>CM071942.1:1280000-1487500 GCA_036784905.1 Acrossocheilus fasciatus | reverse complement strand
ATGTATAAATACACAAGGCATGTCTGGGTTTCGTCATAGCACAGAGATGGATATCTCATGCCGGGAAACGGAGAGAGAGTGCATGTGAGAGACAGATATGAATGAATGGGTCTCTTGCTGCAGGGTAAGAGATTTACAGTTCGGTGCTGATTCAGCTTTCCGTATTGCTGTTATTTGTTTGCGGTGCAATCAGTTGCACGCATCTTTCCAACCAATAACGCGAGCCCCAATCGACGTGCATCAATCGTTTGTTAAAGGCTGTGTCTTATTTGAAAAATAAGAGATCAGATTGCGCCGTTGATCCCTTATGTCTCCGGTGTCTAGACGTTGCTGACAAAAGTGTTTCGTTTGCTTTTGCCAGCTCAATTGCATCCTCGCTTGTTTGTCCTTGTAAACAAGCAGACGAACAGAGTCCACATGCTGGCACTGGCTCTTAAAAAACAAACAAACACTGTTCATGACAAGCCGGGTGTGCGTCTCCAGTCGGGACAGAAGGAGGAGCAGACTCCAGACGTCTGAAGGAGAGATTAGGCATGTTGGGGAGTAAAGATTTCCATCTGCTGGCATGTTTGGGGTTTGCAAGAGACCAGGGTTGTGCGGCTTTCAGAATTTAATTGAGAGTGATGTTTAACCTTCATGTTCAGGCCATACTCAGCACTGAAGTGCCAGGGTGATGTTTTTCCTAATATCATAAGAACAACATTTTAACATTAAAATGCACTTTTGGTCATTTTACATTTGGGTTTTTGATGGATTCAAACTGACCTTAAACAGAAACAGTATTTCTCAAATAGATTCCAGATACTTTCTCAAATAGATTCCAGAAGCTTCAATAAATATCTGTCAAGTGAATTTTGATTACTGTAGGTCATGCAAACATATTTAAATAATTAAAATGCATTTTTTTAATATACGTTTTTAAAAAGGTATTTTTTTATTTATTTTGCAAATGCATCATTGCTTTTAAAAACATTAATGAGTCTTTAAATTATTTTTCAGTTCCTTAAAATGAATAGAATTTTAATCGAGGTAGCAGAAATGTTGTTAGAACTTGAATTTAAGGAGGTAGAAGTTGTAAGTGCATATAAATAGTTTGAATTACACATATGCATATGATCACACAGATTGCATAAGGGGTATTTCCAGAAACATTTTATTGGTAATCAATATTATATACATATTATTATGTATATATATATATATATATATTTTTGTTATCCTAGTAATCAAATTGTATGCCACCTATGCATAACATAAATGAGCAATTTGTTGAATTTAACTGTTGGGTTGATGGCACAAAAGGTCTGAAATATTGAGCCACGTTGCTTATGCAGACAGCTCACCCTTCACCTCTATTTCTCAATCACTCCTACCCTCTCTAGGTATTGTTGCATGAAATAAAATAAAAACTAAAAATGCATGTTTTTTTCTTAAACGTCCGAATACACGTATACGCACCAAGCCCTTCTTAACAGTTCATCAGCCATCACTCAAGCATAGTGGAATTCCTCAAATGAATCTCAGTCTTCTCAAAGCATTCTTCAGGACAATGCTATTGACAGTTTTAATAAGCCCCAGTCTTTTATCTGCTGCGAGACCGGCCAATCAGCAGCCGCCTCAGTATTTTTATTCACACACACTGAGCTTGATTGACAGATCTTGTGGTCAAGTTGCTCATGAATGGAGTGGAGGAATAGGGAGGAAAGGACCATCTTCCGCTGGAGGACGGCCCTCATCACTCATCGCAGCCTGGAACAAGGGCCCCTGCTGTGGGAAGCCCACCAGCACCTTCCCCTTTGGTGAACAGGATCCACCTGTCGACTGACATGATGAGGGGCTGCGTGAATAGAAGAGTATCAGTCTCATCCCCAGAACAATGCTGCTGTCTTATAATTACACCCACATCAGTTTGGTTTCATATTTGATGAAACGGTTCATTTTTATGGCTAAAAAACACAAATGAGATGTTTTCGAGACAGCAAGACACATGGAGACTGTTGACCTTTCAGATATCCTGAGATAAAAACATCCCGGTGATCTTTCATGGATTTAGAGTGGAACTAGATAATGTATTTACAGACTGCATGAGGCATATTTTTATGCTACCTGACAGAACTGAATTGAATCCATGTTTGTTTTTGTTTATTCTGTTATTTTCCCCGAGAGAGAGAGAGAGAGAGAGAGAGAGAGAGAGAGAGAGAGAGAGAGAGAGAGAGAGAGAGAGAGAGAGAGAGAGAGAGAGACGGACGGATGGATGGTTGGATGGACGGACGGATGGACGGATAGACAGATAGATAGATAGATAAATAAATAGATCGTCTATACAGACACGTATACAGAATTTCTGCACAGGGCTTTTTGCTGGTTTTAAAAGGGAACTTCAAAATATGAGGTGCATCAGCAGAATTACCACAAAAAAATTAAAAAATAAAATAAAGTGAAACCTACAGCATTTTTATTTATTTATTTATTTATTTATTTATTAATTTTTGGCCCAGTGCTGTGCCTTATAGTGCAGGAGTATACTGCATAAACATAATTAAATAATTAAAATGTATTTTTTTATATACAGTTTTAAAAAGGCATTATTTATTTATTTATTTATTTATAAGAGGTTGTAGGTTATAGAGTTTATCTATAAAATAGTGTCATGATTGTGCCCTCAATCAAGACTTCATTCTGTTTTCTTTCTTTCTTTATTTGTGTGTGTGTGTGTGTGTGTGTGTGTGTTTGTGTGTGTGTGTGTGTGTGTGTGTGTGTGTGTGTGTGTGTGTGTGTGTGTGTGTGTGTGTGTGTGTGTGTGTGTGTGTGTGTGTGTGTGTGTGTGTGTGTATACAGTACTGTTGAAAAGCTTGGTTTCAGTAAGATGTCAAAAATGTTCAAATGTATTCCTAAAATGAAGTCTCTTATGCTCAAGGCTGCATTTTTAATGAAAAATAATAACAGTGATATTATGAAATATTATTACATTTTAAAATAAATGTTTTCTATTGTGAATGTAATTTATTCCTGTGATCAAAGCTGAATTTTTAGCATCATTACTCCAGTCTTCAGTGTCACACAATCCTTCAGAAATCATTCTAATATGCTGATTTGACTCTTAAAAACATTATTATTAATTATTATTATTATTATCTGTGTTGAAAACAGTTAATTTGTCTGTAATATTTTGTGGAAAACTGATTTTCAGAATAGAAAGTTTGAAAGATTTTTCTAAAAAGAAATAGAAATCTTTTTTAGGATCCTTGCTGACTAAATATAAATTTCCTAACTGAACTATTGTAGATTTGACATTTTTTGTTTAAAGGTGTCAGCTAAATTAATATATTATAGAAGTCATGGCTGTGTTATTTAATTTGCATTGGTAATATTTTGTGTCCGTATGGTTTGTATTGAAATCAAAGCAGCATCAAAAACAGTCAAACGAAGTCATTTTGTATTATATTATTAGATATATTTTGAATTGCAACACTATTCGTCTTATTGCTGAACTAATCATAAGACATTCAGAGTATTGATATCTTACACCTGGGACTGTTTAATAAGCCGAACGGATCTATCTCACTGTTGTCAACTCACTCATCCACAATGAATGAGATCTGCTCAGTGACCAGAATAACTATCTTCTGAATACCCATAAATCACTGCATCGTTGTCTAGAATTTGAAATCAGACTGTTTCTTCTACAGCCAGAGTCCAGTGATTTATGGACCGGCTGTCTGTTTTGACTGCAGTCAGTATCTTTCTTCCGACTAGGCCGTGCCACGTTTTGACATGAAATTGAAAATGGGTTTAACGTGAGATATTTCTCGTTCAATCACATGTCTGGGCTCAGGGCTGCAGCGCTGTCTAACAGGTTAATAAAAGAATATGACATAAGAGGCGAGATAACTGAGTAAACAGCATCTTTGGGGGAATCTTGTCTTTGTAGTTGCAAACATAATGAGGAGGAATGACTTTAGAGTGGGCTGGAGTGAGACGGATTCCTTCTTGCAGCGAGACCGTACAGCTGGAGCTGTTGCCGTGGATTTGTTGCCATGGTAACAGGGTGGATGTGATGGGGAGAAAGAAATGATGTCTATTTAGGCACAACACACACCCATCTGGCGTGAGCTGATAATTGGTACACATGTTTGTCAAATGCACTGAACAAATAAAACCCCTCAGTTTTTTTTTTTTTTTTTTTTTCTTTCCCCAGCAAGGTGACATTTATGATGTTTTGACAAAGACCTTGCAGAAGAGTGGGCGCGATACTGAAATTTACCGGTGTTAATATAAACATGTTCATTTTCAGGTACCATAAAAATGATACGTGTGGATAGATAGATAGATAGATAGATAGATATATAGATAGATAGATAGATAGATAGATAGATAGATAGATAGATAGATAGATAGATAGATAGATAGATAGATAGATAGATAGATAGATAGATAGATAGATAGATAGATAGATAGATAGATTTTTATATAAATAAATGAAGTAACAAACATTCTGAATAATTAAAAATAATATATATATATATATATATATATATAATGTACATGTATTTATATTTTATATATAGATGCATATATGTAATAAGATATAAGATCTTATATTATATATATATATAAATAAATAAATAAACATTGAAATAATAAACGTAAAACATTTTACATAATATATATTTTACTACATTTATATTACATAAAAACATAAATAAATATAGTGTGTTGTGTGTGTGTGTGTGTGTGTATATCAGTCATATGAGGTATAACTTTATATTATATATAAATAAATAAACATATAAAAGTAATAAACATTCAAAAAAATAAATAAATAAATAAATAATATATATATATATATATATATACACATACACATATATAAATTTATTAAAAAATATATATTTTTAATTTATTTATATTTGTATATATAGTAGAATATGATAATTGGTACACATGTTTGTCAAATGCACTGAACAAATAAAACCCATCAGTTTTTTTTTTTTCCCCAGCAAGGTGACATTTATGATGTTTTGACAAAGAGGTATAACTTTATATTATATATAAATAAATAAACATAGAAAAGTAATAAACATAAAAATATATATATATATATAAGCGTAAAGAGGAATAAATAAAAGAATAAATAATAAACATTTTAATAATATGAAATATGTTTATATATATATATATATATATATATAAACATATATATATATATATATATATATATATATATATATATATATATAAATTTATTAAAAAATATATATTTTTAATTTATTTATATTTGTATATATAGTAGAATATGATATATATATATATCATATTCTATACATATTATTAAAATGTTTATTATTTATTCTTTTATTTATTCCTCTTTACGCTTCTAGACGCTTCATTCTCAGACTAGGCACGTGTCGAGCAACACTGGGAGCTATTTGAACAGAGGCCTGGGGCAATGACAGAAACACTGTGTGTTAGCCTGAGGCTGCAGGACAGAGGAACGTGGCTCTCATTGCAGCACTGTCGCTTAAAGAGAGACACAGTGATAAAAAAAAAGAAAGAAGAAGAATAATAAAAACACAGGGATTAATCACTGTCACAGTGTGGAAGCCAAACACTGGCGTCTTATGATGTGCTATAATGCTTGTGCTTTATTGCAGCATGGAATCATGCTGTTAGATGCTGAAATATAACCATAGGCTGCAATATAGCAAAACACGCAGTGGATATTGATCCTGACGTGTTTTAAAATAATTTAAGCGCACATTTTTCATGCCTTTCAGCATTAGTGTTTAGCAAACAGTTTGGCATAAGTTGTGTATAAGACAGGGGCAGTGCATGAATTATTTATCATTTTTATTACAATGCCCAGATTTGAGGCAGGAAATATGTTTGTCATTTGTGCTACGTTTTCATTTTAGGTCGTTCAGATCATTCCTCTCAGTGTGATCTGAGTTTCATTAAAAGCAGCTGCTTTAGCATCTACAGGTTGTTCATTTATTTCCACTGCATTAATACTGCAATGCCGGTGTCTTGTTTGACCGAAGGGCTTGGATATATAGGGAGTGATTGCAGTTGGATCTGATCCACTGCGAGTTGAGCCTACAAATGTGGAGTTTGATTTAAGGGTAAGCAAAACGCTTGTGACTGGGCATGCATTCGGCTTTTATTTATCATGCCACGGAGGGGCTTGTTTTAATGGATGTGGTTTGTGGGCGTATTGGATTACTGTATGAGCTTGTTGCCCAGCGGTATCGGAGTTTGTCACTAGGGCATCATTGCATGTGAATGGAGCTGCTGCAAAAAGCATGCAATTCCCAACCTGACCACATGGTGGCAGTGTTTCATTTTGATTGCTTAGATGCTTCCACATGGCTCCACACCTGGGGAAAGTTAGCTGCCCTTTGCTGCCTCGCCAAGTCGGTTTCTCTGGTGATTAAGGCTTGGATGTGGACCGAGATGAGCACAAAAGGACGAGCGCTGTTCTGTTCGACTCGAGCTCTCTGGGTCATTTACTCTCGTATCTGTAGCAGGAAGTCAGAGCATAAACGTTGCTTATCGGCCTATGCTGTCTTCAGCCCTAAACACTCACATGATCAAACAACAGATCGTCAGTCATTAAATCTGTGAATAAACAAACAGAGCCGGGTTTGTGTTTTCTCGTTGTCGTCCATCTGATGGCAATGCTGTGCGTTGTGACGCAGAAACGTACGCAAAATCACATTAGCAGGCGCCCACAAGCCTCACGCAGGCAGTGAATCACAACTGAGACCCGGCGCAGAAAGACTTGGGGCACAGCAGGAGTTTCTTCCTCTCTTTGCTTTGTCTTTCTCTCTCTCTCTCCTCCATGTTGCTTTACAGGCTTTAGGCTGAAAATGCTAGAATAGATAAGAAGAATGTGGTTTCTGTTGTTATCATGGAGAAACATATGCACAAACATGGATCGAGCATCATTCGCATGATTATGGTATGTGCAGATAGAGCACTTTTTCCATTATGGATGCATTACCATCAGTCTGTGAATCACAGGTGTCTGACGTCTTCTTGTTGCTTAGCAAAACAGTTGTATCTGAGATAGCGTCTGTGTGAAGCAAAGAGGTGCATTTAACATTTGGTGGAAGCTATCTGTTGGCATGCTCATTCACTGAACACGAATTGAGATGGAAAACAGGATGCAATTGGATTTGAATGCAATTATAGTTAAACTGAATTGAAATTCATCAAAATTCATATAAATGCATGTCAAAACAACACTAACAGAAATTTGTGTCTGGCTTCTATATATATGTGGTATTTGGTTTATTTGTAATATTTTCTATATGCAAGTAGTATTATTTCATCAGAGCACACAGCAAATACACTCATTTTAAATGCACAATAATCTAGAAAGGTACCTTTTCAAGATAAATTTATGATGTGCAACTACTTTTGCACATGAAGGCATTAAATTGGTCGAAAAGACAGTGAAGACATTTATATTGTTTTGTGTTTCAAATATATATTGTTCTTTTGAATTTTCTATTCATCAAAGAATCCTGAAAAAAAAGTATTATAAAATATTAAGCAGCAAAAAAAAAAAAAAAAAAAAAAAACTTTTCAACATTGATAATAATAAGAAATTATTCTTGAGCGCAAAATCACCATTTTAAGTAATGGCTGCTGAAAAATTAACTTTGCATCACATAAATAAATGTATCAACATTTATTGCAAAAAGAGTTATTTTAAAATGCAAAATATTACTCTTTTTAATGTATTTATAATCAAATAAATGCAGCCTTGGTGAACATCAAACATGAAAAATTCTTACCAAACCTTTTGAAGTTAGTTAGTTAGTTTGTTTGGTATTTTGATATTTTTAAAAACATAAATCTCTACTTGGGCTGATCATGCTCACATATAGCAACAACTTGTTTTATTATGGTGCAGATTCAACACATAACACATTACTTTACTCTTAACACGACTAAATGCATCTGATTATTATATAAGATGTTTTACTTGTCATGTTTCACCACGAGCACACATCCTAGACCTTCATAGATTCAGCTGTCTCCCACATTCACGTTAAAGCGATTCAGTCAGATCTATATCACATGCTCGTCTTCTGAACGTGTCACATGATGCGTTCAATACACGCACAGGATGGCTCTACGCAACGCTGTACATTGCTTCACGGCATCACATAAACATCTCCAGTCAATCCAAGCGAACACAAGCCTGACTTTTGAAACAAAATCCAATTTCACTGTGAAATGTAATAAAAGCAGTCTGGCTCCAGGATATGTTTGGCTGCTCGGAGACCTTAGGATTACACTTATTAGACTTCAACGTTGAAGCACAGCCTCGAGACAGTGCAGGTTATTTTGATGAATGATGTGAAACACAATATAAAGGTGACAAAAAGAATGACCATGACAAACAAAACACCACAGCACACGTCACCCTCTTTATGCGGCACTTTACTAGCCATACAGAAGAAATCGCTCTCTGACAGAGATTCCCTTCTCTGGCAATTAAACAAAACATAAGCTTCTTGTGAGCTTCTGGGCTTTAAATGAGAAAACAGCATGCATCTAACTTATTTGCACCATGGACTTTTGTCTGGAACTCAAGTCAGGTTCACTGTAAAAATAAATAAATAAAAAAGTTGAGCCAATTTAAAATTTTAAGGCAACCAACTTCAGCAACTTATTTTTGTGGGAGATTCTCAAAATTTTGTTGTATAAACTTAAAATGACAAGTTGAGAAAACTCAAAAATCTGCTGAAGCTGGTTAAGTTGGCTTTTTTTTACAGCGTTGACAAGCACAGTCCTGAAATAAATTTTCAGTAGACTTACACGTAAAGGTGCTATAATAGATTTTTTTCTGAAATATCACACATAAAATGCCCCTACTCCTCGACAGATAGCACTAAAATTGGTGTGCTGAGAAATTGCACTTTACTCTGTGACAGTAAAAGCAATAGAGTCAAGGGGGCGGCCTAAATTGAACACTATCCTATCAGAAACTATTTCTGTCCTTTTCCAGGTTTGGTTTGCTGACTTGATTTTGGAGGATGAGATGAGATTGATGAGGTGTGATGTAGACAGAATATGTGTATATAATAATGTAGAGGGTTGAACAGAATGACCATCATCACATTCTCATCATCTTCTAGTTTATTATTTAGATAGATATGCAAAGATTAGAGAGCTGAAAGATGCGGAGATAACATGAGACAAGAGTAGATAACATGAGATAAAGACCGGATAAGAAAGTAAGAAGGAAGAAAAAAGATGTGACGACATACTGTAAGTATGAGATATAAAAGGGCAGAGAGAATGTAGAGATAGTTGAGACAACATGAGATGACAGTAAAAAACTAACAAACTGAGTTTGGATGATGGATAATATTATACAGTAAGCATAAGTAAAGCAAAACAATTAGATACAGACAGAGTAGTAAAGAGGGAGAAAAATTAAATGAGACAAGATGAGATGAAACAGAATAAATGTTTATGTGATATATGCGTGAAGAAAATGCGGCGATGAGACATCATGAGATGACAGAGAATGGTTATGTGAGAAACTAACAGGCTGATATAAAGTAGAAATGAACTGAGATCATATGAGACAGTAAGTGTACGTAAAATATTTCCAGGCTGTGAGAGTCTATGTGTGACAAAATAACAAACAGGGTCATGTAAGTAAGATATAAGAAGGCAGAGAGAGAGAATGCCAAGATTAAATTAGTTAAGAGACAGTAAGTAACAAATTTGCAGGCTGAGATAATGCAGTTTTGACACAAAATGAGACAGAGTCAGTGTAAGGCTGCGAAGAAAGTGGAGACGAGAGCAGACAAAACGGAATGACGTGAAATAACAGATTAAGTATGAAAATGATCAGGCCGGGTAAGAAATTAACAGGCTGAGATACTGTGGTGACAAGATGACACAAGATAAGAGGGCTGAGCGAATGTGGAAAAGATCTGAGACAGAATAACACGAGATGGTGTGAATTAGAAATTATAGGGTGGCGACAACGTGGTGATGAGAAGAGATGATGTGAGATAGAGACGGATGGGTTAAGTTTAAGTGAGATATAAGCGCGCTGAGAATATGCTGATACGCTATAGGGCTTTTCACCCTGCGCTTAATCATTCTAAACCCTGCTTTTATCTCCGGGTAAAGGTAGAATGCGTGTAATTTAGAAGCAGGGTAAGCACCGCTTTTTACTTGTACAGTGTGAAAAGATGCGGTGTTACAATGTTATGGCAAGTTGCTTAGCAACAAGCATCCAATGGCATGCCTCATATTTAGGACAATTACGGAAACACTGTGTGTGGTGTAAACAGTCGATTAAGTCATAGCTTTTATCCAGCCATGTCAACTGTACTTTGATATTGTGCTTTGTCGTACTGTAGTTTCTATTTTTGGTTGTATTGTACAGCACTTTGGATCAACCGGGAGTTGTGTGCAATTGCTTTATAAAGAAAGAAAGAAAGAGGAAAAGATTCAGAGTTGGAGTCTCTGATCTATAATAAAGAACATGTATACAATTTAGTGCTGTCAAACGATTAATCGCGATTAATTGCATCCAAAATAAAAGTTTTTGTTTACATTATATATGTGTATGTGTACTGTGTATATTTATTATGTATATATGAATACACACACATATAGTATATATTTTGAAAATATTTACGTTTATACATTTATATATTCATATTCTTCTATTTTATATCATATTTATATATAAATATATATAGTGCTGTCAAACGATTAATCGCGATTAATTGCATCCAAAATAAAAGTTTTTGTTTACACAATATATGTGTGTGTACTGTGTATATTTATTATGTATATATAAATACACACACATATAGTATATATTTTGAAAATATTTATGTTTATACATTTATATATTCATATTCTTCTATTTTATATCATATATATATAAATATATATAGTGCTGTCAAACGATTAATCGTGATTAATCGCATCCAAAATAAACGTTTTTATTTTTTTATTTTTATTTTTTTTAACATAATATATGTGTACTGTACTGTGTATATTAAATATATGCACATGCATGCATATATTTAAGAAAAATATTGTCACGAATCTGGTTTACACAATATATGTGTGTGTACTGTGTATATTTATTATGTATATATAAATACACACACATATAGTATATATTTTGAAAATATTTATGTTTATACATTTATATATTCATATTCTTCTATTTTATATCATATATATATAAATATATATAGTGCTGTCAAACGATTAATCGTGATTAATCGCATCCAAAATAAACGTTTTTATTTTTTTATTTTTATTTTTTTTAACATAATATATGTGTACTGTACTGTGTATATGTATTATGAATATATAAAGATGAACCCCAGCAAACAGATATGTTGAGGGCAAGACACGAGTATTTCTAGGGCAAGCGTGGGTCTTCAGGGCTTGACGAGAGGGGTAATCCGATAACAAGCAAGAGTCCAGGCAAGGTGCAAACATAATCCAAAAAGGCAAGACAAGGGAAAATCTATGACAGAACAATGATCAGGAAACGAGCAATGAACAGGACTAGACTGACTTAGACAACTAGCAAAACTTGAGCAGGCTCCGTAAAGTAGCTATCAGCTATGACAGTGATAAACGCTAAACAATACTCGGCGATCTGAAAGAGGAAGTCCAAGGCTTATAAAGCGTGTCTGATTGGATTCAGCTGTGTGTGTGTGTGTGTGTGTGTGTGTGTGTGTGTGTGTGTGTGTGTGTGTGTGTGTGATCAGTGCAATGAATGATGGGAACTGTAGTCCGGAGTGACATGTAACAGTCTGTGTGTTGTGAGAGTCAATATGATGGAGAGGTGACCTCTTGTGGCAGTCGGACGGAAGGCCACGAACCAGATTCGTGACAATATTTTTCTTAAATATATGCATGCATGTGCATATATTTAATATACACAGTACACACACATATATTAAGTAAACAAAAACTTTTATTTTGGATGTGATTAATCGCGATTAATCGTTTAACAGCACTAATATTTAATATATAAACATAACATTGTTAAATATATACATGCATGTGTTTGTATTTATATATATATATATATACATGATAAATATACACAGTATGCACACATACTGTATATTATGTAAACAAAAATGTTTATAATGGATGCGATTAATCGCGATTAATCGTTTGACAGCACTAATACATTTATTTATAGAGTCATTTATATAGATCAGTGCTTTGTAGAAAAATGCCAAATGGTGATAGAAAATATTAAATAAAGTAAAGAACATTTATTCTTACTTTTATATTCCATAAACTGTATGTATGTATAGTAGCCTACATATAGAAAACTTTTGTAACTTAATAAATGTCACTTTTGAGAAATGTAATGCATCCTTGCTGAACAAAATAGACTGTGCAAGTAATTCGCAAACTGAGTTAAAGCGGTAATGAGACAATAATGAGAAATTATGACATGAAATAGAGACTGTGTTTAAGGTGGGAAAAGCTTTCATATTAGATGAGGTGCCATAAGGTAAGAGAACAAGAGAAGAAGGCAAGATACAAGTTGAAGCAAGAAAGACTGAAAGCATGAGGGTACAGAAGGGGTACATATTTCTAGTGTATCCATGTATGTTTCCTTGATTATCTCTGAGTGTAAGTGAGATGCGAGAGCACTGAAAGAATCTGAAGCAGAGCGGGGAGCAGTAAAGCAGAATGCAGGAGAAGTGAGGAGAGGTGGGGATTCTGCCCAGAGTGGAGCAGATAGAGATGAAAGCTGCTCTCTGTTTGTCAGATGCAGCTCTAATTATGGCTCCTTTAATTAGTGCATCTCAGAGCTGCCTCTCTTGGAAACATGCCACTTTGTGCAGCCCCTTTACCCTCTAACTCTCCATCTCTCTCTACCTTTCCTCTCCTCTCCTCTCCCTCGCTTCTCCTTGTGTCTTGACAGCTCATACAATCAAGGCAACTTCAGCTGCTGTAGCCCTTAAGCAAGCGTCTTTGCTCAGATTGGGAGAGAGGGGGGGGGGGGGGGGGGATAGATATGAAGGAGCAAACCGGAAAAAAACAAACTTGGATAAAATCAATGTAAAAATAAATAAATACGGAAATAAATACATGCGGTAATAAATAAATATAAAAATAAATGAATGCATAAATAAATGCATAAATAAAAGTTGAAAAGAATAAAATATAAATGATAAAGTAAATGCACAAAATAATAAAATTAATACAGAATCAATTTAAATACAAATTAATTATTTTTGTTTTATTAAGTTATGTATTAGGATATTTATTTTCCCATTATTACATATTTATTTATTTATTTATTTATTTATCTATTTATGTATGCACTATATATATATATAATTATAATTATTTTATTTTTTCTGCAGGTTTAGTCCTCTGTAGATAGAGAGACCCAGAAAAAGAAACAGTAAAAGGGGAACTGTGAAGAAGCGAAAGCGAGAAATAAAACTCGTCAAGAGTTCATATGGCATCGGAATGGGTTGTGTGTGCACACGTGTGTGTAGTTCTGCAGTATACCGAACAAAATAAGATTGATGCCTGGAGGTGTTTGGCAGGAGGTGACGAGGTTGAGACGCCAAAAAAGTGGAGCTGGGCGACATGGCGTTCTCCGGAGGAATTACTGTGCGGTGAGGTGAAGACGCGTGTCAGTGACACCGGGATTCAATCTCCTGCAGTATTTACTGTAGCTCCACTCATGCACAAAGTCCACATCTGAGCGAGCAATGCATGGTGAGGCGGGGGTTCCTGCTTGAATTCTGATTCCGTTCATGTCCGCGATTCTCACTTAGGGAATACTGCAAGATGGTGCATAAATTAACTAAGAGGATATAGGGCGGGTGCGCGCAGAAAGAGAGAAAGAGAAGGACTTTTCTTATCGCACCCCTGTGGCAGGACTCTGTTCAGCTCCTCTGGAAAGTCATTAGCCCCCGAAGACCCCTCAAATTCATTATTTCTCTATCACGCACTGTTTACAATTTGTCCTCGTGAGAAGAAATGTTAACAGCTCCCGCTAAGCGCTAAGCTGTGCGGTGACAGAAAGACGAACGCAGTGTGCGTCTCATTTGTGTGGTCACATTTTATCGACTGTCTAAAATCTGTTGTTTATCTCAGATTTGTAGCTGCACGAGCCAATTTCTAAAACTCTGCTGTTATTATAAGTGTTAGTTGTGTTGGTTGACTTGGATGTAGTGGCTAAAAACTGTAGGCAGTGCCAGACTTCTGGGGGCCCTAAGCAGAACTTGTCAGGGGCCCCAAAATGCTCCTCAACCCTTTAACCTATTCTTTCAGAGCAGTTTCACTGTCAACAAACAACAGTGAGTTTAAAAAAGAATGTAATACAAAAAAGGAAGAAAATGAAAGGGCAAAATCAACAGAAAAAAAAATATTCAAATAAAATAAAGAATTTAGCCTATAATAGCCTACTATACAGAAATTGATTGAAGTAATCAAATGCACAAATAAAGCATTGCATAGACTTCACCATATAAATTAAACATAAACTGATTCATAACATAGTTATGAACAATATTCAGTGTAGAGCAGTGAATAATTCTCTCCATTTCTTTTGTTGTTTGATTAAAAGATGATGACAGACAGCAGCAGGTTTATATGCACAGATCTAATATAATGACTAGCATTACTGTTTATGTTCACTTAAGACACTTATCTGACTGTGTTTAGTGAAAACTCACCAAGACGGGTATTTTGACATATGCAAAGCGCAAAGTAGCCTATATTTGTCCGTGTTTTAATCCGCCTCGAATCGCGCGCACGGAAAGCGTTTTTAAGTATTGAGCAAAAACGGCATGGAGACTGTATACGACGTTACATGGTTTGACTGATGTGGATGTTACGTAGAAAGACAGCGCACTGCATTAAAGGAACATTCATGCTTTCATAAGCGCTGGCCAAAATCAAAAACAAAACTGAAATGAAATCATCTTTGAGAGGACGGGGGCATCCTTGTATTTCGGGAGCCCAGTCTCACAAAGCAATTTGCTTTATACATTTACAGCAAAATCAGAATGCAGGCAGTTTTAGCTTAAAAGTCAAAAGAATACAATAAATAATTATGAATTACAACATTTTTGAGAAACTTAGTTAGCTGATGCTAAATGGCTAGCTAACTAGCTACCGGATGCTAAGTTTTTTTTTATTTTTTTTTTTAATTTTATAAAGCCCAATTTTATTCAACCAATTAGTTAGAATACATTTGATGTAAAAACAAAGGATGTGATGTTCAGAACAGAGTAGGCTAACTACAGTAATTAAGCCATGCCCCCTGGAGGAGTTTTAGATTGAAAAAATGTCATTCTGAAAATATAATTATATTTTTATTAAATAACACATGCTCCATATTTACAGGCCTTACTAATCTAATTTTTTCCTAATCACTAATCTCTTTTTTTTTATTTATTATTATTATTTTTTTAAGTAGGCTACTGTAGTGGTACCATGGTAGAGAGATAAATATCAGATCAGATTTGATTGATAATCGTAATTTGTAGAGTAGCATTCCTGCAGTGCTAATATACAACACTGAATGCAATTCATTGATTCTTCTTTAAAGTTATCAGAATCAGAATCAGAATTAGCTTTATTCTCCAAGTGTGTGCAAACAAACAAGAATTTATTTATTGATTTTTTTTAAGAAGCTCTTGATACATACATATCTGACATGAGAACAGAAACATTTAAATAAGACTTAACGATAAATAATAATGAGTATGAATCTGGAACAGAAGATTTATGAACAGATTGGTGCATTATTTACTCTATGCATACAGCTGTATAGAAAATATGCATGTGTATTTACATAATACTTGAGAGAGAGGCAATAATTAGAGATGGAGAATGAATTACAGGCATGAATTACAGAACAGTGGTATATCGTTATACCAGTAGGTGGCGTCTAGTGATTGTCTTTAATCATTGAATCATTAATTCAAACTATTCTTCTTCTTCTTCAAAAAAACTAATTCATTCAGAAAAAATTGAGAATATGCATACTTCCCTAAAAACACTATATAAAAAGTGTAAAGTCACAATATTCATAAAGCAATAGACGGAAAAGTACACAGATGCATATGTGATTTCGGGTTCATATGAACACTTAAACAGGTCACTGAATCAGTCATTCATTCAACCGATTCTTTCATAAACACTGATTCAGTCATGCACATTATTATTGTTGGTTGTTTGGATATGCCTCGCAAATTTTGTTTGCATCTGTTTTACTTTTTTTACTAAGGTATCTGGCGATATTTTGTCAAAAATATAAGTTGCTCAATATTAACAACTTGTTTACTAAAATGTTGAATATGAGGAATAACACACTCGCAATCAAAATTCAGCACCGCTGTGTTTACCTGCGTCCTGTTGTATAAATGCATAAAGATTTACATATACTGCAGTTCATAGTACATAAGCAGGAAGGGAAACAGGATATGGATATTTTAAGCTGAGATGCTGTGGGGCATTTCAATGAAACTATGTCCTCATTGTTCAGTGGACATGACATCATTTCTCTATGCCTTTATCACATGACCTTCGTTCAAAGGAAATGATGCAATAGTAGCCTACAGTGTGTTGAGGCAGTATATAAAGGGCAAATGATACACACACACACACACACACACACATTTATATATATATATATATATATATATATAGCCAAAAAGTATTGGCACCCCCTTCTAATGAACAGGTTTGACTACTTTAGTAATTTCCATGAGTACAAATCTTAATGTTTAAGCATATAATGATATTCTAGGGAGATGATTGATTGAGTCAGTGTGGAAGAACTTGACTGGTCTGCAGAAAGTCCTAATCCAATCTAAACACCTCTGCTGTGACTTTAAATGCAGATCTTGAGCCAAAAACTCTTTACCAAACACCAATGACTTGTACATATGGGATACAGTCATTTTAGACACTTCCAAAACTGTTGCAACAGGGAAGGAAATACAATTTTTATGAACATGAATTATGTTTCCATCTTTGTTGCCACAGTTTTGGAAGAGCCTTTTTCTGTTCTAAAGAAGGGGGTGCCAATACTTTTGTCCATATAGTGTATGTACAAGTCATTGGTGTCTGGTGATGTTTTTTTTTTTTTTTTTGGTGTTTTTGTTTTTCAGGTTTTGATGAATAGAATGTTTGGAAAAATAGCATTTATCTGAAATAGAAATATTTTGTAACATTATAAATGTCTTTATCATCACTTTTGATCAATTTAAAACATCCTTGCTAACTAAAAGTAATGTTACAAAAGCTTTTTATTTCAGGCAAATGCTGATCTTTGGATCTTTCTACTCATCAAAGAATCCTAAAAAAAAAAAAAACATGTGCTCAACTGTTTTAAATATTGATAATAATAATAATAAAAATAAAAATGTTTCTTGAACAGCAAATCAGCATAGTGAAGGATCATGTGGCACTGAAGACTGGAGTAATGATGCTGAAAATACAGCTTTGAGCACAGGAATAAATTAAATTTTAAAATATATTCAAATAGAAAACAGTTATTTTAAATAGTAAAAATATTTCACAATATTAGTGCAAATAAATGCAGGCTTGGTGAGCAGAAGAGAATTCTTAAAAAAAAAAAAACTTTGACTGGTAGTGTACACATCTTCAAAACACTAACCACATGCATTATAACCAATAGAAAACTGCAAAAAAAACTAAACATAATTATACTTGCCTTCATTTAGACTCATAAAGCACATACACAAAATAACTCTGTACATAATACATGCTCAGTGCTGGTGTGTCCTCTGCTCATCTGCACAACAGTGTTTTTGAGATTCTCCTCACACACACGCGCTCTGACTCTGAAATCCCAACACACACACGGGCAACATAAAAGGGCACACGCACCGTAATTGAGAAACATGAAAGAGAGGATTGTGATCTGGCTCAGGAAGAAATGGAGGATTAATTAGACATTCTTCTCCGGCTATATATAGGTGGGTCTTTTTGAGCATTGTTGGCTGGTAGAGCCGTAAGTATGAATTCTAATTAAGAAAAACTGATGAGACTGTAGCCTGCCCTAGAAAAGATTCATCTGTATGAGCTCACATGGAGCAGAAAGGAGGGGTAATGATTCCCATGGCAGCTCAGGACATCCTGCAGGAGGAGTCGCCTGGGGTGGACAAAAGAGAAGGGAGAGAAGAAGAAAGGAGCCCAGAAGAGAAGAGACTTTCTTGCTGGTTAGTGCTGTAAAGCCACCGCAAATTCAATATGGACAATTTATATATATATATGTTTGGAATAGTGCAGTGTGTATTATAAATGATTTATTTGTGCACATCTTTATGTTATAATTAATATGTCCCTGTGATCTTTAATTAAGAACATTAACATCACCTTTCTCTCAATGACATCTATTTTTTTTTTTTTTTTTTTTGATGATGATGGGCTGGGCAATAATTCATCTTCTCCAGCAACCTGTCTCTCACATGTGAACTAGTAAAAGACAATGATCCAATCCATTCCTAAAGCACAAAATAAAGTCTCTGCCTACATTTTTTTTTCTTGTTCAAGAGGCAGTTTCATTCAGATGTATGTGACATTGGAGCACAAAACCAGTCTTAAGGGTCAATTTTTGTTTAAATTGAGATTTATGCATCATCTGAAAGCTGAATAAATAAGCTTTCCATTGATGTATGGGTTTGTTAGGATCGGACAATATTTGGCTGAGATGCAACTATTAGAAAATCTGGAATCTGAGGGTGCAAAAAAAATCAAAATATTGAGAAAATCACCTTTAAAGTTGTCCAAATGAAGTTCTTAGCAATGCAAGTTTTGACATATTTACAGTAAGCAATTTACAAAATATCTTCATGGATCATGATCTTTATTTAATATCCTAATGATTTTTGGCATAAAAGAAAAATGGATAATTTTGACCCATACAATGACTTAAGACTGCTTTTGTGCTCCAGGGTCACAAATGTAACAGTAGAGAAGAAAAGATGATCGCAATTTCTGTTTCATGGTGACTTCAGCTGATAAATGCTGATTGCCTGAAAGAGTATTTCTTTTGTGATGGTTAAGCTAAAAATATTGCATGCTGGAAAAATAAATAAATAAAGCTTAAACCAAATTAAAGGCACGATCACATTAGCAAAACTAAGACAAAATTTTGCAGGGAAATATCATTAGTGCAGTGATGCATGACACTCCACTTCCAAAAGCACAGTTTTTATTGGGAAACATGTTCACGTGTACAAAGTTTAACACACTTGAATCTAGTATGAAGTCTTTTGTATTACTTCACAATTTTGTAAATGTAAACGCTGCCCAAAGGCGCCTTCAGGCAAAATTGAAAAACGAATGGGCATGATGTAATTTCAAACAAAAACAGGCCAAAATTAAGTTCGTCGGAGCTTGTTTCATGAGTTTGAAGCAGCTTGCCAGAGCCAACTTTCCAAAAACGTTTGATTACATAATAGGTGTGTTTTGGGGTTCCACCCTCTTTGACACAGAAATCTTAATTTCCAGTATTGTCACTAAGAGTATACTGTTGAAAAGCTATTTAGACCTTCTTTTTTTATCCTAATTGAAGAATGGAGCCCAAAAAAAAAAAAACTTTGCCGTGAGTATATCAGGCCTTTAAGTGGTGAGCTAATCTACAAGGCGTCCCAGATGTATTAGCCACATCTGTTAGACCAGCTGAAGACCAGCTTAGCCAGACCGAGAGACCGGCTAGACCAGCTTAGACCTATTTTAGACAGGTTCAAGCAGGTTAGCGAGGACACATTCAGATACATCATGGTGTGTCAGTCTTTTCATCAGAAAACACATTTGGTCTATTCCTCCTGGTTGTGGTAGACAGCAGTGATTTGAGGAAATGAGAACATCAAAGTGCATCAGTAATGCTGAGGTTAGTTTGCTTAATTACTACTGAGTGGAGAGCATGAGAAATGAGTCATTACACTGTGCAGTTGAAGAGACAATAATAACCTCTTCAGTATTCACCGTGATTACCGAAGCTCTCCCGACGAGAGTGAACCTGACTCTCCTTCTATTCAAAACAGTGGCATTTGTCCCTCTGTCCCTGCCTCTTCAGTTTTACATCTCACACAGATTGAACACCTCCAATGCACACATGCATCTGCATGCCCTGTGATCCACACACGCACAAACAAACCCAATCAAACTCGGTCCAATCGCTACTCTGTATTTCCCCCAGTGGACTGGTCCTCCGGTGACTTGTTCTGTGCATTTACAGGGCCTTGTGATCATGTGCATGTGTGCTCATGCAGGAGAGCGAGCGAGCATTGCAGGCCTATCCCGAAGGGAGCAGGTTCAGAGTCGGGTATGAGCGTGATGAATTAGTCTGCTGCTGGATGGTAGGCGAGAGCAGTTCATCTTCTTCATCTGACCTTGAGCTTATGAGCAGTAATAAAGCATCGCCCAAGCACGCCTGGAACGGCTCCGCTCAATAGCACACACACTTGCGGTTATCATTTCGCTTTAATTCCCTCCATTGTGATTGCAAAGGAAATCAATTAAAGCACCTCTGCAGTCGTTTTCTACGTTTATGCTACAATTTGTTGTTCTGTGCAAAGAGTTTGGAATTTTTTTGCCCGCGAGTGTTAAACGTCTCCAGTTTTGTTCGCCGTAATTAGCCGCTGTGGAGGCTAAAGGTTGAACGCTGCATTGAATTTATTGTGCTTGCTTGAAGTAACAGGCTCTAGTTTGTTCGTTATAATCATTATGATGTGGAGGAACACAATTTGACTTATGCTGAAAAAGTGCCTAGTCTTGATAAGCTGTTTCAGCTGGTGCCCATCATAAATGAGCAGCTAAAGCCATATTTAATAAGGTATGTTTTGGGCAATTTTGTGCTGTTTTAGCATGGCTACATGTGACAGGCTACTCAACCTGCAACAATAAGCATCTCATCCAGCGTTCTCCAATATCAGCAGGAATTGAGATCAGCAGGAATGCAGAATTGCAGATGAAATTGGAATTGAAGGAAATAAAATTTAAATCAATTGAATTGGACCAGAGTAAAATAACACTTAACCATTACCTGTGTTAAATTTCTTTGAATTCATCTAGCTGTTATTCCTGTGTAGATCTAGATTTTACAGTTTTGTGTATAAATTTAAATTTTTTTTGTGTTTTTTTGTGTTTGCATTTAAATATTATAAATGTACATTATCAATGTATTGACAGCATATAAAATGCAAACAATGAATAGAATAGAATAGAATAGAATAGAATAGAATAGAATAGAATAGAATAGAATAGAATAGAATAGAATAGAATAGAATATTCATGCAATGGTCCCACTTTATATTAGGTGGCCTTAACTACTATGTACTTACATTTAAATGAATCATTTGGTACAATGCACTTATTGTGTACATACATGTTTTTACACTGTACTTATATTTTTATATGTAGTTACATCTGTAATTAATTTCTGTTATTACATTTATAATTACACTGTTGACCCACCCTTAAACCTTAAACTTACCCAGACCATCAGACCTGTCCCTAACCTTACCCGTATCCCTCCTCAAAAGCAGCAAAAGTGTTTTGCAATACAGTATGAACACAATAAGTACATTGTGCTTATTTTTTGATGTAAGTGCATAGTAGTTAAGACCACCTGATATAAAGTGTGACCAACTAACTTTATAACTATAGTTACTAACTATAACTATTTACTAGCTTCATTAAGTAAATATTAATTATAACTTGAAATTATAGAATTCCTTCTGCTTTGTATGACTTCCAAGCCTACACTTCAAAATGTTTAAAATTCACACAGTTCTTTCTGGTTCTCGAATCTGATTGGTTGAGAGGAGTGTGATATTCTAGTGAACTCCAACCGCTTCACCGTTTGTATCACTCCCCATGCTGTATTTCTCACGGCGACTGCCATAGCAGATGCTCAAATTTTATAAATAATACTGTTTTTGTGTCATGGAATGTAGTTTTACGAGTTTTTTTTTTTTTTAGGCAGGAATGTACTTGTTTAGATTTCAAATATGCAGTTTGTTAATAAAGATAAAAATGTACTTCTGCATATTCAGAGATGTGAGCTCCAGGGCATCAGCGGCCGTTCAGCGCACATGAACCCACCGAGAGCTGCCTCACCTCGGCCAGATTTACTGATGTCTCTATAGTGGGTAAACATGAGAAATATTTGGTTTTGGGTAAATCCTTTCAGCAGGAAATAATTCAGCACACAAGAGAGTTTTTAAAGACACTCATGGTCTCTTTTTTTATTTACACACTTGTGCCAAACATAAATGCAATATCACACTCGTAGCTGTGTACCTGCAGCCGAATCACAGCCGTGCTGATATACAGCCATATCCATGTCACTAAAGCAGGAAACTTTGATAAAATCAAATTAATTTTTTTCTTTTCTGCTAGATACCTCTTTATAGTGTCTGTTAAAGGGTTAAGAGCTGGTTCTGCTTCTCCATTCAGCGCAGCTCCCTTATGTAGAATGATTGCTTCATCTGTTTTCCTCAATCAAAGAATCAATGAGCTCTTGTGAAGGATATTCGTCTGATAAAGTGGCCAGGCGTAACAGCACAGTATTTGTTTGTGTTCAGTTGTATTTGTGCATCTGTGGAAGCACCTGTTCACAATGACACACTTTCTGAACATAGCTGAGGACGAACGCCTCTACAGAGAGTTGTGCTTTGGCCCCGTTCAGCAAACGGCCTGTCAAATCCAGCCATGTAACGGCTCAGATTAACTAGCTCTCCTTTCGTTTTTGTTGTCTTTGTAGATTCTGTGAAGTGGAACGCTCCAGAATAAAACTGCTAGCGAGGCAGCTCCTGTGCTTTCGGCCTGAATGTTCTCAGAGAGAAACAACACAGGCGAGATGTTTCAAACATGTGTATTTTAGGTTTCTTGTTATTATGCCCCTATATCTCCCACAAGCCCCTGGTTGTGGCACAGGAATAGATTAAGGTAATAAAAACAACGCAGTCATGCTGAAAGTGCCAGAATCCTTGTGCCTGTGTCCATGATGACAAGTGTGTGTGTGCAAAGCCTCAATGTCTGCCCGGGTGAGACCTTGACTGAGAAGAGAGCAGACAGACAAACACACATCACGTCCAAGACTGGCACAAGACTGCCAAAGGTTTAGCAACAGTGCCCAGGGACACACACACACATTTCCAAACACACACACACACTCAGGGAGAGGCAAAATGTCAGCAATGCTCTTGGGAAAATGTGACATGAGACAGTGTGTCACAGTATCTACACATGTCGTCACAGCATTTCTGGGTTTGTGACTGTAAATGTGTGTGTGAGCGATGTTTGCATCCGTAGGTGTGCTTTTTGTGTCAATATATGTGTGTTTCTGCATCTTAATGTGTGCATGAGTGATTTGTGCATCTATGCATGTGTCACAGCGGGCTGTCTGTGGGATTGTGCATGTAAATGTGCGAGTGTTTTTTAATTTTTATTTTTTTTTGCATCTGTGTGTGCGGTGATGTTCAAGTGCGGTTTATAAGGTTAGTTCAACAGCTTAAGCGATGACACCAGGTCAGTAGCTGCAGTCTAAGAGATGTTAGAAGGTCCAGAGCGAGAGAAGGCTTGAATATTGATGTGAGGTGAGAAAGAGAGAGAGATGGCCAAAGGAACAATTTACAATTTCTTCCTTTTTCCTGACTTCATAAATGGGGTTTTTCACAATTTGAAATTGCTAACCAAAATTTTAATAATGTTCCTGGGTTATCTTGTTCCCTGTTTCACACTGTTCTTGCTTCATTCTGCTTAGTATTTCTCCTTTTTTTTTTTTAGTAGTCAGGTTTTGAGATTTCACCCTGTACTTTTGTATCATATTTGGGTATTTATGAGATTAATAACATTTTTTTGGACAAGTACAGCATGCAATGAGCACATTAAGAGTTCTGAAACATACTGCATCTTCACACATTCAATGCATTTGCTGACATTTTGACAGGTAACTGTTTTCCCAAGATACTGAAACCAAACACAGTGTTTGAGCGTCGTGTGACTGTCCAAAATGCATACATTTTAAATGCGGTTGAATGGTTCACAGTCGTTACATGTGGCACCACAATTTGAGGTTATTTGTGGTTCCACAAAAGCTGGAGCAGAAGATTTTGTTTACTGAAATTGACTTGAGTTTTAAATGAGGTTGCAAACAGGTTGCAGAATTGCAATTTGAATGTAATGTCGTTGAATAAAGTGAACTGGAATTTGAAAAAAAGACTGTCAAGACAAACTTTGAATGTTAGCTTGGCAAACCTTGTTTGAAAAAAAAATCTTTAAAATTGCAATTTATAGATCAGTGTCTTCAGCATTTTTTATTTTTACATTTTTTGTGAAAGCCATATTTTTCAGGATTCTTTGAATAGAAAGTTCAAAAGAACAGCACTTATTTATTTATTTTGTAAATCTATTTTCAATGATTCTTGATCAATTTACTGCATCCTTGATGAATAAAAGTATGAATTTCTCTCAAAAGTGTGTTATTGTGTTCCCAAATGTGTCAGACTGCAATTCACAAAAGCACAAGGTTTACAATCTCACTTTTGCCACAAGCAGCGCTATTGTGTACATTAACATAAACTAATCTTTTTCTATGACTACTTTTCTTTTTAGGTCAGCTACTGTCACGTCAGAGCAACAGATTCACGAGAATCCTGCTGGACAAGTTTGATAAACTTTCAAGAGGTTGTTTTTGTAGCAAGCAACTTCAATAATAACACTTCCAGGCATAGATACTCAAAGATAACTGAGGTTTGTTTCAATCAAAGTTATGCAAAATTGAGTTGGTCATGCATTCACATATGCTTCTGGCCTTAATCTATACTCCTAAGAAAAGAGGACAAACGAAATCAGATATTTGTCTATCACCGCTTTGGCTAAATTGTTGGAGAACAATACTGATACAGTCTCTGCTCTGAACTACTTGATCAAGTGCCTTGCGGTGCACTTTCCCTCCGAGCGAAAGCACTCCGTCTCACTCCTGTACTGAGTTAATGTAATGTATTCTAGCCATAGAGTAGCTTTAATTTAATTTATTCAGAGTGATCCTGGCAGATGAGGGTTAGCTGGTGTTTTACAGCGAAGAGAAAGGGGTGGGAAAAGAATGAGAACGCACCACGCTGACGGTTCTGAAGGTGCAAAAGATTTCGGCTGATGTCACCAAAGACAACTAGGCTTAAAAGTCAGATAAAGAAGCGCGAAGGAATAAAAGTGTTTGGTTGCTTTATCCCGTACCCTTGTGAAATCATTCTTTCTCTCTCTCCCTCAGTCTGTCTGTCTGCCTTTTTCTCTCTCCTTGGCTAAGAGTGGGCCTTTAAAATATTCATCTTATAAATATTTCACTCATATCTAATAAAAGCTTCTCTCTTCATTAACGAGGTGACTGGGGGAGCCATTGATCAAGTTTTCTGTTTCATGGCATGAATATTCTCTCTCAGCCTCCTCCTCTCGCCCTTTCTCGCTCCTTTTTTCCCTCTGTCTGAACGCATGACGTTTAGTTAATGTAGCGATGGTGGCAACCTCTCAGCACGCTGAGTCTAATTCAACTTCTGCCCAATTACAGCAAGTGTGTTCCTCTAAGAGCGCACTCACTGCTTTTATTCTCTTAAAAGCGTCAAGTTTAAGTTCAGTCGCACAAGCACTTGAGTTAAAAAGGAAAAAACACTGAATGAGATGGGAGGAAAAAAAAATGTCTGGCTAAATGTCACTTCCTTCACCAGTCTGCTACCTCTGAGGCTTTATGTTTCAGGTCAAATCAAGTCAAGTTGAATTTATTTGTATAGTACTGTTCACAGTATGCATAGTGGTTTTACAAAAAGTCATACTGTTATGTTAGCAATACCTTAGTGCTTTAACATATAGAGGAAGTTTTAGGGTTGGGTGATATGTAAACAATGATACAAGTGATCCTCTGAATTTTTGATCTAGCTACAGTATACTGTATTTACAATGTTGTCTAGCACATATATCAGTGCCGCTGTAAAAATACATAAATAAATTAAAAACATATATAAATAAAGGCAGAAAATGTACTCACCCTCAGGCCATACAAGATGTAGATAAGTTGATCTCTTCATCAGAGCAGATTTAGATTTTTTTATTTATTTTGGCATTGCATCAGTGTCTCAGTAATGGATGTTCTGCAGTGAATGGGTGCCGTCAGATCGAAAGTCCAAACAGCGGATAAAAACATCACAATAATCCACACGACTCCAGTCCATCAGTTAACATCTTGTGCAGTGAAAAGCTGTGCATTTGAAACAAACAAATGCATCATTAAGACATTTTTAACTTCAAACTGTTGCTTCCATCTAAGAGGGTGTTTACACTGCACCATTTTCGACTAAAAACCTAAAATTTGTATGTGTTTTGGCGTTTTGGGGGCCTAAATAATGCAAACTTTTTAAAACGGGTTTCAAAGTGCAAGTTTTTGAAAATGATACCATTATTGAAAACGGTAACGTCATGTGCATATGTTCAGTGCATGTTTCTTCACAAAGTGACACCACCAACTATTGCATGCATAATACAGTGTATTTTTCGTGGATTCATGAGATCAGGGATTATTTTGATCATTTTGTCGTCTGTAGGCAAAACATTTAAAAAATGCTAAGAAAAAAACATTTATGTTTTTAGTACAGTCGTTGTCATGTAAACAGCCTAAATACGAGTGTTCTATCCTTATCTAACACCTGTCTAGTTTCTTCAGTAATTAGAAGTCATTAAAGTGACAGTGTTGAGAGATGGGATGAGGGTATGGCTTTAGTCTTAATTAGTAGCATTTCCGATTTCAGGCGGAATTACTATAACATGATGGCACTCCAAGTGAAAAATAAAAATACTAGAATGTATAAAAAAAAAACAGCAACATTTATTTCATACTAAGTCTACTACAAATGCATTACCATATTTATGTACTTTAAAAATACCCTGCAATTGTACTTTCGGTATACTAACCTGGTATACTTAAAGTCTGCTAAATTTGTGCGTAATGCACTTTAATTGTGTAGTGCTGAACTAAAGATAAAGTATATTTTATAGTGCTAAAGTGGAACTATCCAAATGTACACTTTAAATATCTTTTAAAGTGCATTTAAAGACCGATATTATATACAATCTTCATCGTGACATTAAAACACATTTTAGGCTTAATATTAAGAAATATGTATTGTGCATAAGCACTTTAAATATATATATATATATATATATATATATATATATATATATTTATATCAGTAAGTCTCAGGTGATATGTCAGTATGTCTGTTAAAGGTTTTGAACTATACTTTAGTATGACATAAATGTATTTTAAACATATTTATTTATACTAGGGGCTTACTGTGGTTGAAAATCGTGTTAAAGATTTTGGTTGAAAATTACTTATACCTCTAAGCAATTTAAACAGGGAGCTGCAAGAAAGTTTACGCATGCATTGGTGGCACAAGACATTCCTCAGCCATCGAGTGAACGATTCTGAATATGCACTGGTTTGTGTCCTCCTGTCTGTATGTATACACTCCAATAGCTAAACAGGTCTGTTTGGGCTTTTCCAGTCAGAGCCAGAGACAAACTGTTCCCAGACTGATGCACTAAAGCCCATGTCTCCTGTTTGTTCTCTCCTGGGGATGGATGGGGGTTCGGATGAAGACATGGATGAGAGGAGGGTCAAGGTGCACTTCTGATGTAGAAGCCTGCTGCTCATACATTGAGCTCTTATTGAATCTGACATTGTAAGATCAATACCTCCCTCCACGTGAATAGTGTTCGCACACACATAGTCACGCTGTTTGTTCTGTTTTGCATCCTGGAAGGGCTCATAAAGTGCCAGGCTAGGCACTTTTATTATGACGTTAATTAGCCGACTCTCCGGTGAGTCCTGTGATGGAGAGAGTAACTCCGTCAGCACTTCGCCGAGCGCGTTACGGTATGCTAGGTGGTTTCTTTCAGGTCCTGTAGGTCAGGCTGAAACAAGGGGATCTGTATAATCCAGCTCTTAGGTTTTAATTGCCGCTGATTGGATTAGCGTGTCGTACTTTGGCTCGGTGAGACAAGCTCTGATCCATGTTAATGGGGTGGAGGAGATTGGATCAAGAAAGTTCACGCCGCTAGATCTCATGATATGGCTCTGAGTGTGCTGTTTGAATTCCCTTGACTTGCTACTGATATAATTAGCAGGACAAATCTTCTATACTGAATGTTGTTGCATTATTTGATAGACTTAAATTTATCGTGTAATGCAAATGCGTTCAACCGAAATAAAACTGCCTTCATTACACACCCACATGACGCATTTTGAAAAATCTTTTGTTGGCTCTTTGCAACACAGTTACAATAAATCGATTCTGAAGCTTTTAAGCAAAAAAAGACACACAATTTTGATAAAGTAGGCTAGTTCACATGACTCATGAACATCTGACAATAGATTTGTGTGAGAAACAGATTCACTGATAATCTTCCCCTCCAGTGGGTTGTTGTGAGACTGGCTTTGTGAAAAGTTCAACTGATTTATTCAAAAGCTCTGACCCCAAAAATAATTATTCGTTCATCAATTGAACATCCTGGATTCTGTCATGAGCTCTCATAAAAGATTAATATTTTTCCCCCCATATATTTATTATTCATATTTTTTTAAATATTTATTATGTTTGTTATTTAGGCTATTAAAACTTTTTTTGAATGTCAGCATGTTTCTCACACAATGTATTGATAGAATTTGATTGTGCACAATACATGCTCCATTACATTCTAACTTTTATGATTTACATTCTTAAAAAAAAAAAAAATCTTAGTTAGATATAGATAGATATAGACACATACATATGCATATATATATATATTAGTGCTGTCAATCGATTAAATAGTTTAATCGCATTAATCACAGTCGTGGACGCAGTCATGGACTGTGATTAATCATGATTAATCACAAATTTAAAATACTAGGATTTACCTGTAAATGTGTTGAAATAAAGAAATCCATGACTAAGTAGTTTAAGGAAACATAACCTTTCACACTTCCGCCAGGTATGAGACATAATCTTTATTATTCTTTTATCATTATTCTTTTGTTTTTATTCAGCCATTATCAGCCTTTAAACTGGCAATAAAATGTTTACCAAGCCACATCGCTTCAATCCCAGTATACATTTACCCAACTATTATCAAAAGTATTTCTAAATAAATAAATGCGACCGTACGTGAAGTATTATGACAAAATGCATTTCGAAGAAGAACTGGACCTGTTCTGCAGCTGCATTAGAGCTAATATTGGCATAATGCTTCATAAGACAATTTATGAGATTAATACTAGGCCTACACTTTTACTCAGAACTCACTTCAAACCACCATCGAGTGTTTGTAATAACTTCCTTTTGTGATCACATGTGGAATTTGGTCGTTTACTGTTGTTAAAATATGCTATTTATAGCCTTTTATATCGCTGTATAAATTAGCATTTCAGATGTACACATTCAACTCAAGAAAATCACATACAAACCATATCTATTGTAATCGTGTGTTTATTATCTTATATAATCTATAGTGGCTGTTGTCATGTTTATGTCTGCTGTGTAAAGCCTTAACATGTGCTCTGCTGAAACTCACGTTGTTTGATGTTACAACCGTTATTAAGTTGCCAGAGATACATTCCAAGTATAATACACATTAGTAAAATAATCTATTTTAATTTTTATTTGTATATATACACCTCGGGCGGCACATTATAAAAGTAGCCCCAAAAACCGCAACCCATGGCTCTGTAATTTTTCCCGCGACTGTATTTTCAAAATAGCCCACTTGTGCCGTTACCCTGGCAACACTGCTGTACCCTCATCACACAATGATAAATGCCTTTCCTCGCTGCGATGATGGGAAGAAGTTGGGGTCAAACCTTATCAAATGATTAATTTGCGTTAAAAAAATATTAACACGTTAAAATTTTTAGATTAATCGCATGTGTTAACGGGTTAACGTTGACACCCCTAACACACACACGCACACACACACACCAGCCACTTTGTTTGGCACACCCGTGCAGCTGCTCATTAAGGCAATCAGCCAATCACATGGCAGAAACTCAATGCATGGTTGTTGGTGCCAGACGGGCTGGTCTGAGTATTTCAGAAATTGCTGATCTACTGGGATTTTCATGCACAACCATCTCTAGTGTTTACAAAGAATGGTCCAAAAAGATAAAATATCCAGTGAGCGGCAGTTGTGTGGGCGAAAATTCCTTGTTGATGCCAGACTCGGTCAAACTAATAGAAAGGCAACAGTAACTTAAATAACCACTTGTTACAACCAAGGTATACAGAAGAGCATCTCTGACTGCACAACACATTGAAAGTGATGGGTTACAGCAGTAGAAGACCACACCGGGTGCCACTCCTGTCATCTACGAACAGGAAGCTGTGCCGTGTCACAAAACTCAAATCATCTCAAATTTGTTTCTTGAACCTGACAATGAGTTCACTATCCTCTGATGGGCTCCACAGCCACCAGATCTCAATCTAATAGAGCAGCTTTAGGATGAGGTGGAACAGGAGGTTTGCATCAGGGATGTGCAGGCGACAAATCAGCAGCAATTGTGTGATGCTATCATCTCAATAATAGGACAAAAATCTTGAATTTATCCAGCACCTTATTGAATCCATGACACGAATATTTATTTTTTAATTTTTTTGCAAATTGTACACAACAAGCCAGGGAACATCCACCACCATAAGTTTCTTTACACTAAATAAAACTAAGCATACATACAAATACATACATAGAAACAAACAAACAAATAAATAAAATGGTTCTTCCATGGCATCACTGCGAAAACCCCCTTTTGGAACTGCTATTTTTAAGAGTGACTGCTATTTTTTGTCGTTTACAAAACCACATTTACAAACTTTCACTGCTCAGGAATGGATTTTCTGTATTAGTGTTACCAAGTAATTTTCAGGTGAAGTTGCTAAAGGCAGATCAATTTGTTGCTAAATGTTCCTAAATGCCATAAATCAAGTTATAAATCAGGTCATAAATCATCAATCTGACATATGGCTTATGAGAAGATTACTGTTATGATCTCAGTTTTCATAACAGATGAACACGAAAGTTTCGAATTTGAGTCATTAGTGATAATTTAAACTGTTTATTGAACAATGCAGTGTTTTATCATATTGCTCTGCTATTTTAATAAGAGGTGACAGTCAATGCATTAGGTGATAAAAGGCGACCGCCTGTATGGACCAGGACTGGTTTTGGGTTTGAGACACTCAGCTTGCCTAGAAACACCGCTTAGGAAAATCACTGTTGCGTACAAACCTCATTGTTGCTTTATTAAATTCATTTTAAAACGTTATTTTACTAATGTGTTTGCCGTCAGAATATCAGTTTGCATTCATGATCCTATTCGTAACAATTCTATTTCAATGGATTATATGAAATCTAATTGTATAAACACTTATAAAGCACTGCAGCTGTAAGTGGCAGAACTCGCAGCTCTTAAACTCTTTTGTTGGACTTCTGCTCCATCAGCCAATCAATGGAGAGCGGCTCTGCTGATAGCAACGCATCACTTCCTCCTGACCTCTCTCTCTCGCTCCGTTACTGGATGCCAGACGCTCCCGATTGTCAATCATCGTCTCCTCTTCTCGTTTGCACTCGCCCTTGCCACTCTTTAGTCAGTGAGAGTAAATTGTTTTGTGTGTGTGTGTGTGTGTGTGGCGGCAGGCTGCTTAAGAAAAACATTCAGATTTGCCAAACGCTAAATTAGCATATTAGTATTCTGCATGGAGAGGCACTTTCCATCCCTCTCTTAATGGCTCTTACACATGCGGCTCCACCATAAGCAGAAAGCGCATGACACGCTGGCCACATAATTACAGGTTGGTGATGGGGGACACGTGACGTGATGCTGAGGTGTGTGTGTGTCGAAGTGTATGCATACTGTATGTCTCTTCTGGGATTCTGGAGGATGTGTATTTTTAGATGTCTAAACTCCATGACATCATTCGAATGTAGAGAAAATATCTTCAAGGGAACATATTTTCAGGATTTTCCTTGCTCTTTTGGAATAATAATAAAAAAAATAAAATTCTGATGCAATGCTCTGACCCAGACCAGATCATGGAAACTAAGGTGCAAAAGTGGGTTAGTTAGAAATCATCATGGTTATGATCTCATAGTCATGAGCGCATTATATGACCCCCCACATTTACCCATCAATGCCTATTTAGTGCTCAGCAGCTTGCCTCATTTTACTCCTAGTCTTACAGGTACAGTACCAAGTGTCAAATAGACGGTGTAAATTATCATATAAAATAAGATGTTGCATATGATGTCGATTAGCATTATACCCCACGGTTCAAAAGTTTAGATTTAGTCAGATTTTTAATATGGTGTCTCGCACACCGAATCAATTAGTTTTGTTGGATTGAAATACAATATATACTTGAAAAATCTAAATCCCAAACATTTTCATTATGAATAACATAAAAAAAAAAAAAAAAGTTTGCTAATAAAAATATTTCTGCGATGATGCAAACTTCAATGTGCAGGATTTATATTTTTTGTAGTTTTTTAATTTTTTAATTTTATTTTTTATATATAGCTGATATAAATTAAGAAATTAATACTTTTAGTTTGCATTTAGTATTTTTAAAAATGACAGACTGAGAATGTATTTCTGACATACCTGAAATATTAGAACATACCGTCTGTTGCTATCAATGGTCCCTAATATTTCTAAAGAAAAAAAAGTGACAGTAAAAAATGAAAAGTGACCTTTTTTACAAACAAATTTTACAAATGTTTTTTGTTTGTTTAAATTTCAAATAAATCTGTTCTTTTGAACACTCTCTTCATCATCATCATCATCAAAAAAAAAAAAAAAAAACCTTGAGAAAATATCACGGTTTCTACAAAATAATAAGCAGCACAAGTGTTTTCAATATTGATAATAATAAGAAATATTTTTGAGCAGAAATTCAGCATATTAGAATGATTTCTGAAGATCATGTGACACTGAAGACTGGAGTAATGATGCTAAAAATTCCGCTTTGATCACAGAAATAAATGACATTTAAATTAAAATAGCTAAAATAGCTCAAATAAAATATATTACTGTTTTTAACGTATTTTCCCTCCAATGCAGCACTTGGTGAGAATAAGAGACTTCTTTCAAAAATATGAAAAGGTCTTACAACCCCAAACGTTTGAGCAGTAGTGTAAGTGGACCTCACGAACAAAGTGTGTGCTACAGAAGAGCAGAATAAAGCCCATGTGAGCCGTAACCTCAATGAGTAATGTTTAAACACATTTGCAGTCTGTATGTGGTCAGCGTGCGTTTCAAAGGCTCTCTGGATTTCTTCTCATATCTTTGTGTTAACATGTCTGACGAGCAGAAATCCCTCACATGCAGAACCTCTAGAGATTCTTAATATCAGCAAACCATCTGGCATGTGAAACCTAGCTGAGGAGAAGAGAAGAGACGCGACAAACGTGATGAGGCGAGCAGAGAAACGAAAATGCGAGAGGAGAAGGGAGGAGTTCAGGAGTTGATACAGAGAGAAAAGTGAAGGCTAGAGGAGAACAGATGAGACTGAGGAGAGAGTAGAGGAGACGTGAAGGAGATATCAGTATGCCACGGAGTCTCTGCGTGTCCAATTTCAAATTCAAATTCAAATTCAAATTCGAAAGTTCACTCTCCCTCCATCATCCTCCTCACACTCTCTTTTCTTTTCCTCCCTCTCTCGCTTTCTCTCATCACGCTCAATTCACGTTTTCAATTTTGGAGTGCTTTGAAGGTTGGCCAGCAAAGTCATCTCCTGAGATTGGACTGTAGCGCTTACCTTTCTCTTTCTGTGTTTTTCACTTCACTGCCATCACACCTCCCACACTCGCTCGCTCGCTCACTCACTCATTCATTCTCAACCCATTGCCACCTCTTGAAAAACCCGTTTTTTTTGGACATTTGATATAAATCCTGTGTGACCCTCATAATCCTATGTGTACTACTGCTATACTTACTCTCAGATGATCTGCTTCTTCTCTCTCTCTTTCCTGGACTTGCTCGGGGCTGGAATGAAACTAAATACTGATAGGCTCAAGTGAAAACTAACCTACTTGGAAACAAGCTTTCTTTCTTTCTATCTTTGTTTCTTTAGTTTTTCTTTCTTTCTTTCCTTTAAATGAGTGATTTTATCTGTTTAGAGGTTATTTTAGTGAATCAAAAACATACATGCCATTCAAAATGTTAGGGTCAGAATGTTATTTATTTGTTAATTTAAAGAACATAATATTTCGGCAAAGATGCATTAGCACGTTAAATAGATACAAAGTACGTTAATTTGATTAAAAGTGACATTAAAGACTCTTACACTGTTGCAAAAAAAAAAAAAATCTGTTTTGTGATTGTATTTCAAATAAATGCTTTTCTTTTAAATTTTCTATTCATCAAGCATTCTGAAAAGAATCTATTACAGTTTACACCAAAGTATGAAGCATGTTAGAATGATTTCTGGAGAATCATGTGACACTGAAGACTGGAGTAATGGTGCTGAAAATTATATTATAATTGTATTATAATATACTGTAAATGACATTTTAAATATATTAAAATAGAAAACAGTCATTTTAAATGTAATAAAATTAAAAACTCTTTTTAAACTCTAATGAACCTTTAAAGAACCTTTTTTGCATTGCAAGGTTTCCGTAGATATTAAAGGTTCTCCATAGACTCACACATTCCAATAAAGAACCTTTTAAGAGTAAATGACGGATTGTTTATGTGACAATGTGCAGTTAAAGATACACATTATGCATTCTGCGAGAAGTAAATATTAATGAATGAAATATGCAGTGTTGTTGTTGTTTAATACTGTATATACATATATAGGTATGCCGACGGACTCCTCTTAAGTCGTCTCTAAAAAAGACTGTAAAGTCATTAAAATGCCTTTATAAGCACACTTTTCACAAGAATTGTTGTGAAATGCATTTATTTATGAGATAATTAATTTAAATGATCTCATCATTATTTAGAATTGTATTTTTTTTTTTAATCAAATATTTATCCGTAGTATGTAGGCCTACTAAAAGAATCTTTAATACGAGTCAACAAACAGAATCATTAGATTCTTCATGATTCTCATCCCCCGAGGCTCCCCAGATTTAGGTGTGAAGACCTAAAAACGTGATACACACACTATAGCGCTCAGTTTGAAGAGCGTTGGCATCAGCCCAGTAACAGACCACTGGATCGCGGTGCAGTTATCTAGCTTTGTTTTCAATAAAATGGAAAAAGCAAACATACACTGTCTTTGGAGGATAATGCAATTTTAAAGCCGCAAGCACACTCGTTCTATCCACCAGCTCTGGCATTGCATTTTAAGGCATGCTGCAATATGTGCCGTTGATTCAGACAAAAAAAAAATAAAATAAAAAATCAAGGAAATATTTAAACAGAATCCTGACAAATTTAAGAAGAATGACTCTGTTTCTCTAATTTGTCGGTGTTCTATATATTTCCCTGAACTCATTTTTCTAGCTAACAACAGCAGTTTTCTGATCTCATATTCTACCACATCTTTTATTTGGAATGGCAGTAGTTCACCGCGTGAGTGTGCAGCTTCTGCAGTGATTTTTAATGAGTCTGGAAAGGGAAAATAGGCAAGCGGAAGGAGGGAGTCATCACGGCGATGCCCAGACAATATAGAAAGTAAATTGAAACAAAATGAAGGAAATGAAGGGGAAAATAAAAGGTTTAAAAAATAGAACACAGCAAGCTTTTTTTATTTTCTTCTTTCATTTGTTCGCCTTTAAACCAGACGTTTTGGTTTTGTTGTTTTCTGTGTGGGACGCACATCCCTTGCAGCTCATGTAATTGTGTTTTTGCTTTACTGTCACCAGGGACGGTTTGGAAAATGAGACATTACAAGTATAACACAAGCCAGTGTACTGCAGAATATTCACACCAGCCCAATGCAGTTTCTTCAGAGCTGACCTTAGGAAAATTGAATCATTTAGGCGCTTTGAGAGCTATTGTGTTTACTGAAGTTTGTCGTGCTGTGGGGCTTTCTGTGTTAGTTGTACTCCGGGGTTTAAAGGTACATTATATGGGCCTGTTTGCTGCCCTGGTGGCTTACACACATGCACACACGCTGAGCTAATCAACCCAAGAGGATCTTCAGAAAGGAAAATTTGAGTCATCTAATTCCAAATCCTCACTGGCTCTGATCTCGTCTGTACTGTATGCATGGGAAAGAGAGGAGAGAAGTAGTTTGGGAACAAGCCAATGGTAATTTATTTTCTGTACGTCTATATCTCAGCTCTATAAACACACACACATAGCCTTACTCAAAGACTTGGGTACTGGAGGCTGGTAAAAGCTTAAGTACATCGTAGACCCATTGAAATCAATGGAGCTATGATCACCTTAGACTTATGATGCTTTTGGGAAACGCAGCTTGATGTCATAAGACAACCTTTTTTTCTTCTTGTGAAGAATATTTTGAAGCCTGTGATGCTGAAAGAGTCCAAAAAGATGAACCTGTGTTTTTATTATCTCTTACTCTGAGAGGATTTTTAGTGGAATTATTGGAATATGTTTTGTACAAGAAAATACTGTTTTAGTCTCTATTTGTGAAATTTAACTGAAAATTGTTTTTACTTTTTTTTTAAAATTTTTTTATGTAACCTAAGATGAAATATAGTTAAACTGAGAAAGATAAATAAACTTTAAGAATGTTTTGGTTAAAAAAAAAAAAGATATAACAGTCATTCATAGTAATTTTACTAAGAAATATATTTCTTTTTAATAATCTTTCTCTTATTGATAGAGTTATTGAATACTTTTGAATGAACATATGGTTATTTTTAGCAATATGTTTTTGGGAAATGCACCCCAATATAGTTACTGACAGGTTGTTTGATGCATAGTTTTTTCGGTAGTAAATATTAATAAACAAAATGTTACCACATGTGTTGTTTAATACTGTATTTAGATGAGGTCAGTTATTGTATTGCACATTTAGGCCACTTTTTAAAAAATGTATGAAAAAAGCACTTTTTTGGTCACACTTTATATTAGGTGGCCTTAACTACTATGTACTTACATCAAAAAATAAGCACAATGTACTTATTGTGTTCATGTTGTATTGCAAAACTCTTTTGCTGCTATTGAGGTGGGATACGGGTAAGGTTAGGGGCAGGTTTGGTGGTATGGGTCGGTTTAAGGGTGGGTTAAGGTGTAAGGGTGGGTCAACAGTGTAATTATAACTATAATTACAGAAATTAATTACAGATGTAATTACATAAAGGTATTATTAACAATATAAGTACAATGTAAGAACATGTATGTACACAATAAGTGCATTGTACCAAATGATTATTTCAAATGTAAGTACATAGTAGTTAAGGCCACCTAATATAAAGTGGGACCCTTTTTTTCAAAGACTGTTTTAAATTGTTTTGTTTTTTTTGCGTGTGTGTGTGTGTGTTTATATATATATATATATATATATATATATATATATATATATATATATATATATAAACACACACAATAAAGAGTAAATATTTGAGTACAAAAAGAAAAATCCAAATGATGCAATAAAATATATATATATATATATATATATATATATATATATTTTTTTTTTTTTTTTTTTTTTTTTTTGCATCATTTGGATTTTTCTTTTGTACTCAAATATTTACTCTTTATTATCCATCCTTCTTATTCATAACCATGATGGTTCTTTCTGTTGGCAGTACTTATTTTAAATTAATCACCTTTAAATAACTCAATTGATTTGACACTTTAGCCAACTCAAATCTAAGCATAGCTGAATTCAATTCAAGCTATTGCTATTAATCAGTTGTTGTAATATAGTTAAATAGATACATTAATAGGCAAAATGCAAAAATGAAGCCCTGCATTCAAAATATCCCAACCACATCTCAAAAGCAAACATTTGCAAACACCTTTGCCATAATATGTGACCCTGGAGCACAAAAGCAGTCTTAAGTCGCTGGGGTATATTTGTAGCAATAGCCAAAAATACACTGTGTGGGTCAAAACTATAGATTTTTCTTTTATGCCAAAAATCATTAGGATATTAGAGTTTTTCTTGTTTGCTAACACACTGTAACTGATTCATTTGACCCAATTTTCCAAACCATTCATACAGTTCTCGAAACAAAGACACGTTTCTCAGAACTTTTAACACATTCCACCTGTTTTCACACATGCTCCATTTTACTGTATCGGCACAACTCTATGCAGACATTGACTTGCAAGATGTCTCCTGTTTCCCAAAAGGAGGTTTTTGTAACAGTGTTTTGAATTGATCTCACTAGTGTTCTCGAGACAGGAACGCAGTCTGAGTATTTGACAGCTGTGTGTGTCATCTGAGGCCAAAGATTAGATTCTGACAACAGAGAATATGTTTTTGAATAAAATGTTTGACTTTGACCTGGAAGTCTGAAGTTTGCACAAATCGGTGTGTAGTTTTGAGATTGTGTTTATAGTTGTGAGAAAATGGTCAATTGTTTCATGAATTGTGTGTTAGCAATCCAGAAAAACTGTATGTAAAGATCTTCATATTCCATGAAGATATTTTGTAAATTTACTACTGTAAATATATCAAAACGTCATTTTTGATCAGTAATATGCATTACTAAGAACTTCATTTAAACAACTTTAAAGGTGTTTTTCTCAATATTTAGATTTTTTTGCACCCTCAGATTCCAGATTTTCAAATAGTTGCATCTCAGACAAATATTATGCGATCCTAACAAACCGTACATCAATGGAACGATTATTTATTCAGCTTTCAGATGATGTATAAATCTCAATTCTGAAAAATTGACACTTAAGACTGGTTTTATGGTCCAGGGTCACATATTAATTCCTGTTAGATTTCCTGTTAGATACATAGAGAATTGTGAGTTGTGTTTTGCAAAAAGTGTTTTATGAAATTAAAAACTGAGTCAAAGGCCAAGAATTAGTGTCTGTTTTGCATATTTGTTGTGTGCTTCTGCTGTTTGAGTGCCAGCTTTCAGAAATTGTGTGACAAGTAAAGATTTTGTGTGTAAGCAGTTGAAAAAACCCATACTTTATTTTAATGCAATGGTTGAACCTTGCATTGCCATGATTTCATAGGTCAAGCTTTATAGGTTCAGGAGTATATGGTTGAAAAGACACCATGGACTTCCAAATAACCACATAGCCAAATCTGTTTAGTGAAAACTGTTTCTTGACAAGAAGATGCTTCAAAGAACCATTAACCAGAACTATTATTTTAACACTGCATTTTTTCCCTTCCCGTCTCTCTCTCTCTCTTTTTTTAAAAAATGTAATTCTCTCATCCACTTTAACAATCACTTTCTCCTCGCTCTCTTTTTGTTCTCTATTACTCACCTACCTCTCCTCCCTTACTCACTCCATTTGTCAGACACTCCTTTCTCTCCTTTAATCTCTCTCTGTCTCTGTCTCACATCCATCCCCCACAGTTCTCAGGTTGCTCGTAACTAAATCTCAGGGTGCTTTACTTCCTTTCTTCCAGTATCCCAGAGTTCCCCTCCTCCTCTCAGCGTCTCTGCATGAGTGTGTGTTTGTCAGCAGGTGCTCCGAAAGTTCTGGCTTTCACGGTAGCTCAAGCTGTTGAAAAGCTCATACTGTATGCATTAGGGATAATGATGTGATGCAGAATGAGATAATCATGTCTATGTGTGTGTGTCTGTGTGAGAGAGAGAGAAGGATCTTGCCCCCAAGAGTTTACTCTTCACAATAGCTGTAGTGTAAGCTTGGCAGAAAAGAGCAGCGAGTCAGAGGCTTTGAACCGGGATGTGTGTGTGTGTGTGTGTGTGTGTGTGTGTGTGTGTGTGTGTGTGTGCACGCTCATATGAGGTCCATCCGGAGGAAGCCAGCCCGCACTGTTTTAGTTCAGCCCTTAGAGTACAGCCTAAGAATAACATGAATGGAAATGTTCATTCTTTTTAAAGCACCCCTCTGTGGTAAATTATAGTATAGCTCTTTAATCAGTGTGAATATTAAAGAAAAAATATTCCAAGCGGATGTAAAAGGGTTTATTAAAACTAAGTTGCTTTGTTTTTCTTCTCATTTTATTTTTGGGGAACTTTTTACTGATAGAGCCAGTAGAAAGAAGACAGGAGGTTATAAGGCAGATTCGAACCTGTATCTCTGACATGAGCACTAAGGCCCAATAGCAAGAGGGGAAACTGTAGCAGAACCCGGCTGTAACACTTTTTTATCCCAAAATTAAGATGCAATTTTCCCACATCTGTCTGCTACAGATTGAAGTAATATATATATATATATATATATATATATATATATATATATATAAACAACCCTTAAATCGACAATATCTCAGAGTTTTCTACAGTCTACAACCCTTAACCGAGTCAAATAGTGTCAAAAAAGAGATGGTTTGTAACACTATTAGACAACTTCTGTTTAATTGTGTACATGCATTTATTATGTTAATAAAATTTACTTGTTTAAAATTCCTTTTTAAATAAACCTCCAACAAACCCAGAACTGCAGCTCATTTTGTTTTTATGAATTTTAATGCAAAAAGCTAAAAATAGTCAATAAACAGCATATAAGTTGGGTAAGTTACAGAAAAAAAATAGATTATAATAATAAAAAGAGACGCTGAGTGTCTGTGTGCATGTTATTTAATTTTTTTTTAGTTTGAGAATAAATGGTTAAAGTAAAATACATTACTGTTTGAATGTTTGACATCAGATTCTTTTTTATATTAAGAGAGAATCATGCATTAAATTGGATCAAAAGTGAAAAAGACATTTATAATGTTGCAAAAGTTTTAGAATATTAGAACATAAATGCTGTAAAAACGTATCACAGTTTCTTCAGAAATATTAAGCAGCACAATGGTGTTTAATATTGATAATAATCATAAATGTTTCTTGATCACCAAATCAGAACATCAGAATGGTTTCTGAAGGATCATGTGACACTGAAGACTAATGATTCGCCACCACAGGAATACAAATATATTGAAATAGAAAACCGTTATTTTACATTGTAATAATATTTTAAAATATTGCTGTTTTTACTGTGTTTTTACAGCAAATACATACAACCTTGTTGAGTAGAAGAGACTTATTTTATCCAAAACATATCTTACCAACCCCAAACTTTTGAAACGCTTTGCATTTAAAATTTAATGAAGAGTATCTGCTGATAATACCAATTTTATCATATAATATTTATTAAGCTGATCCCAAATCAAGTTTTGTCCTTTAAATAATTTATATTTGTACGAAGAGACAACTTCAAATCTACCTCAGAGGATGATGATCATAGATCATAGAGATTTTATCTCTGTACCTATATTTCAAACCGGTTAAACTAACAGTGTTACAACGAAGCCCATGTTATAATCATCTTCTCCACAATTTGCCATTCAGAGCATGATGTTCACTGAGATCAAACAAGGCTGTGATTGTGTCTAACCGCACAGCATTCTCACTTTAATGACAACGGAGCGATTAGACTACTCGTCGCTGGTTAGTCAACAGTGTATTTTTATTGGGCAGTCTGCGTTTTCCTCAGCCGGTCATTACATCTACATCAGTGATCAAGCCTAAAGATCAATAAAGTCCATCTACATTGATCCGGGGAGCTCAGTGCGGTGAAACAAGTAATAATTGCTAAATTCTCTGGATCTGATTGGAATCCAATAAAGTCTGGAATAACTGGCCTGATTTGTCATGTGTTTTTGATAGTGTGGCGTGTTATTGTGAGGACTTCCCTTGACTTTGTTGAACACTTGTAGTTCTGTTGATGTTCCTTTTGTGTCTGTTTGCCTTCAGAAATATCCTTGTGTTTGTTTGTATTAGCTTTGGGTTCCCATATCACATCTGTTGTGCACTATTATCTCTAGCTGTGTTCCTCTCACTCTGTCTTGGTCTCATGAGTTTTGATTTTGATTTTTTTAAAGCATCGCCTCTGTGGTTCATTATAAACTACTTTAGCAGATATTCTCATATCCAGCCCTGTGAGAGGAGAACAGCAAGACGAGTAGCTCTTCCCCTGAAGAAGCATCCCTTATGACTAATATTGTAAAGAAGCGTGCTGTGTTAAAGCAGATAAGCCCCTTAAAGACACTTTTGGATACTTACTGTAAGGCAAGACACCACAGATGAATAGGGTGAAAAAACAAAAACAATAATAGTAATATTAATAGAAATAATCAGTCCCTATATTTGATTAATCACAGTGCATTAGTTGTTTTGTATCACAAGTTTTATTAAACGCTATGTTTGCATATGCAAATTAAGCGTTATCTAATTAAATACATACAGTTCTTGTTTCGTTTTGCTGACATGAAGATTTTTACATAGGGGAGAAACTGATATATTTTAAACGGGTGAATGATATATAAACAATCTCCTCTGTAAAAATCATCAGAATATAGATAGAAATAAAAATGGAAAGTTTGGAGCTACTGAAGTGAAGATTTCTGGCTTAGTGCATGAGAGAAAACTCATTTTGAGAAAATGGTTTTTAAAGATATGTGTCGTAATTGAAATGTGCTGATGCAAATAGAAAAAAAGTGTAGTAAAGTAAACACTAAAAAGTGTATTTTGGAGGTTTGCATCAAATAACATGAACTGACTTTGCATTTTAGATAGAAATACTGAGCAGAGTGTCATTTATACAAAAGAAAAGTAGCACACATTTCGAGCAAACATTTTTTTTGTCGTGTAACTTGTTTGCAGAAGCCACTTGGTTTCAAAAATGTCTATAAGATTTTGAAATTATGTGTCCAAATGCACAAAATACATTTTGGGGTCAGTGCATTTTAAAATCCAGACCTAAATCATAATCCTAAAATTGATTTCAAAATACAAGTGAGTGAACATGACAGTTCAAACAATGAGAGATTTATTTCAAGGAGCTTATTCTTAAGGTGTACTATGTTAGGATTACCAGAAACGTATAATATGTGAAAAGTACTGAAATTTAACAGTGAAAGAAAGAAGTATGCAATCATATTCAATAAAGCCCAGGAAACCAAACTATAGTGTTTTATAATTACAGTGATTTAGCAATCTTTGGCTGAACATCTGAAATTAGGAATCGTAAACAACCATGGCAAGCTGTAAACACATGCATGCTGAAGTGACTTTAGCCAAGTGTGAGTGTGTGTGTGTGTGTGTGTGTGTGTGTGTGCGTGCGTGTGTGTGTGTGTGTGTGTGTGTGTGTGTGTGTGTGTGTGTGCGTGCGTGTGTGTGTGTGTGTGTGTGTGTGTGTGTGTGTGTGCGTAGCAATTCATGGGTAAGGAGGATGGTGGAGTAAGTTTATCTGTGTGTATCTGTGTGAGTTCATAGAGATGCACACTGTGGCACTCCTTAAATTTGTTTGTTGCAGTAATTATCTCTTTCCTTGTTCAGTCAGTATTTAACAGGGTCCCAACCCTTCCGGATGTCATGTCTGATATCATTGGGATGGCATAAGGTCAGTGGTGTACTGAAACATTCGTGAAACATTTAGGAGACAAATACTGTTTTTTTTTCCTCTCTCTTTTTTTTTTTTTTAAGTTGACAGAGCAACAGAAAAGACTGATACAAATAGCTGTGCTTTTAATGGAAGTTTATTTTAGTGTAGGCGTATAGATTAGAACTATAATGATTTAAGTGATATAAACTGCATGGTGTTATTTTATAGTTGCATTAAGTAAAACAGTTTAATCAATGATCCTGGTTGTATTTGTGTGTGTGTGTTATTTTAATATGATTGAGATACTTCAGCTTTTACAGATATTTTTGAGTCATTGTTTATTTGTCCATTTCCATTTTCAGTGTAGTTGAAATTGTATATTTTTATTGTGTGCTTTTAGTATTAGTATTTTTGTATTTATTTTTGTGTTTAGGGCTTGTTCGCGATGCATCGGAGCGCCTCAAACCAATCGGTGCATGACATCAAAGTACTGCAAGAGTAATTCAAAAGTATAAACACTCCGATGCATCTCGAATAAACCTCTGGTGTCACAGAACTACGTAATTTATTCGTGAATCAGACATTGCGGCTCGCGCTGCGTTTGGAAACATGGCGCATAATCTGAATTTGGAATCAACAACACTACCTTGTAGGCCTATTTTTGTCGCATTTGGGACCTTATTTTAGTTTAAATCACGTGAGAGGAAATGAACTGGAATATTATCTTCTTACAGCAGTTTTGTACATTTATAAATACAGCAGTAAAGCATGACAACCAACCAGCATGCATCGCTGACGAAGGAAGGGAAGGGCGTGTCGATGGGAATTATATTCGATATAAATTATTGTAATAGGTCTGTGCTGTATTTCAATAATATTAAGTCGGGATGTATAAAGAGAACATATAAATGACAGATGTAGCCTAAATTTAGTCACCCCTTTCATGGTTTGCTAATGCTAGTTAATGATTTTCATTGTTTTAGGTTCACAAGTTAATGTTACACAGTATTTTTGTTTTGCTTAAGCTAATTCCATGTAATTTTCCCATTTTTATTTAGAGGAGTTTATGTTGTTTTTGCAAATGCTAATATATAGTGTATAAGGTCTATGAATTATGGTTGTTTTTGTAAGCCACGCTTTTATGAACTTGTGATTGTTTGTTTCTCCCGTAGCCCTTGAGACAACAAATGTTAGTAGAAGCTTCAACATATTTTTTTCTGATTTTGTGAATATATGGGCCTGTGTAAGCCAGATGGGGCTTCAATAGTATAGAGCTGGCAAATGTAACTGTAATATACTGTAATTGGTTCATAACGCTGCCAATGGTCTTCAGTTTCACTGAGCTGTCTTTCATCTGACACACACACACACACACACACACACACACACACACACACACACACACACACACACACACACACACACACACACACACACACACACACACACACACACACACACACACACACACACACACACACACACACACACACACACACACTTATGTGCAGCATTGTCAAATCCCTCCCTTCTTTGTGCCTCTCTTTGGTTGTCTTCTCTTGGGCAGGTGTGCAGGTAGTGAGTCACCTGGGGATTCCTGACTGTGCTTTTCCCACTGTTTCTCTTTCCTCAGTCACTCTTTTATACCCATGATGGAGAAGACTAGACAGAGAAAGGAAGAATTTAGGGTGAGGATGAAAACAGTGGAATGTTTTTTTGTTTTTGTTTTTGAAGAAAGGTCACAAGACCAGGAGAGGGGTGTCATGCACCTGCTTTTATTATATATGTGACCCTGGAGCACAAAACCAGTCTTAAGTCGCTGGGGTATATTTGTAGCAATAGCCAAAAATACACTGTATGGGTCAAAATTATCAATTTTTCTTTTATGCCAAAAATCATTAGGATATTAAGTAAAGATTATGTTCCATGAAGATATTTTGTAAATTGTAAATATATCAAAACTTATTTTTTTATTAGTAATATGCATTGCTAAGAACTTCATTTGGACAACTTTAAAGGCGATTTTCTCAATATTTAGTTTTTTTTTTTTTTTTGCACCCTCAGATTCCAGATTTTCAAATAGTTGTATCTCAGCCAAATATTTTCAGATCCTAGCAAACCATACATCAATGGAAAGATTATTTATTCAGCTTTCATATGATGTATAAATCTCAATTTCGAAAAATTGACACTTAAGACTGGTTTTGTGCTCCAGGCAGGGTCACATATAGTAAATATCTGATGAAAATATGAAATAGTGTTGTTTTCATATCCTATGTGTTTTATGCTTACTAAGGCTGCATTTGTTTGATCAAAAATACAGGAAAAACAGTAACATACCCTAATTTAGTTGCTTCTGCCTGTCATTAATGTTTATCAAAGAAAAAAAGACAAAGAGAAAATCACTCACTGCTCTCGACTAAATCACTTTACTAGGATTAATGTAAATTTAATTTATATAAATGTCTGCATGAAAGAATGAAGAATGTTGTATGCAAGTTGTTATAAAGAATGCATATATAACCATTGGTCTTTCCTTTCCTTAAAAAAGTGGTTTTATTTCATGTGTCACAGCCCTTAAATCCGTGTCTGCATAATATCTTATCAATTAGATCAACAGGTTTTCCCCTTGGAATATATATTGAGTTTGTAAATTTTAGATAAATGCTTAATTAATGCTTTACAATTTAAAACCCATTAGATTTAGGATGCTTGCTGTGCTTGCATGTGCAGTGGTTGCAATGCTTGCCAAAGCTGCTGTAGCCCCTATTGCTTCTGTATGTTTTCTTCTGCTTTTTCTTCATTCAACATCTTAAGACTCCACCCATTACAGTAGCAGCCATGTTTAAAAGCACAGTATTCTGTTTTTTATTGATTTTTGGGGATTTTATTTTATTCTTGAAAAAATCATTGGGAAAAAAGTCTTTAAAATTCCAAGGATAATGCTTTGCCATTGACCTTTTCAAGTACACTGGATAATAACCAAGACTGACAGGATTGTGTCAAGATGCATTGATTTGTGCTTGTACAGCATAATGTCAAAAACACACCATGATATTCAGAACAAAGTAATGCCTGTATTTTATACTTCGTTGTGGTTAGTTTGTTGCATTTAACCGTTCAGTACTCTACATGCAACGTGTTTCATGCGGAGGACAAAGCAAAGCCTGATGCTTCTGTTGAGAGCTTTGTTGAATCCCAGAGTCTCCTGCTTCTCAGCTTCTTCTCCTGAGAACACAACTGAAATAATATGTCCCCTCTAGAGTTTGTTCAATTGTTTTTGTATAATGGTTTTTATAATAAATGTCGTTCCAAAGCAGCTTTACAGAGAACAGAAAAATAAAGAAGATAAAAGGGGAAGAAAATAATGCCTTGCAACCCCGCAGTGAGCAAGTTAGATAATATTCTTGCTGTATCATAAACTGTGCTCAGATTCGCCAAGATAACATAGTTTGCAATTTCAGAGATCCCAATACCTTGAACATGCCTTATTATAACTTCAAATAGTTAAAATTATCTGAAATATGCTTCTCACTATTCATCTTACAACTGTATTCTTTCTATATGCTGTTTGTTCCCACTCATTTCTGTTTCTTTTATTATTGTGAGTACATTTAGAGAAAAAAATAAATAAAATCATCTGAGAATAAGTAGATATTTTAAAGAGCCGTTCACCTAAAACTTGATGAAATGTCTGTCATTATTCACTCACAATGCTATTCCAAACCCAACTACTTCATGTTTTGGTGAATCTTTTCACGTTACTTTTCTATGCAACAACAATTCATAGCGACCACATCTGTGAAGCTCTAAAACGTACAAAACACATAATTAAAGTAGTCCATATGACTCATGCCCTATTCCAAGTCTTGTAAATGCCATATGATAGCATAGTGTGACAACCAGAGCAGATTTTAAATGTTATTATTCGCTGAATGCCATTATGGAGCTCTAAAATCTCATTCTCCGTTGCAAGTATTACTTCACATCTGATAAATCTCGTGTGAAACACTTTTTGGATCTGAACGTTGCAAATGAGATTCTAGAGCTTCGGCGTACCGTAGGTGAAGAGTAAGTGAATATCTTCCTACGTTTTAGCCTGTTCATTAACCAAAGCCGTCATATTGCATCAGAAAACACTGCATTTTTGCATAAACTAGGGGCTAAGTTTATGATGCTTGTACTGGGTTTCTTTCTCATTTTTAAAGCTTGACAGTCTCTTACATGGAGAAGAAGAAAAAAATCTGTTTTCTTCAAAAAGTCTTCCACAGAAAAAAAATATTCAGGTTTTGAATGACACAAGGGTGACTAAATAATGACTACATTTTTATGAACACTGATCACTTTTTCTTTTTTTTCCCTGTATTTTTATTTCAAACCAAAAACATAATATAAAATGCAATATACAGATACAATAAGTGTGTTGCAACAATATCTAAACAATATCTATGAAGTGTTATAAACAATAATTATATTACTGAAAAGGAGCAGAACAACTTTTCCAATCCCTTAAACAATTCTAAATAGTCCCAGTATATATATGTTATATGTATAATTATATATTCCTTACGAGATAATATATATATATATATATATATATATATACATATAGATAGACATTTTAAACACCAACCAATTTTTTTTTTACATTTTACAAGCAACCCGTCACCGTATGCAATCAGCATTATAAGCCACACTCACAATCACCTCGTTTAACCACGTATCCTTTTAATAAAGTGTTTTTATTTTAAAACTGTTTAATATTTGTACAATATTTTAACACCTGCTCCAAACTGTTCCACAACTGCGTCAAGATGCACATACTTCTCAGAGTTAGTACTGAGCTTTTTAAAGTTTAATTATTTTCTCAAGTTACACCAACCCTGCATTTCTATAAAAATCTTTTGTAAATGTTCCAGTCGTAAATTATCTCTTGCTTTGAAAATGACTAGTGCTGTCTTAAATTTAACCAAATCGATGAACTTCAGTTTATGTGACTGTAAGAATAATGCCTTTCCATGCAGTAACTCACGAATCGTTATAGTTGAAATGCATTATACAAAATATGCATTGATTTAATGTTCAAAATATGTCTTGATTTATTCAGTATTGCTATATGTTGCTTTGACGTATTTTATTTGCGGTTCCCAGCAGATTTTGCGGTTTAAAGTCACACCAAGAAATGTATTTTCATATACTCTCTCCATACTTATGTTTGTCAGTTTTCAATTCTACTTGAACTGAAACATATCGGAGAATTCAATTAAGTCTCCTGAGCTATAAACAGAGCTGGGTAGTAACTGATTACATGTAATCTGGATTACGTAATCAGATTCCAAAAATTAAGTACTTGTAATTACAGTAAATTACATTTTAAAATACTCGTAATCAGACTACATTTACTTTTTTATTGATTACATGATTACATGTTATTCATACAATAGCAATCAATTATTTTCTTTGTAAAATAGTCTACCGCTTATATACACTCAGAAAGTCTTCCAGTTTTGTGGCCATTCACACACAGACTAGTCATTAGTCAGGTGCAACACAGCATTTAACCAATGGATTTACAAAAATCATTTCAGGTTTAAGAAGTGTTTCAACATTGCATCAGCTGCTGATGAACACATTCATTTTTATTTGAATTATCACTCAGTAGGTTATTTAACCATGCATTATTGAAAGGTTTTTGTCTTTCAAACTCATCAAAATGCACAAATTCTCATTATTTCTTATTTGCAGACATTCTCAAACTTTTTGCCATCTGAACGTCTTTCACCTAATATATTTAGCCAACTTTAAAGGGGTGGTCAATCAGCAATTCTGTAACAGACAAGATCTCCCTTTGCATTGAACTTTGAGCATCGTAACTTTGCAGATGATGTTTTTGCTCAAACAGCAACATTACACACATATTTCTTCTTTTTTAGTAAGTGAATTATTCTGTTTGTTATTTTAAAATGAGTTATTTTCATTTTACGTTTACCTCATTGTGGTACAAGATTATCCGATTTAAATCAATGTGATAAACGAGTTAGGTCAAAAGTAATCTAAAAGTAATCTAAAAGTAATCCGATTATATTACCTAAAATGTGTAATGTAATGGATTACGTTACTGGCTACAATTTTTGTCATGTAATTTGGAATCAGTATCGGATTACAATTTGTAAGTAATCTACCCAGCTCTGGCTGTAAAACATCAATAAAAGTTTCCTCTGAAAGTGTATTCTTTTTCCAAATCGTGTTCTCTTCTTCTTTTATCTGTCTCTGATTCCTGGACTCTTTCTTCTTATCCCTCCATCACTCTCTAACTTAGCCAGTCATCTCCAGTGTGTCTCCGTTTAATCCCCGAACGCTTTAACTTGAAGGATCAGTCACACCACATGAGCCGTTAGCTTTCCTTTTATCCCACTAATTTTCTCCCTCCGTCACAAAACGAGCGCTGTGTCAAATTCAGGACTCAAAGTCATTTTAATAATGTGATTAGCAGCTAGCGATCCTCCTTTACTCTTTCCCCTCGTCCCTTTTTCTCCTTCTCTATTTTCTTCCCTTTATCCCTCTGCAAAGGCAAAAAGTTCTTAATTTGACGCTAATAAAGAGGCTTTTTTAATGAGCTTAGGCAGTCTTGTTTGCTTCTTTCTTCTCGGCTTTGATCTTGCGTGCTGTGTGTCAGCTAATTTGCTGTTTAGTGCCGTTATGCCTGTGTCAGCATGCGCTCACTCGCTCCGTACGTGTGAGTTTGTGTCTTTGTGTGTGATTTTTATTTTTTTTTGTGTGTTGTGTAGAGTTGTACTGCACATAAACTTTAGGACTTTCTCTCTTCTCTTTGATGGAGCTGTTGGTCCAGCAGTCGTGTGGACTGGAAAGGTTGTTCCAGCCCAGTAATAGGAAAGCAAAACATTTGCAGTTGGACTTCTTCCTCAGGCGATGTGCTGCTTTTTCCACTGTGTGAAAACCGTCCATCATTAAATCCAGCAACTTCCACCCTTCTGCCCTAGTGTGGTCCTTTACACACGTCTACATACATTTATGTATGCGTATATAGGCCTATATATATATATATATATATATATATATATATATATATATATATATATGTATGTATATGTATATGTATATATGTGTGTGTATGCACACATATATGTATGTAGCTGTGTATGAGCCTGGACCACAAAACCAGTCTTAAGTCGCTGGGGTATATTTGAAGCAATAGCCAAAAATACTTTATATGGGTCAAAATGATCGATTTTTCTTTTATGCCAAAAATCATTAGGATGTTAAGTAAAAATCATGTTCCATGAAGATATTTTGTAAATTTCCTATGCTAAATATTTCAAAACTTAATTTTTGATTAGTAATATGCATTGCTAAGAACTTCATTTGGACAACTTCAAAGGAGATTTTCTCAATATTTAGATTTTTTTGCTCCCTCAGATTCCAGATTTTCAAATAGTTGTATCTCAGCCAAATATTGTCCGATCCTAACAAACCATACATCAATGGAAACCTTATTTATTTATTTATAAGAAAGTGACTGGTTTTGTGGTCCAGGGTCACATATGGTGTGTGTGCATTGTGGGTCTGTGGTGAGGGGAGGTTGACAAAGTGGACAGCTGGCACCATTTCCTCTCCTCGACCCTGATGAGAACTTAAAATAAGACAAAGCAGGAAACGACTGCGGAAACAATCCATCCTACAAATGGAGGGAGGGAAAGAGAAGGTTCCAGTCTGTTTTATATCTTTTATTCCCCTCACACTCTCTGACTCTGACTGAGCATAGTATTTGAAGAGAAAAGAGAGAGAGAGATGGGACGTGTGTTTCAGTGCGTTTGGGAGGGCTATGAAGGATGAAAGTGCCTTTATTCTGGGGCAAGGGCAATTGATTCAGATGTAGATTAGATGAATACATTTTCAAGGTTTATTTTTTTGTTCGCCAATACCTGCTAACCTGCCGCTCTCCCTTTCCCTCTAAATATGTCTTTCTCTCTTTTTCTCACTCGCTTTCTCTCCTAGGCGTCTATTTGGAAGCTGAGAGACCTGAATAATCCCTACCAATATTTCTACCAGTTGCTGTTGTGATTGAATGTAATGTAATATACAGTGGAGTCCAAAAGTGAAAATGCTTCTATTTCACATTTTTCGACTTTAATACAGTTTTTTTTTTTTTATTATTACAAATGATATTACCAGTATAACAATGCATTGTGTTGACATGAACTCCAAATGTTGCAAAACCTGATGATCATGTTCTCCAGCATGATCTCACAGACAAGTTCAAGACGATCCGTGTGACAAATTTACTATATAATGACCTAGAAATTCTTCTTTTTATGTAAACTTTTATTTTTTACTATTTAATTTAGTGCTAAAACTTTTCTAGGTTTAAATTAAATTTTCAATTCCAGATTTTCAGTGTGGACTTTTGGACCCAACTCTGAGTGTTTTTTTTTTCTGTTTCATATTTTCCCATTTAAAAGATTTTTATTTCTCTTTATAAATTATTTTAACAGTTTTTGGATGATGTCTAGCATGAGTTAAGCCGTTTTTATGCTTGACTCTCATGCATGCAGCTAGGGCTGCAACAAACGATTATTTTGATAATCGATTAATCTAACGATTATTAGAACGATTAATCGACTAATCGTCGATTATTCCACTGATTAATCAGTAGAGTTTGATTGATTATTCAGCTTTTGCAATTGGTTAAAATATTAAGTTATACATATTCTAACATAAAAGTCAATTCAGATTTAGAAAAGCATATTATGTAATTACAATTATTATACAATTAATTGGTAACAATAACCTTTACAATAAAGTTCATTGGTTAACATGAACTAAGAATGAACAATATTTCTACAGCATTTATTAATCTTGGTTAATGTTAATTTCAGCATTTACTAATGCATTTCTAAAAATCACAAGTTGTGTTTTTTAACATTGGTAAATGCACTGTGAACTAACATGAACAAACAATGAATAACTGGATTTTTATTAACCAACATTAGCAAAGATTAATACATGAATTTAATAAATGTATTGTTAATGTTAATTAATACATTACAATAAGCTATCATTTGTTAACATTTCTTAAAGTGTTACCAATTCATTATACAAATAGATGTATTTGGCACACAAAATGAGATGACAGACAGAGACACTCTCTCACCATTTAATTAGCTACATGGAAAAGTAATACATCATTCTGCCTAACATCTCCTTTTGTAAGTGATAAGAATCAAAACAAAGGTAAGTGATGAGATGCTTTGGATAAACTATTTTATTCAAAACATAATGTCTAAAAATAGCCTACCGTATCGGGTTATGATAATGATTTCTGTAACTATCACTTTAATTAAATATTTTTTTTCCCCACTAATAAAAACATTTTATCATAGCTAGTTCCACACTGGAGAGCTGCTTTATTACAGAAAATCAAGTTGTAATTCTAACTGAAAGCGACACTGACTCTGGGTTTTCATGTTTAAAACTGTAAAGCTGCTTGATTTAAGGCTATCTATTGCATAAAGTACTATATAACTAAACATGATGTGAACGGACTTTACTTGAGTACTGAACTGAAGAGCTCATGCAACCATCCACATCGTTGTAATCAGATGCATTTTTAACTGCTGCTTTCACACTGCTGTCAGTTTTTGTTGTGTTTATTTTGTTACTGAGAGGAAAGCGCGCAATATATATATTTACATATTCATCAAATGCTGCTCAGGGTCGGGTGTGTCTTCTTCTCTTGAATTACACTCAGGTCGAGCCGCAGTATTGCAGGCTCTTGCATTAGGTCACGAGAGATCAAACGATTACTCGATTACAATTTTTTATTGTCGACGTTGTCGATAATGTCGACTAATCATTTCAGCCCTACATGCAGCACATACACACACTTTTTTTGTTTTTTTCTCCTGCATGCTGCATTTTGATCAGAACTTTATTCCAGTACACATTTATTTAGCAATTTAGGTCTTAAGTGAAAGCAAACAGCTGAGAAAGAAAACACATGTGTAACAGTATATTGGATCCGAGCAGTTCTTAAAGTGACAGCAGCCTAATATTCCTGCTGTCTGTCATTCATATTAATCAAACAACAAAACAGAAAAAAAAATCTCTCACTGGTCTTGACTAAATCACTTTTGTAACTTTGATAAGAATAAATATATATTTAATTTACACAGTGAAGAATATGCTGTGTTTTTATACATTTAATTACTTGATACAATATATGTAACATTTATTTATTTGTTCTACTGTAGTTTTTTTTTTCCTTGGGTCCTATCGCTTGTAGTTAGTTTTCTTTTTTTTCTTTTTTTTTGGAATCACTGACTGCTTACCTGTCTTCAGTGAGCTTGAGGTTTTTATTTTTATTTATTTATTTTTGTATTTAGGGTAGTATTAAGTTATTGTGATACTGACACTTGTGAAAAGAATTATGAAATTTCTATGGTATCAACAATTCTGATATCACAAAGATCTATTTAAAGCAAAAATAACTATATATATATATATATATATATATATATATATATATATATATATATATATATATATATATATGTATGTATAGTTACCGTGAAATAAAATTACTCATATTGTGATATAAGATTTGGTCATATTGCCCAGCCCTAATGTGAAATATCATTACAATTTAAAATAATTTTCCATTTAAAAATGTAATTTATGCTTGTAACGGTAAAGCTGAATTTATTTATCGATTCATTCAATAAATAAATAAAGACAAATAAAGTATACCCTATAAATACAGGTATTTTCACTTACCATGGTAACATTGTCATGTGACCTATGACATCAACTGTGCCGACGCTCCCCAGCATAGATGAGTCCTCTCCCATGGCCTCATGGGATAGTAAAGTGTCCATTGGAGACATGCTCCAGAATCTCAATCAATGGAGATAGTAGTACATCCGGGTACTTTTTGACATTTGTTTTATGAATGCTGGGTGAATTGACACATTACATATAATAATTTAATTTGCATTTTTTTATTGTTTTTAATAATTTACATTTTTTATATATATTGCATTCTATCCTGCTGCTTAATTAAATTGATTTATTTAAATATACACTATACAGAAGGGAAGTAGACTTGTTTTGGGTTGCATGCCGATGCAAGAAAGCTCTTCATAATTAGGTGTGTTGAAGCAAGTTGGAGCAGGTTGGGACACCCCTTGTGGATAGTTTGAGTTAACACTTCTGGACCAAACCTACGCCCTTGGTGTCTCCCTCTAGGTGGATGGATTGAACTCCATCAGTACTAATCTCTGAGAGCTCATGCTGGTGTGCTGTCCAGTCAAAGTCATGGTGATCTCAGACATGGGCATTTTGGCACAGCAGTTAAATCAGGCTTTATACCAGTCAACCGTGACCTGATCCCGAACAGCTGTGGGATCTCTCTCTCTCGCGCGTTCTCGCTTTCTCATTTCCCATCATAACATGCTCTCTTGACATAGAGACACACTCACAATCAATCACAAGACTTATTTCCCGTGCTCTCTCTCGATCCGAGCCGTTATGAGCTGATGTACATTAGCTGGAGGATGTGGTGTGCTATGATAAGCTCTTTTCCTGGATGACGGTGTATGACACTGACCTAATTCTACTCTGCATGGGAATAACGACTTCCCGTGTTTGTTGTCTTGCTGGTTGGTTGAAGGACAAAAGACAAGAAGTACGAACACATTTGGAAATCCTACAAGAGTCATGACACTCCTCATGATTTTTTTTTTTTTTTTGTCCAGTAACAATTGTCTCATTCAGTGTACTCGGGTACTTCCTCCTAAACTCTTGCCTTAGCAAAAAAACGGGACTTTCCGGACTTGTTCCAGCAGTTCGTTCCTAGCTCATACTGATGTATCATATTGATCTACTATCAATATTTCATGAAACTGCAAGGTTTTCTGGTCTGCAGAGCTCAAAGCAATCCCACATTGAGTAGAACAATTTTAATAGCACTCTAATGGAAAGTAATGTTTGTGTGTTAGCCAGATGGTGAGCAAAATGTGCGCACGTTTTGTGGATAACTGTATGTAAATTGTGTTTATGTGTGAGTGTTAAACCAATAAGCCATGAGAGTATGCATCTTTACAATACTGTGGAGGGAATAACATGCCACATTGATATCATGGTACTGAATGATTTGCATATTTATGTTCCATGCTATTTAAATGGTTCGCCAAAGCATTTCAAATAATATCTTTTGTGGAAACTGTGATTAAAGATTCAAAAGTGAAAAAAAAAACACTTAATTTAAAAACAGAAAAGCTATATAACATTATTAATGTTTTTATTGTCACTTTAGATCAATTTAACGTATTCTTGCTTAATAAAAACTTTTTTTTTTTTTATTAAAAATATTTCTTAAAAAAATATATTATTGACCCTGCACTTATGATTTCCTATTACTGTTTTATAGATAGATAGATAGATAGATAGATAGATAGATAGATAGATAGATAGATAGATAGATAGATAGATAGATAGATAGATAGATAGATAGATAGATAGATAGATAGATAGATAGATAGATAGATAGATAGATAGATAGATAGATACAGTCAGATTTTAGAGCTGGAACTTTGGATCTGTTTTATAACACACACACACACACACACACACACACACACACACACACACACACACACACACACACACACACACACACAAACACAGCTAGCAGTGTGTTGTACACTGTAATGTTGAGTTGACTGCACAGGCTGCAGAAATGAGCTGGTTCTCTCTCGACTGCTCTTTGAACACTCACAACAAAAGCAAAACGACAGGAACATGGGCAGGGCCAGGGCAAGAACTGACCTGTGTGTGTGTGTGTGTGTGTGTGTGTGTGTGTGTTAATGCCAGTCATATGGACAGCACCCTCTCCATGGCTCTTACTGACCTGCTCCATAGTGCAAAGCGCTTCTGAGACGTCCTCCCCTCCTTCACCTCCCTTTTTCTCCGTCACATTCCTTCTTCCGGTCTTTGTGTGAGCTTTTGCTCTCTTCCAGGAATTCTCTGGGAGGAAGAACAGTCTTCCTGCTCCGATAACACCTCAGTTGCCCTCTCTGCGAGTCTGGGGGAAAACGTTTTATGTATATTTAAACACACACACATCCACATGTCTTAAACTGTCTGGCATCCTGATGCTTCTTCCAGTTTACGCGTCTGAATGTTTTGTTCCATCTTCTATTGTACGATATTTTATTATTAGTTGCAGCCTTTTTAATAAGCAGACCAAAACATTAAATATAACCTGATTATATTGTGAAGGTGGGCTTGAGGAAGCTAGGATATCATCAGATATAGGGGTGTAGCGGTGCACAGAAAAAGTGTTGTTTTTTTTTTTTTGGTTGAGTGGTTTTGCTGAACAAACTATCTTTTTAAAAAGTCTGCCAGTATTGCTGCAACTAGCCACAAAAAAAAATAAAAATAATAATAATAATAATTAGGAGAAGAGATTTGAAGTGCTTACAGTTTTGGATGCAGAATGTTTTGTTATTGCTCTCCCTTTCTAATCCTCTGTTTTTTTGTTTGTTTGTTTGTTTGTTTTTTTACGCACATACATCCTGACATGTTATCCTACCCTTCAGATTTTCCTACCAGGGTTTACTGCTCACACACACAGCAATATTGTGTCATGTTTCTCACGCTGAACAATGATAATTACTGTATTTGCATTACTGTAAGGGGTAGGTGTAGACGTTATTAAAACACAATCTAATAGGTAGAAAAATAAATTTATTCTTGGTTTCCGGCCATAGCTGTATCCTTTCTTAGCTACAACACTGAACAACACATAATTACTGTATTTGCATTACTGTAAGGGTAGGTTTAGGGTTGGGGTAGGTATAGACGTTAATAAACCATAATTTGACAGGTAGCATTTTTCATTGTGGAATTGTAGCTACTGTTTTAATGGGAGGTAGCAAAATCTGACAGGGTACCACAAATCGACAGAACACCGTCCGGGACTCATTCATTGAGGTCTGCAAAGTTAGTTGTGGAAATAGTTCCCTGAATTTGTAACATTTACATGTAAGTATACAACTGTAAGATATACATTGTGTGTGAAAACGCATCTCAAACACATCAAATGAGTATGTTATCATCATTTGCTCACCCTATGTGAAAAAAAAAATATATACTAAAAATGTTTAAGATAAATGGTTGCAAGCAATTTATTTTAGCTACATTTAAAAAAATAAATAAATTTTGAAAGTTAGTCAACTAAATTTGCTTATTTAAATGTAGCTAAAATAAATCGATTGTAACCACTTACCTTAAAAACATTTTGGAAATTCAATGAATCATTTTTTTTTCAGTGCAGTAGGTTTGGTTTTAAATGCTTAATATAAAGCATGTCTCCATGCTTAACTTGGATTGTGCAATTTTCCAGCAGCTTACTCTGTGTCCTTTGTTATTTTTCAGAAGTGTTTGCAACATCAAAGTATATTGACGTAAACAATACTGTCCCGAGTTTTAAAATATGTTCCACACACAGAGAAGTGCCGTACATGCAGTGATTAAAACAGCACCGTTTTCATTTGGTACTCATATGAACCAAAACAGATCCATACCAACAATTTTTGGTATGGATATGTGTACCGTTACACCCCTATCGGATAATATCACCATTTTAATATTTTTTTTTTCCTGAATAACCTGAATTTTTAGGGCTGTCAATCAATTAAAAATGTTCATCAAATTAATTACGTTATATGATGAATAATTAAATGAATTAATTAGTCTGTTGGTGGAGAAATGCCTTATTATGGAATTTATGTATGGGTCAGAGGACATGATTAATTTTTCATTTTTTATCCTTTTTTAAAATTTATAATTAGGCACATAAATTAACAGCCTTTATTTATTTACAGCCTTTTGACTTTATTTGAAAGGACAGCGGAGAGAGAATATGATCTGAAATGAGGCGCATGCAATACCCATTACTCCATGACTCTTTTTCTTTGACTGTTTTGAATAAAAGCCTGATATTTTTTTATGTGCAAAACCATTTCTTCATCCTTAATCTTGCACATTACAGCTTGTAGCTTTGAAAGCTCAATTTGATGATTCCAAAAGGTTGTCGAAAGCACTTACAGTACTAATCTTGACAGTAAAAACATGTAGTAGAAACGCTCCTTTCCTTTGAGTGGATTCTAGATGTTTGCACCACTTTGTGTATGGCACTCGTTTTGATAAAATGCCATGATATGCCCCCTAACACGATATCCCTCATTTTCAGCGGCAGCAGAAATGAGCCTCGGGATATGAATGCTGGCTTGTTTTCCGAGTGTAAATTTACAAAGGGCAACTAATCCTGATTGGGTTATTGGAGGCTTTTGCATTGCACACAAATAACCGTGGAACCTGAGATGAACCTAATAAACGAGGTGAAGCTTTCGAGTTCGAACCGCTGCTCTTTGCAGAATGAGGTCAAAGAAATTCATTCTACATCAGTGAAATGTGGCTGCCTGAATATATTGTTAGTTGTGTGAAAAGGTAAGAAAGTACCGTGGCAATTGACATACAGCCATGTACCGGTTCCTAATATTAAAATAAGTAATAATGGCCTTTTCAACTTTTCCAAATGAAAAACTATTGCGACAAATGACACTGAATGTAGCTCAATTGTTCTCGTACTTTTCTTTTGGTGCCTTATAATTGCTTCATTGTTGCCATGTAATTACAATTTTAAAAGGTTCATGAGACATATAATGATTATTAATAATGTAATCCAAGTTTTATGGCATTAACATTTCAGCTGACACACCCCCAGAGGCCTGGAATTTCTAAGTGTACTAACATATGTAATTACTAGTACTGTAGGATTATTTCTCATAATACTAAAAGTCCAGGGTATTGCATATTATAGGCAGTCATTTAACTGTGCTTATCGTGAATATTACATTCATTAATTGAAATGATCAGTTCAACTATTAAAATGGATTTGCTATTGTTTCATAGTACATTGTTTTTGTTTTAGTTGTTAGTAATTATCCTGCAACTCCATAAATTACTGTCTTCATTAAAGGACTTGGTGGTCATGGTGTCATAAACATTAATTAAAGCTTTATAATTAATGATTGGATGTTGCTAAGGACATAAATGATATCCCCTTTGGCCCTTGTTTAGGACAAGAGGGAGTGCCCTAAGGAAGGATATCCTGGGTCGAAGGTCATGGTGTGAGCGCAGGATTTCCTCTTTCCTCTCTTCGCTCTGAGACTGGGCAGCCGGCCCAGCTCTGAGTACTGCTGACTATGTAAAGTCACACACTAGGTCTATTCATATACGCGCACACCTAGGGCCTACTGTATTTCTAATAAAAATATGAAAACATATATCCTCTCCCTGCCACCCACTATGTTTATAAATGGCTTTGCCTTCAAATATTCCTTATACTTTATTTCATTTATTTTCTGGTATTGCGTAAATCATGAAAACAAGACATGTTTTGAAGATTAGATTAAATTCTGCTTCCACAAAATAAAAAAAATAAAAAAATCTCTCTTTCTCTCTCTGTCTATATGCACAAGTCTTAGGTCATTTGTATTTTCGCAAAAAAAAAAAAAAGCTTTTAAGTCAGTTTTTTCTCTTTCGCTGTAGTGTGTCGGTAGGAAATATCAGTTTATATTTCCAGACATTCCTTTTGTCGTTCATTTTAATAATCCAGTGAGATGGAAAACAGCAGTGCTCCACAGATCTGATCTCACCATCATCCAATCCATCTGTGATTACATGACAGACTAAATCCAGAAGAACTGTAGTTAATAGAAAATAATTGATAAAGTGCCTAAAACTTTTCACAGCACTGTAGCTTTGCAGGTAGGTTTCTTGAAGCGTCTTGGAGACAAAGTTCTTCTGGATTTAGTCTGTCTCAGTTTGTTCTGTTTCTTCATGTCACTCCAGACAGACTGATGATGATCAGATCAGATCTCAAAAATCTCACTGGATTATTACAACTAATGGATAAATGAATGTTTGGAAATGTAAACTGATATTTCCTACTGACACACTACAGCAAAAGATAGAAATAACTGACTTAAAACATGTCTTTCTTGATGAAAATACTAATGACCTGAAACTTTTGCACAGGTGTGTGTGTGTGTGTGTGTGTGTGTGTGTGTGTGTGTGTGTGTGTTTTACAATTATTGTTGGTAAAACACTAGTTAGTGACAATGATTAATTTGATTAAAAATAACATTTAATAAAACGTCTCGGTTACGTATGTAACCCTCGTTCCCTGAAAGAGGGAACGGAGACGTCACGTCGGATGACTGACAAAATTGGGATCTCGCCAGAGAGACCAATCCACTTCGAGTGTAACTAAACGAGTTAATGGACTTTGGCATGCGATTATTGCATCCAGCTGCCGCTGATCACAGCGTGAGTATAAGAGGCAGCATGTGCACCGCATTAATTCATGCTTTCGCTGAGGAGCCAAGCCGGTGACCCGGCAGCTCAGCGGTGGTACAGCGACTGTGGCGACTGGACGTGACGTCTCCGTTCCCTCCTTCAGGGAACGAGGGTTACATACATAACCGAGACATTCCCTTTCAGTTGGTCACTCCGAGTCACGTCGGATGACAGACAAAATTGGGATCCCTACCAAAGCGCCACAGGAGCTGCCCCTTCCAGTGCCCTGTGTGGGCCTCCTGATCCTTCCTATAAGGCAGACGATAGGACCGGGCTCTACACAGAGAAGGTCAACTACTGTTGTTCCTTGAGCAACCCAAACAGTAGGACTTGAATAACACTGGGAAGCGTGCCCTTCCACTTGGAAGAGGCACACTGCGGAGTCACCTCCTCCCAGAGGGGGTTAAGTGACATTTAGACATGTGAAGTACCCCTGTAGGGCCCTATTGCAGATGGAAGTCTCTGAGATGGCTTAGGCTGCATCATTTAGAGACAGCAGAACGTGGACTGCCAGGGAAAATATGGCTCTAATAAGTATAGCGTGGAATACACATATGGGATCCCAACAGGGTGACTCATAAGGACACTAACCTCACACCAGATTTCAAGAATTCATTGGCTGAAAGGCCTGGCGCCGGAGGACTTGACAGGGTTTGCCTGGTTAAGGAACTCTCTGGAGAATTAGGCATAAGAATGCCGCAAGCCGGGCCTCTCAGTGCCACTACCCGTTTGAGGTGAGAACAGGAGGAAACCGGTTCGACATGTAGGCTATAAAACCTAGCGAACGTGTTGGGAGTCGCCCCAACCCGCAGCTCTACAGATGTCTTCTAGTGAGGCACCACGAGCCAGTGCCCAGGACGATGTGACACCCCTAGTGGAGTGAGCACGCAACCTGAGCAGGCAAGGCACACCTTGTGCTTTGTAGGCCAAGGTGATGGCATCCACTATCCAGTGGGCCATCCTCTGCTTGGAGACAGCCTTCCCCTTCTGCTGTCCTCCGTATCAGACAAAGAGCTGTTCTGAGGTCCTGAAGCTCTGAGTTCTATCCATGTACTGTCGCAGTGCGCGTACAGGACAGAGCAAAGCTAGGGCTCAGTCTGCCTCCTCCAGGGGCAGCGCTTGCAGGTTCACCACCTGGTCCCTGAAGGGAGTGGTAGGAACCTTGGGCACATAGCTGGGCCGGGGCCTCAGTGTTGCACTGGAGTCAGCTGGCCCAAACTCAAGGCACGACTCGTCGACCGAAAATTCCTGCAGGTCCCCCACCCTCTTGATCGATGCCAACGCAGTCAGGAGAAGAGTTTTCATAGAGAGAAACTTCAACTCGACTGACTGCAAAGGCTCAAAGGGGGCAGTTTGTAGGGCTCTTAGCACCAATGCCAAATCCCAAGATGGTAGGGAGGGAGGCCTAGGAGGATTTAACCTCCTGCCCCCCTTAAGAAACCTGACGACCAGATTGTTCTTCCCCACCAACCTCCCCTCTACGGGGTCGTGGTGAGCGGAAATAGCAGCAACATAAACATTAAGGGAGGAGGGGACAGCCTACGCTCCAACCCTTGTTGCAAAAAGGAAAGTACGGCTCTGATTGAACACCTCCGGGGGTCCTCATTGTGAGAGGAACACCATTTGATGAACAGGTTCCACTTCATCGCATAGGCCCGTCGTGTGGACGGTGTTCATGCTGAAGCGATAGTGAGAGCTACCTCCTGGGGCAGGTCATCTAGAACCTCCGCGTCCCGCCAGGGACCACGCATGGAGTTTCCACAAGTCTGGACGCGGGTGCCAGAGGGTGCCCCGTCTCTGAGAAAGCAGATCCTTCCTCAGAGGAATCGGCCAGGGAGTGGCTGTCGTGAGGACCTGCTCCTCGTCCTCCCTCCCTCAACTGAATCACATGAGTCTGATGGTCCGCAGGAGCAGGGGGGCGTCCTCGATGACGAGCAGGCTGAGGGGCTGCAGCCGGAGTAAAAGCAGCAGGTTTCCTCCGGCGCATGATGTGTTTGATCGCCTCAGTCTGCTTCTGGGCTGCAGAGAAATGCTGGGCAAAGCTCTCGACAGCGTCGCTGAAAAGGTCAGTCTGCGACACGGGAGCATTCAGGAACTGTACCTTCTCCTGCTCCTTCATGTCAGCGAGACAGCCAGAGATGGCGCTCCTGGACAATGCGGTCACCTTCATTGCTCGAAGCGCAAGGTCCATCGCAGCAAGCAGCTCATGTAGAACCGCCAGGTCATGACCACCCTCATGCAGGTCTTTCAGGGCTTTGGCCTGGTGGACCTGCAGTAACGCCATGGTGTGGAGGGCAGAAGCCACCTCCCCACAGGCTCTATAAGCACTGCCAGTTAGACCTGACGAATACTTACAGGCCAGTGAGGGGAGACACGGGTCACCCCGCAGGGTGGTAGCGGCTGTTGGACACAGTTGCATGGCCACAGACCGCTCCACCGAGGGGATGCCTGCGTACCCCAAAGCGGCCCCACCATCGAGGGTGGTGAAGGCAGAGGAGTCACAAGATTTGTTTCGGGCAGTGAAAGGTGCCTTCCACGATCTTGTAAGCTCCTCATGCACTTCCGGAAAAAAAGGCACTGGAGGGGGGCACTGAGAACCAGCGCAGCCCCCACCGAGAAACCACTTGTCCAGCCTTGAAGGATCGGGGGGCGGTGGAGGATTCCACACAAGCCCGACATTCTCGGCAGCCCGGGAAAGCATGGCCGTCATCTCTGGGTCTGGCTCGGACAATGCTACCACACCTGAAGGGGGCAACGCAGCCAGGTCGTCATCCCCGGAGAGAGAGGGCTCGCCAATCGACATCAACGAAGGAAACGTGTGGTACACCCCATCCAGCAGAGGGCCCAGCACGCTCCTTCGGCAGCTCCACCGGCAGCTCCACCAGCTGCGGAGTGCTTGAGGGGTGAGGAGCTCTGCTTGGGGAAGTCTTCACCGTGATCCTCAAATCACCTCTGACTCCACCGGATGCAGCGCCACCCCGGGTGCCAGGACAAACGCTGGATCGCTGCAGAGGCAGAGGGACTCCGCCATGTTTGACATAGCAGAGTCTATTACGCAACTCCAAGATGGTCATGTCCCCACAAGAAGAACGTGAACCATCCACGAAAGCTTCCTCAGCGTGCTGAATGCCCAGACACGTGAGGCAGCAATCGTGACCGTCCCGAGATGCCAGAAAACGACCACACCCAGAAACGCACAGGTGATAACACATCATTAAAAAGATGCAATCACCCATGTTACTCTTTTAGAAAAATTGCTCTTTTAGAGAAATGCTCTTTTAGTGCTGAAGCACGCAGGGGAGCTGGCCACCGCACACTCCTAGTGTGGCTGTCAGCAGGAAGACGATCTTTCTCTCCCATACAACGTGACCACCGCTGTGCCGTAACGCCCACACTCATCTCGCAGAACACTCTCTTGTGGAAAGGGAGAGCAGTAGCTTCAACCACTACCGCTCGGCTCTGAAGCGAAAGGATGAATTAATGCGGTGCACCTGCTGCCTCTTATACTCACGCTGTGATCAGCGGCAGCTGGATGCAATAATTGCATGCCAATGTCCATTGGCTCATTAAGTTACACTCGAAGTGGATTGGTCTCTCTGGCGAGATCCCAATTTCGTCGGTCATCCGACGTGACTCTGAGTGACCGACTGAAAGGGAACATTAATATTTTACATTTTTTTTCAATTGCTAACAAGCATTTACCAATACTTAAAGTACTTTTTCTAAACTCTTAACACAGCAACACACCTACATCACACAATTAGCCAAATAGTTAATTTTCTGGCAAAAAATACATTTTGTTAAATAAATACAAACTCTACATTTAAAAATGCTTTTTCTACTAACTATACTATACTAACTCAATCAAAACAAAGCAAAACCGAATCAAAATTGAGTCATTCGGTCAAAACATTAGCTCTAGTTTCTATGCAACGGAAGAATATAGTCAATCATAGCACAGTGACTGTCAAAATACTAACAGTTGATGGCTCTACAAAAACTGCATTACTAGCTATGTTTCAGTTCTACCTGCATATAATAGACAATATAAAAAATCCATTGTTTTTTGTAATTTAGCCTTCAGTTTACCTTCAACTGAAACCCGTTTTACATTTTTAAGTGTTGAATTTGTTCATTCTTGGCAACATACTATCTAAAACTGAATGAGTCATTATAGAATGTACAGTAGAAAAAAATAGGGTCCCCTATGCAGAAATTCAGTTGGAACCTTGATTGAAATTGCTTTCCAGTGGGTGAGGGTTGGATGTGGCTGGTAGCTGATGCCAGTGATCAACAAAAATTCCAACATGGCCTTTGGTTACTATACAAGCTTGTTTCCGTCACAGAAAAAAAAAGTAAAAACAGTAATTGCAAACTTTTTATCTCACAATTTGGGCTTCTATTATTGGAGTTGCGAGTTTGCATCTTGCAATTCAGACTTTATCATAATTGTAAGATACTGTAAATTCCCAATTGCAAGAAAAAAGTCAGAATTCTGAGATTTAAAAAAAGACACAATTACCATTTACCCCATGGCAGAAATAAGCTTTCATAGGTTCCTCATGTGTAAGGGGGAAAAAAATAAATTAATAAAAAAACACATAAAAATGCACAGTTCAACACACATTCTCACTCCTCTCCCTTACCTCTTCTTCTGCCTTTTTCTGATCCAACTACTCTCCCTCCTACAACTATTCCTCTCCCTCTCCCAGGCATTATTTTTCTCTCTCTCTGATTCTATGTTGTCCTGCATCCACAAAACCAATTCAAAGAGGTCTTTTTTTACTTTATGTTGATGTAATGGAAAGAGCTTCAACACCCGACTATTCCTCCAACTGAGACTGGAATCAGCTATTTCTAAATATTTCGGTGATCTGTTTCTCATGCTTATCAGTTGTTACAATATTTTATATAGAGAGATTTTTTTCAATACTTTTGAGCTGCTGTTGTTTCAGAAATAGAAGCTTTATGCTATATTTAAGGTTTGGCACATTAGGTCTTCATTTCTGACATGCTGTGTTTAAGCATTTGTAAATAAGACTAAAAAGATCCACGATTTTGGTTTTGGGTAAGCTTGTATGAAAAGAAAATTGAAGCATTTTAGAAACATGGTAATTGACGGCATATTGTGTGAAAACAACACAAATTGTGTTAATGGTATGGTCACAACAGATGTAGTGCTAATTGTGTTTAGAGTTTTGAAAATGTGACAACAGATTGGACAAAGGGATGTTGGCAATTGAAAAAAAAAACTGTAAAGTATTACAGTAAAGAAGAAATGTTTTGAAATTTTGAAATGTAATTCATTCCTGTGACGGCAAAGCTAGGGATGCTCATATTGGCTGTTGAACCATTAACCAAAAATACGAATTTTGACCAACTAATGCTATCAGTTAAATGGTTGTGCTCTGAGGCCGGCCTACTATTCATTTTTATGTCTGATGGGAAAAAACAAACCAAAAAAAAAAAAAAAACAAGACTATGCCAGTTCTTCACTGCACACAAACGGATTCAGTGTGTTTTTATTTTGTTCTTTGTTTTGTTAATCTGTTGATTATTTAAGTGAAAAATATTTAGTGTAACCCTATTCATTTTATTCTTTTTATTTATTATTGCTCAGAAATCAGCGTATTAGAATGATTCTGAAGGATCGTGTGCCAGTGAAGACTGGAGTAATGATGCTGAAAATCACAGAAAAAAAAAAAAAAAAAAAAAACATATATATATATATATATATATATATATATATATATATATATATATATATATATATATATATATATATATATATAAATATTAAATATCTTCAAAAAGAAAACAGTTTTTTTAAATTTGAATGATAGTTCACAATGCACAATATTACTGTTCTTACTGTATTTTTGATAAAACGCAGCCTAGGCCTGAAAGCTAAGAAAATTTAGTTTCTTAGTTTTAGTTTTAGTTTTAGTTTTAATTTTAGGTTTGGTTTCAGTTTTAGGTTTGGTAGTAAAAAAATAACTATAGCACTACAATGTCTCACACTTTCAGTTTTAAAAGTCTTTCGGTCTTATCTCACCTAGGCCACAATGTAAGCCAGGACTGCTTAAACAAAATTAGTGCATTATGCCCCTGTGAGAGATCGTATTCAGCCTCAGTAAAATTGACATTCATGCAGCTCACTCAGACAGATGGATTCCAGCACATCCATTTGGCAGCATTTCTCTTTGCTGTAAAACATGGAGGCTGACAAACAGCACTTGGGTGATTTCACAGAACTGTTTTCCATCAGGTGTGCTTGACGTCCCAACAGCTGGTTCACCTCTTATACGACCCTACACTGCATCAGAGCTGTCACACAGCACGTCCTTCGTTTTAGCTTGAGTACACACAAACACTCCGCTCTGCCTTTTGCATTCAAAGTTTTTTTGGAAAGACTTAAATGTTGTGTTTTGAATTTGTGCAAAAACAGGAGTAAAGAAAACACTGCTCACCCACAGCCTGGCTGATGAAACTGAATGATGCAAAGTATGCCTTTCTGTCAAGTTACCCTAAAGATTTACTCTGATTATTTATTCGTTCAGTTCTGTCTGGTAAAAGCTCTCGTTAAAAGAAAGCTTTAGTGCGGGAAAGACGAAATATTCATGCAACATCAGAGCCAATCAGAGGCTGAGAGAAAGAGGTAGATGAGAGCTTATGAATATAAGAAATGAGTTTTAGCAGTTTTGAAGCATAAACACACAAATGTATTTTTAAGTGGGACTCATCAGATTCTTTTGCATAAAATTTGTACCAGGCGTAGATGCAAAACCTCCGTGGCTAATGATGATTCTAATGCAATGTTTGTTCTTGGATTGAAATCATCAGCTTTCACCACTGGGCCTTGAAAATTTACATTTTTGTGTATTGCATTTACATTTACTTCCATTTATGCTTCTGACAGGTGCTCACTTATGAAATCTCATGAAAAAAACAAAAAAAACAAACAAATCTGTTTTGATGGCTTTATACCTGAGGATACACAAAAATAGATTTTTTTTTTTCTCTCAATCTTCGAATCCCAGTGTTCTTCAAAATGTCATCTTTTGTTTTTGCTTGTTTATTTATTTATTTATGGAAAAAAGTCATTCAGATTAAGGACTTATTCTTTTTTCTTTTTTTTTTTACATTTCATGTTTTCATTCTGAAATCAGGATTTATTTAATGTTTTTTTCCTTGGTTGACAAACTCATTTGACATTGAAGCTTTTTTTTCAGATTTTCCATTTAAATTCAAACTTCAAAAAACTTCCCATTTTATGTTGCTAGCTAGCGATTGCTAATTGCCTCAGTTATATTATGTCAAAATATGTTCATGCCTTTTGATTTAACGAAGCTGAAATGTACCAGTGTGCTTCATCTTTTTAAGTAAGACTTTTCTCGCTTCCTCTTTTGATATATGCTTTAAGCTGGTGATTTGGTTATTTCTCTTCAAAGAGAAAATGTTCTGTCTCTCCTTCTCTCACGGTGTTGAAATGTTTCACTTGAATTCAACATTAATTAAGAAATGTTCATAAAAAAAACTGGCCTTCTATCTGTAAGGAATGTTTATTAATTTAATTTAATCTAAGAGATTGTTCATTAATTTAAAAATTATTTTATCAGTTGCACCGTGTTTTACAAAGATGGTTAATCTTTCTGAAAGATAAAGCATGCATAAGCCTACACTGCTGCTTGACAAGTTCATTCAAATCTCCAAATGTGGAGAAGTATTTTAAGGCATCTTAAAGTATGTGAGTTCTCAGCTCTCATACTTCAGTTTCAGTACGTTTCAATAAAGAATTTTAAGGCCGCATTGCATGTGTTCTCAGTGGGGAAAAACATTATCAAAGATGGCAGATGGGTTCCAAAAGCAAGAGAAATTGCTTTTAAACAGATTTTATTTAGTATGGAGTAATTTCATCTTATTAAAGATTGATATTTAGTTGTGTTATACTGTTTTTGTGCTTATTAGAGTGTTGTTTCTTTAGCAACATTTGCGAAATGTCAAACATGTTTCTTATTCCTATAATCATATAATAATAATCACTGTAAAAAAACAATTTTGTCAGTAGTATCTCTGTAGCATGCACTGTAGATAATTATTTTTTCAGGTCAAGTATAGCTTGACCATAGTTTAACTAGGCCTACTTTTATTTCTGTTTTGCTATTATCTTGACAAGTTACAGTTTCTAAGTAGCTTGCTCAACACTGATCTTGTGTGCTACATGTGCTGTTCGTTTTGACCATTAATAGAGTTGCTGCTTATGTACGACATGACTTGAGTTTGCATTTTGGGATTCAGTCTTAGAAGCGTGTTAGCTCAGATTTTGGAACACAATCTGAATCCTCTCCATCACGCGGCCAGGAATTGTTGACAGCAGGGTCTGTAATTAACACTTGCCAAGTGCCAAATTTGACTTTGAATTGGCTTTGACAAATAACAGTGGCCTGAAACTTTATAGGGAACTGCAGTGTATTAATAGTTTAACATTCTGTCACAAGAATGTTAGTTTGAATCTATTTGATGAAAGAAAAGTGAGCTATTAATTTTTTTTTTTTTTTAAAGCCTGTAACCATCTACTAAAGAAAACATCTGTCTTGCATCAATTCTTATTTCAGAAATGTATCTAGAATATTTATTTCTCCATATGGCAACACATATGGTGAATTTTCCTTGCATTAAACCTTCACAACTCAAAAATATGAAACATAATCACAATGTCATGTGATCAGTTTTTGTGTCAGGTGTAATTTTATCAAGATGGAGAGATAATGCTGAGAAGGACACAACAACCTGAACTGTTTGTCACTGATACATTTCTGTGAATTATTTCTTTCAACATTCCTTGTTCATTTTGTGCTGTAACTAGTAGTAAAGAGCTTCGTGTGCCGCTTGAACCGAGGCATTTCAGCCATTTTCGACACATTAAATATTGCCAAAACTGATTTATTGTTTGTAACAATAATTCATAATAAAATTGACCAAATTTGAAAGCTGAGACTTTGTTGCATATCAAAAGTTACAAAGTCTATTGCATTTTATTGAATATTTGGAAGTGTGCTGCAAATAATGTTTCCTGAAGATTTTTTTTATTTATTTTTTTTCATGCATCAACTAAAACCATCATAGATTTGATTCTTGGGAGAAAACTTAGCGGCCATAAATAATTCTTACTGAACAAGATTATTAGGGCTTGACCTGAACAAAACAGATTTCTCAATTTTAATAAATTCTCATGAACCTTCTCAAATCCATTCACTCTTCACAGGCAGGTGTGTCAAAGTTAATTTTGGACCCTGGATCAAAGTGAGCGCTCTCTGTGAGTTTTATATATTCACCGGCTGTGCTGTCTCTGCAGGTGGGCTCAGATCTGTTCTCCAAAGTACACCTGTGTGCAGTTAGAGTCACCTGTCCACACTCCACCTTTGCCGGCCTGCTGCGACTCCATGCATGTGGGACTTCATCTTTTTTTTTTTTTTTTCTCCAAAGGCTGAATCTGTTTTATTCATGCAAAAACCATCAAAGACAAAGATCTCTCCGAAACAATGATGTATCTCTCTCTCTCACTCGCTCTTTCATTCTCTTCTCTCCATCTGTCAGACACGTTCAGAAAGACATCCATGAATGGTATAACTCAAGGCCATTTCGAGTATTCCTCAATTATTTATCAAGCATAGAAATGCAACTTGATTGAAGTTCCTTTGAAGTATGGACATCATTTCTCACACTGAAGGGCTGTATAAAATGATCATTCGGCTGCTATACAGAGCGCTCGCCCCTCAGGAGCCATGAGTCCGATTTAAATCTTTTTCAATTTTTTAGCACTTTCTCTGTTCGTGTTAAATTAGGCCTGTGTAATGCCATAATAGAGGAAAAGAGGCAGATTATTAAGAATGCTACTCCATCAACCCCTTTTAGTTTATTACTACCTGGTTATGTAAAGTGCATATTAAAATTCTCATAATGAATCCCAAAAGTCATTATACGTGATTTATTGTCATGCCAAGAAGCAGGCATTTCCGTAGAGCAACCGAAGCCAATTGCAAATATGTATATTATTTAGCAGTGGCTCTGTGTGCCGTTCTCATTGCAGCACACACACTAATGTGAACCAACAGCATCAGCGTGAAGAAAATCTTTGTCTCTGTTATGGCCAGACAGCATTCTCATTCTACCGCGATGAACTCTTTCCTCTAAGGACACAAACAGAGACAACAAACCCCAGACTCTTCTCACACGCACACACACATCGACATCACTGAGCTAGATTAATGACCAGCCTGATGTGATCTCAAAACCCATTACCGAATTTTCAGTGTTGTTATCCATTTATTTTGTTAGCCAGAATGATTTGAGCAAAGCTCAACTTCGTGTCTCAATGAGCCCCAGGAGAGGCGGAATGGGATTTTTCCTCCTGAACTCCCTCAAACTGCGTTGCCCTTTCACAGCTGATCTGAGGCCAAGCTTGCTGCACTGGTGATTTTTGACAGGACAGTATGGGATTTCTCTTTTTTTTACCTTTCTGTTTGATCCATTCTGTTTGTATGGTCACCTGTTCCTGAAATGATTTCAGACGTGTGATTCATGGCTTGTGTTCTCCTCTAAGCCAGCACTAGTCATGCAGGAAACATGCAAAGTATTGCCACAAATAGCGAAGCTGGTAACACTTTAGAATAGGAAACAACTGGAATCAACTAGAAACCTAACTAGAATTATTATTATTATTATTTATTTATTTTATTTTTTTGCAAACACTTTACAATAAGGTTCCATTTGTTAGTGCATTAGATATCATGAACTTGTCAGGGTTTTGGACCCATTTTGGCTTGTTTTGCCCCTGTTTCTGTTTCCTTATTTGGTCATTTTCCTTTTCCTTGTTTAATTAAGTATGATTCCTGGCACCTGTGTTTTTAAATTATCCTGTGTATTTAAGTTCCTGTTTGTACCTTTCTTTCTCATGTTCATGAGTTTATGTTTTGTCATTAAAGACTGTTATATTTATATATTCCAAGACTCCTGCATTCTCCCTACAACTACGACTGTTACAGAACTGACTTTGAACAACAACTAATGTTAGTTTATGCATCTTAAAATAGTAAAATATGTTTGTATACTGCAGTTCAAATGTTTAATCATAAGATTTTTTAATGGTTTTGAAAGAAGTCTCTTATCCTCGCCAAGGCTGCAATTATTTGATCAAATACAGTAAAACCCATAATATTTTTAAATATATATATATATTTTTTTTTACAATTTAAAATATTTTTTTTCTATTTTAATACATGAAACATGTAATTAATTTTTGTGTTAGCCAAGCGGAATGTTCAGCATCATTATTCCAGTCTTCAGTGTCACTTGATCCTTCAGAAATCATTCTGATAAGCTAATTTGTTGCTTGGCAGTGTATGTGTAATTATAAATAACCAAGAGTAATAAATGATGTGAAATTTGTGTTAGCTTTTTAAAACAAATGAGATCAAATTACAGCTGCCTATTTTCATCAGTATTTCATATTTATAAAAATAGGAACTATATAGAAAATAAAGCAAGCTACTTTTGCCTCTCTTTTTTTTAAGAGAGAGAAAGCATTGCTTGTAGTTTAACAAGCTACTTTTTTATAAAGGATGGCTTTCAGCTGATTTGATAGCTTAGCTAACTGGTAACACTAGTTATTGGTGGTTGTGAGAGTGCTGAGTTTAATAAGGTGTTGAATCTTTATATTTTGTTCTCCCAATTTGACAAGTTCCTCCATCAAGTGTATTTTTTATTTTAATTTATTTTTATTTTATTTTTGTTAAGTATCGTTCATTTATAATTTCATGTTAGATTAACTATAGAACCTTATTTGAAAGTGTAACTTTTTAAAAGTCTTATAACTAAAGGCTGGGATACACTAACAACTTGTAAAATCTGAACAGACTTGCTGCCTTTGTAAATGGTTTCAAATAAAAACTGGGCATCATGCACTAAACTACTGAGAAACTTTCAAGTCATTCTGAACACAACAAACTCAGACAAACATGTGCCTCGTTGCTAGGAAACATGACAAATGAAAACAATGTGTTCTGATATCAGCTCAAAGAATCAAACTTTGTTTGATGTCCTCCGACTGGACAGATTCATAGTATGAAGCTAATAATCGGAGTCTGTGCCCACCGTATACTACACAGTTCACTGTGAAATCTGTCAACTCGCTCTGCCCAGTATCTGCAGACTGGCTCTGATTTGCTCCAGACTGCAAATTGGGACAAAAAATCGAGGAAACTTGTGTAGTGTATTTCAGCATTTAGGAAACATGCCACATGATCCTGTCTGTTGCACAACTCTCCGGAATGAATTATGTGGGTTATGTTATACATCTCACGTAGTATTAGATGTTGACATTTCAAAACCTAACTATGAGCAATAGTAATAGTAATGTAAACCACGCATGATAAATATTTTTATTTATGCACAAATCTCAGTTTTGATCATTTCCAAGTTTATTTACATTGGGTATCCGCTTCTCAAAATTCATTGTGGAAGCACAGCAGAGAGCCAAATGCATTTGAAGCTCATCACACACATACAAACTCTCGCTCTTGGCCTATTAGAAAGGCGTATCTGTTTCAGTGTTGTATCTGCACGGTGGAGAAAGAGGAACATTTTGTACTGTGTCACGAATCGAATAACACAGATTCCTCCGGCAAGGCAAACACGCAGCTTCCAATTAAAAAGCAGATGCGTGGCAGGGCATAGCTGTCATTAATGCATACATGCAAACACACGCGAACACAGTCAGGTCGAGTCCAGAGGCCATTCGTTTGTTGCTCCTGGCTGCATTACTGAGGCTTTATAAGGGTCTAGTACTTTTGGTTTTTTTCCTTTTTTCTCCCCAAAAATATACAGGCTGTTTACCCACATGGCTTTGACAAGATCTCTGCAATGCACACACAGAGAGTTCTGACACGGAGCCAGAACGCGTAAAATATTTACTTGTGTTGAGGAAGTAAACAAGTGTTCCCTGTTTACTTATTGGGACCAATCACATCCTCCAGTTTTAGACTTGAAAGCGTGTGGGGGTGGATGAGATGAGATGAGGGGCGTCTGTCTGCCACATGAAGGAGAGGAACGTTTCGATGCATCGGAATGGAAAATGCTGGTGGAACTGTCAGATCTCGAAACGCTCGTTCGAGAGGAATCGCAGCACGCCTCAATGAGCCTTTGGTCAGAAAGCGAATGAGGACACCTTACATCCAAAGCAGATACAGGAAAACAGACAGATGTTACACGCCTATCGGTTAAATCATTTGTGCGTTCATTCAGTGTTAATGAATCCAACTCAAAAAAGAGCACTCAAATCTTCATTAATCTTAGCCGTAATGTTCTTGCATATAGATCAGTCATAGTTGATTTGAGGTAACTGATCACTTACTTTTTCTTCAAATTTCTTTCAGTTCAAGTTTATTTGTATAGTGTTTTTCACAATACAAATCATTGCAAAGCAGCTTTACAGAAAATGTAAGTTTCTATTTTAAAGTTTCTACATTATATTTAGAAGTAGCTTATCAGTGGTGACGATGTCAAGTTAATGTTCATATGGCAAAAAAAATACAGTAAAATTCACTGTATTATTCCACTGTATTCAGAACAAACTGTGCTACAATAATATGTGAGCAGCATAAATGTTATTTTTTCACTAAACATGCATAAATGTTTTTTTTGTTTTTGATTTTTTGCTAAAGTAAAAACTACACATACACAAAACACACACAGAAGAACTGGAAGAACACTTTTGAGAACTGGATGTGGTAGACTAGTGTTTTTTGCTACAATAACTATTGCAAAAAATTATTGGTTTCACTTTATTTTGATGGTCCTTTTAACACATTCTGTTGACTATAAGTAACATTGCACCTACATATCTACTAACTCTCATTAGAGTGTTAGTAGAGTATTAGTAGACTGGTAGGGTTAGAATAAGTTGACATGTACTTGAAAAGTTACTTACAGTCAGTAGAATATCTGTTGGGAGACCATCACAGAAACGAGTTAGTAGATATGAAGCAGACAGTCTACTAATACTCTAATGATGTAGTTGCAACATTACTTAGTGTCAACAGAATGTTCAAAAGGGACCAACAAATTAAAGTGTTACCAAATTATTATAAAAAAAAAAAAACAGAGTGCAAGTATTTTCATTAACTATTCAAATACAGCATACAATGCCACGTCTCTAGCAGCAGACCTTTTCAATATTTAAAGATGCATTATGTAATATTGACGGCTAGCAATTGAAATGGATACTGCAGTCTAGATTCAAAATCAGATTGAGGACACACTACTGGAATGCACTGTGTTTTCTGCCAACTGGCAACCCAGTGTGTTGAAATACCATACTATTGGGTAACCCCGCAGTGGGCAGGAATCAAACAGACCAAAACAAAAACAGACATTCCAACACGGAACAAACATTTCAAAGCAGAATAAATGGCTGTAGCATTGTTTTTCAAAGAAACAATTATAACTTATATTTGACCCTGGAGCACAAAAGCACTCATAAGCAGCACAGGTATATTTGTAGCAATAGCCAGCAATACATTGTATGGGTCAAAATTATCCATTTTTCTTTTATGCCAAAAATCATTCGGATATTAAGTAAAGATCATGTTCTATAAAAGTATTTTGTAAATTTCCAACCGTAAATATGTTTAAACTTAATTTTTGATTAGTAATATGCATTGCTAAGGACTTAATTAGGACAACTTTAAAGGCAATCTTCTCAATATTTCAATTATTTTTTATTTATTTTATTTTTTTGCACCCTCAGATTCCAGATTTTCAAATAGTTGTATTTCAGCCAAATATTGTTCTATCCTAACAAACCATACATCAATGGAAAGCTTATCAATTATACAGCTTTCAGAATTGTTGTAAATAAATAAATAAATAAATCTCAATTTCGGAAAATTTACCCTTATGACTGGTTTTGTGGTCCAGGGTCACATATTATTATTACTTATACTTATATACCAATTATTACATTACTAATTATTGTTGTTCAAATTAGGGCTGGACAATAATTGAATATCAATATGTACCGCGATATAATTTATATATTATATATACGATATATGATTTTTAAACACATCGATATTTCGATATGCATTACCAGTGTTTCCCATACATTGATTTATTTGTAGCGTTTGACTTCGTTGAATAAACATGAGCACTGTACGTTTCAAAATCAAAACACGGGGGTAGAAATTATATAAATTAATACTTTCATTTAGCAAGGATGTTTTAAATTGATCAAAAGTGATTTCTATTTCAGATGCTGTTCTTCTGAACTTTCAAAGAAATCTGAAAAGATTCTACTCCGCTGTTTTCAACATAATAATAAATGTTTTTTGAGCAGCAAATCAGAATATTAGAATTATTTCTAAAGGATCATGTGACTGGAGTAATGATGCTAAAAATTCAGCTTTGAAGTCACAGGAATAACTTGCATTTTAAAATATTTTAAAATAGTATTTTAATACATTTAAAATAACATTTAAAACATTAAAATAAAATTATTTTAAATGGTAAAAATATTTCAAAATGTTACTGTTTTTGCTGCATTTTGGATCAAATAAATGCAGGCTTGGTGAGCAGAAGAGAATTCTTTAAAAAACAAAAATCTTACTGTTCAAGAACTTTTGACTGGTAGTGTATGTTAGCCTATAGTTTGAAGTTAAAGATTTTAATATTAATAAGTTGAGTCTGAGAGGTTTATTTGACAGTGATTTCACATTTCTTGTTTGTATGAAGGCAAAATACAAATAAAAGGTGAACATTAATTTTGTTGTGCTGTTTTTTCACCCCTAAAATATTATATAGTTTAATAGGAGGAGTTCATAGACTTGGCAAATTCATAGTTTGTAGGTATCTGTTGTGGGCATTCTTGGCAGTTTTTGTGAGGCTTTTTTAATAGTGTTCATATCGATATCGGAATTATATCGACCAAACTTATATCGTGATATAAATTTTGGCCATATCGTCCAGCCCTAGTTCAAATATCTGCAAACATGGTATTTTTATGCTCTAGTACCATCAAAAATGCTCATTCTGTATGTTCTGGGGATGACACTGGTGAGTAGTGGTGTCTATGAAGCCCATTAATGAATCTTGCGCTGGTGTCACAGTGGTCTACAAGGCTACCCATGAGTCTGTCTCTCTCTGGAATACTTGACTCTGATTCAGATATTGTTGTATAATGACCGTTAAACTGTATAATTAAGCGTCGTCCTTGGCAACCGCGGATTTACACTGCAATTTTCCCTGACAGCGCTCCACACTCTCTTTGATCTCACATAATAATTTCACCTTGAATCAATATTTCATGTCCAGTTATTTATTGTGCATGTAGCGGTGTAATAAGTGGGATAGTGTACAGTCAGACAGTCATTAACCCTAAAATAAACCCTTTAGTGTGATATAAGATCCTCTGACTGTACATTATCACTTACTGATACACCTACTGTACCAGCTGATTCATTTGTGGGTTTTTTCTCTAGTAATGGATCAGCCTGTAAAAGAACACACAGAAGCATTAGTGCTCTAAGATATAGAGTTAGTCATATTTGATTTGAGGTAACTGATCATTTGCAGTTTCTCCTCCTGCTATTTCATCATCTCTTTAGAGAGATTAGTAAAAAGCATGGATTTCCAATCTTATCCCAATTCTGCGCTTGGCCTTAAGGCCTTAAGGCAGGGTTCTTCAGATCTGGCCTTGAAGGAGCACTATCCTGAAGAGTTTACCTCCATACCTGATCAAACTCTCCTGCCAGGAACCTCGAGTAATCCTGAAGATCATTAACGAAGGTAAAATCTGCAGGAAAGTGTCCAAAAGCTGAAAAATGCTAGCTATGGAGGCAGGAAGGCAACAGGATCCGTCCAAATCCAATATCACATCCAGTCTACTGAGATGCCTTCATCACAGTTTTCATAGGCAGCATAAATGATAACGGTTTCATTAATGACCTAAAACGAGACAAAATAGTATTTTTGTCACATGGAGCCATGTCTGTTTTGCCAGTATCCTATTTTTTACAGCCTAGCGCCCTCGTAAAACCGAACCTGGCTTCTTAACAGTTTGTGTGTGCTATGCACCAACATTTAAGTGATTCTTCTCAGTGGTCAAACATGATAGGGTAGGGTACTCAGCTGAGTAGTGAGTAGCAAGCGTGAATTAGTCGCATTCGATCAATTGTTTTGCATTAAGTGTGAACACACCCTTCGTTGGTGATTCGCATCACACTCAGTGTGAAAGTCTCTCATACGAAGCTTTTGGAAGTGATATTGAGATTGATGTTGGGGAATTGCTTTGTTCAATTAATTTGGTCTGATCGCTGATCCCATACTTGCCTTTTTTGCAACAATATCCATGATAATGTAGAATATTTATTTGTGTCAATAATGATTCATAGAGTGATCCATGTTTATCCGTTGAGAGTTGCTAGCCCTTTTTTTTTCTTTAATCATTGTTTTTGGAAGATAATTATTGTTCTGACTAGTTTTGTATTTATTCTGCATTTAAGTTCATTGAAATTGTACACATACAGTCTACTGAGATGCCTTCATCTGATTGTTTTTCGAAGGCAGCATGAATGTATGTGATAGGCTGAAGGAAAGAAACGGTGCCTGGACGTTGCAGTTTAGTGGTCAGATCACGTAAAGATTAAGCTTTATGCTCTTTTTTGTTTTTCTTCTTAAATGTCCAATATAGGCTTATTGGAAGTACGTACCTCTACCTACATTTCTGAGAAAATCAAAAAACGTACACACGAATCGCTGCAGTTTCCAGTTGAAATGAACACTAGAGGCAGTAAAACTCTGACAACTTTTATTCCTTTTCACACAAAATATGATTTGCAGGTCCACAGTTTTAATCAATAAAGCCTAATTATGACATAATTACTTGAGGAATATTATGTTATGAATTCAAAACAATTTTAACATGCTGCAAGATTTGAAAACTGATCATTTTGAATGTGGGGTCACATATCCAGTTTCATATGCATGAGTTTTCTAACTCAGTAGGCTTACTCAGTAGCTCACGCTATACGGCGTTGCACTTCAGTGATGAAGAGCTCTGGTTTGAACCCTGTGAACCTACAGTTTAACATAACAGCTCAGATCCGCATAAGGAAGTTAAAATAGCACGGCTACATCAACAAATGCATTTTTATATCACTTTTGAATTTGTTAAAGGGGTCATAAGATGCAAAGTTTTCCTTTCTCTTTGGAGTGTTACAAGCTGTTTGTGCATAGATAAGATCCCTGAAGTTGCAAAGACTAAAGTCTCAAAACCAAAAAGATATTCTTTTATAAAAGTTAAGACACAACCACGCCCTCCTAAAATGGCTCATTCAAACACGCCCCCACATGTTTACGTCATGGTGTGGGGAGATTCAACCCAAATATTAGAGTGTTTGCAGTGCATTTCACGGAGGACTATTTCCTAAACCTGGGAGTAGCTGCCAGCTGTCCCCAAAGACTGTTTCTATAAAGTGGGGCAATTCCAACTTTGCAAGGACAGTCTGGTGCTTCTGACTCACAGCCTGTAAGTATGTTTTCATATTTAAAGAATTTGCCACTGACTATTCAAACGCGAGTTTTGAGCTGTGTAGAATAGTGCTTGTTGTTTGTCGTTTCTCCAATCACAAATGCAGACATGGTAATGTTTACGTGGCGCGATGCAACGCGACGCATAAAAAGACAGTATAAATCATTATAATCAGTAATTATGTCCCCACTGGATGCAACAAATGCCTCGTTTATAATGGGTTTTATTGTTTTTGTGTCTTCGTGCCAGGACACAGCATCACAATACGGTAAGGGGCGAAACATTTCAGTCTCACGCTTGAGGTATTCGGCCAATCACACGCACTGGATAGCTGGCCAATCAGAGCATGCCGTGCTTCTCAGAGTGATGAGCTTTGTAAAAGTTGGCGCGTTTCAGAAAGGTGGGGCTTAGAGGAGCAACAATAATGCACAGTATCTTAACCTTAAACCGCATAAACACATTGCATTACACCAAATACACAAAATAATGTCCTTTTTAGCAACGTCATATGACCCCTTGAACACTATTGAGTAGGTTTATGGTTGGGTTTGGTGTAGGGGATATTTCCAACACGATATAGCATTAAATTTTAGTGACACTCCTCGGATATTTGAATTATGATGAACCACTGCAATACATACCTGAAGCAGCGTAATACAAACACAGCAATACGTGCATATATCAACATAACAAAAACGTGCCAGGGTCACGTATTGAACCCGCATTTTAGCACCACTCACTGGATGTTTTACTTTGAAACTGCCGCTAAATGCGTAGTAAGGTATGTAATAACAGTGTTGCAGAAATGTATTTAGAGGCACGTATTTCCAATGAGCCTGGGTTGCAACACAAATGTCACCTTTCGTGTCTATGATAGGCTGAAAACAATGGCACCTGAAAGCTGCGGTTGGTTGTCATTTTGCATATAAATGCAGGTTTATGCCGTTTTTCAACTTTTGATCTTATTTCTAGAGAGAAACTAGTATTATGGAATGTAAATATTCACTTGCTTATCAGAGCCCTCTGTGTATTTTTTTTTTTTTTTATCAATAGACTATTATGCTGCCTCAGAAGCCTGTAAACACTAACTGAGAAGTCATTGGTTTATAGGGCAACCAGACAACAAGTAAGCCCTCTTAAGTCTTAAGTGGAGTCCCAGAGCCAGATTTGAAGAGCCCTGCCATAACTTTCATGCTTTAGAAGGGTGCTTTATTGTTGCCCCTGTTGACTCTATTTGACCTCCTATCCTATCCTAACAGTTAAAGCCAATTATATTTTCAAGTGGGAGTTTTAAATACAGTCATTTAACTTGTCAGTGACCTGAATGTGATTTTGTTGATTTGAAAAACGTAATTCATGCACTCTCATGGGTTTTCTGACTATAGCCCTGCAGGTCTGCACTGGAATACATTAACAAATTGTGGACTGGACTATTGAAACTGTAACATTATAAATGACTGTTTATAAAAACAGCACTGTAAAACCATTAAGCTGTCATTGTATTATATCCATGCTTCCACCTGTTGTGGAAGGAGATTCTCACAGAGGATTAGAAACAATAATGAAGTTTATTAATGGCAATAGAGGCTGGATGGGAAACGGCAGGTGAGTAAACAGTTCAATGGATGAGTTCGCTGGATAATTAGGGTTTGTAATATGAATTATTGATCTTACAGGAGTTGGTGGAGTAACTGCTGGCTGAATGGATGAATGCACACACCTCACCAGAAGAAACAATGGAGCCAAACACTCGGAGACAATGGAGGAGACAGATGTTGGAGTGGATCACAGGAGGTAAGTACACGAGGAAGGTAAGGATATCAATCTTTTGCTGGAGTAGCATGAAGAGTCCACTTCGTGCAAACGAGACCGGACACTGAGTGAGGTAAGGTGTGTGCTTTTGATGGAGTGCTGATGAGAGTGCAGATTCAGAACAGGTGCATGTAATGAGAATTCAGGTGACAGTGTGTGAGTCTGGCCGATCCGTGAAAGTACCCCCCGCCCTTCACGGCCCGTTCCTGAGGGCCGAGAACCCCGCCGTCGTGGTGGTCTACCTCTTCCTCAGGGAGCTGGACAATTGGGATGAGTGGAATGGAAGGTTTCCAGCAGACTAGGGTCGAGAATGTCATCCCTGGGGACCCAAGACCGCTCCTCCGGTCCATAGCCTTCCCAGTCTACCAGGTATTCTGACCACCACAGTGCCGGGAGTCCAAGATCTTGTTGAAGAAGGCGACAAGATTTAGAAAATCGATCGATTACTTCAAGCTCACACGTGTTACCATCAGAGACAGGCAGATCTGTGATGAAATCCACTCATAGGTGTGACCAAGGGCGGTTAGTAACGGGCAACGGAAGGAGCTTGCCAGATGGTAGGTGGTGAAGGCTCTTGGAGATGGCACAATCGGAACAGCCCTGAACGAACCTTCTCACATCCCTGGCCATATTAGGCCACCAGAAGTGATCCTTCAGCAGCGAGAGGGCAATGTTGGTCCCTGGGTGACCAGCGCCCAAAGATGTGTGAGCGGAGTGAATCAGGGGAGTGCATTGTGCTCTGGGGACATACTGTATTCCTGTTGGACAGCCCGGCGGAGTGGCAGTGGAGGCATTGGAGGAGGATACTGGAGAGGAAGTCCACTGAATGGGACTGACAATGAGATCTTTGGAAATGATGGGATCTGGTTCTTCATAGCTTTACTCTAGAGCATGGAGTCATGAGAGAGCATCACCTATACGATATTTCTTGGACCTGGATGATAGGAGATGGTAAAATTGAATCGAGTGAAGAATAGTGCCCAACGAGCCTGACGGGGATTAAGTCTCTTGGCTTCTCACAAATATTGGAGGTTTTTGTGATCTGTGAGAATGGTGAAAGAATGTTGTGCTCCTTCCAGCCAATGCCTCCATTCTTCCAGGGCTAGCTTGATGGCGAGGAGTTTCCTATTGCCAATGTCATAATTCTTCTCCGCCAGACTGAGCTTGCGTGAGAAGAAGGTGCATGGATGAAGTTTGGCTGGAGTCCCCTGCTGCTGAGATAATAAGCTCCTACTCCAGTGGTGGAGGCACCAACCTCAACAATGAAGGGCTTGTCGGGGTCAGGGTGAATGAGGATCGGTGCGCTGGTAAAAGCCCTCTTTAAAGATGTAAAAGCTTCGTCAGCAGCTGGTGACCAGGACACAGACTTGGGCTTGTTTTTCAGCAGGTTTGTAAGTGGACTGGTAATGGTACTGTAATTGTGGATGAACCGTCTATAGAAATTGGAGAATCCTAGGAAGTGTTGGAGTTCTTTGATGGCGGTGGGTACTGGCCCGTTCTTGATGGCTGCCACCTTCCCCTCGTCCATCCGGATGCCACCTTTGTCAATGATGTATCCTAGGAACTGTACTGAGGTTTGGTGGAAGGAACATTTCTCTGCTTTGAGGAATAAGTTGAATTCCCTCAGCCGCTTCAGGACCTCCACAATGTGGTGGCAATGTTTGGCCATACTCCGGGAGTAGATGCGGATATCATCAATATAGATGAGGACAAATCGATGGAGAAACTCCGGGAGTACCTCATGCATGAAATCCTAGAATACGGAGAGGGTGTTGACTAGTCCGTACAGCATAACCAAATATTCATAATGGCCAGTAGGAGTCACGAAGGCTGCCTTCCACTCGTCCCCCTCACGTATCCGGATAAGGTTGTAGGCACTGCGGAGGTCCAACTTAGTAAAGACGGTGGTTCCGTGGAGATGTTCCAAAGCTGCTGGGACGAGGGGAAGAGGATAGTGGAATTTGACGGTTATCTTGTTAAGAGCCTGGTAATCTATACAAGGCTGCAAGCCTCCATCCTTCTTGGCTACGAATAAAAAACTCAAAGCAGCAGGGGACGTAGAAGGGCAGATGTAGCCTTGTTGTAAAGCCTCTCCTATGTACTCTTCCATGGCCTTCTATTCAGGAAGTGATAAGGGGTAAATCTTTCCAAGGGGATCTGGCTCACCTGGAATGAGATCTACAGCACAATCCCATGGCCGATGTGGTGGCAGCTGTGAGGCTTTCATCGGACAGAAAACATCACTGAAGGAGGCATAGCAGGACGGAAAATACACGGACTGTTTTTCCACTGGACTCTCGATGGAGGTGGAGTTGATGGGAAGTGTCTTGAGAGGAAGAGTTGGTGGTCGAGGAGTGTGAGGGAAACAGTCAGGGAAACATGTTCTGCCCCACTTCAGGATTTCGCCGGTATTCCAGGAGATGGCAGGATTGTGCTGCACAAACCACGGACGAGAATCGAGGAGGGCATGTAATGGAATGGAAATGTTGGAGGCAGTAAGTATTACTACAGTGGTGGGTGGTTGCATATTGATGATCGTTGGCTTAATGACACTCACTATAGGTCGAGGAGGACGGATTGGGCACAAGGAGATTATATGCCCACCAGCACCACAATACAAACATAGTCCGTGGGTCAACCGCCTCTGCAGATGAGAGACGATTAGAATCAACTTGCATGGGTTCGTTGCCTGGTTCTGGAGTGCTGGTGATTTCTGGCCAACGGAGGAGTGGAGTGGTTGAGAACGAATGAAATGAATGAGGCATTTATATAGCACTTTATTGTGTATTGCAATACACCCAAAGCGCTTTACAATCATGTGGGGGTCTCTCCTCAACCACCACCAGTGTGCAGCATCCACTTGGATGATGCGACGGCAGCCACAGGACAATGGCGCCAGTGCGCTCACCACACACCAGCTACAGGTGGAGAGGAGAGAGTGTCATAGAGCCAATCAAGTGGATGGGGATTATTGGGAAGCCATGATTGACAAGGGCCAGTGGAGGGAATTTGGCCAGGACACCGGGGTTACACCCCTACTCTTTACGATGAGTGTCACGGGATTTTTAATGACCACAGAGTCAGGACCTCGGTTTAACATCTCATCCGAAAGACAGTGCTTTTTTACAGTATAGTGTCCCTGTCACTATACTGGGGCGTTAGGACCCACACAGACTGCAGGGTGAGCACCCCCTGCTGGCCTCACTAACACCTCTTCCAACAGCAACCTAGTTTTCCCAGGAGGTCTCCCATCCAGATACTGACCAGGCTCAGCCCTGCTTAGCTTCCATGGGCAACCAGTCTTGGGCTGCAGGGTGATATGGCTGTGGCTGGAAATGGAGGATGATCCTCACTAGCAGGACTGTATCCGATTGGCACATCTGATAGATAACTGAATAAAAATCCGTTGCACTCCTCCGCCGCACCAGAGAGTGCAGATTCAGAACAGGTGCATGTGATCAGAATTCAGGTGACGGTGTGCGCTGTGATTGGGTGGTGAGCCAGTCTGGCCGATCTATGACATCACCTTTCCTTTCTTCTCTTTCTCTTGTTTAAACCCTTTGTGCTGTAAGATCTTGAGCAGTGTTGGGGTTTTCATTAGCATGGCAGTTTTATAAAGAACAGAACATTTTTCCAGCAACAACATAATTGAGAGAAAATGACTGCTATTTTTGTCATTGTATTATGCACACAACTTTACAGGCAAGCAAAGGAAATGATCTCATATGTAGCTTGAGTGAATCGTGTTCAACAAACAATTCACGTATTCATTTGGTTTGATCGCTGACCCCTGCGTGACACATCACAGGCATGCTTGTTGAACGTGTGACTGCAGTGGCCAATCAGAGGTTAGTCAGAATCTGCTCAATATCTGCACACTCATGAATCATTTAGTTATAACCAATAAATTAAACAATGTAAACATAAGATTCGTTGTGCAGTATAGATAGATTTTTTTTTTTTATTACAATGTGAGAAAACAGATCTGTGCATCGAGTCTTGCAGTGTAGTGCAATTGACACATTGCCACTTGTTCTGGTACCTGTAATGTGCAAATTAATAGCAATTAATAATTAACTAATTTCATTTATTCATGTAATTTTTATTTATTGTATAATATATATAATGACATTTATATATATATATATATATATATATATATATATATATGTGTGTGTAAGAGAACCATGAAATTTTACTGGTTTGGGTACCGACTGCTGAAATTTTGGTATTCTGACAACACTAGTTATGACTAATTTAAGGAGATGCTCACTTCGATAGCTTCACTGTCGTTATCTTTTATTAGAAGCTTGTTGTGCAGTAAACTACTCTTGCATGAGTGCATCTTGACCATATTTGAAGCACTGTACTGTATATCATGAGTTTGTTGACAGGCCGCAGTTTCAAAGTAGCTTCCTCAACAGTGAGCTGAAGCAGGTCACCTGGTCTAATGCTGTAATGTGTGCTGAGTCGACCAGAAATAACTGGAGTACATAGACAGATGAGCTGCTCTCTGCACATAAGCCCTTACACAAAGCAAATTAATCTCTTCTCCTCCTGCAGTTTCCCCATAAACCATCCTCTCTCCACACTTGTTTAGCTGCATGCTGACAAAATATTTGCTTCACAAACCTGTAAATTACAGCGTTAGACAGCAACAGTGCCATATGCTGTCATTAAGAATTGTGCCGTGACACTGCGAACAGAAAAATGGATGTATTTTATAATTTACATGGAAAAACCTCTGAATAGCCTCAAGAGTCACGCGAAAATGCTGCTTTTTCAGAATAGAAAAGCAATCGCTCTAGTGAAATGGAGATTTCTAACGTCTCTCCGGCCCTGAAAATAGAGATAATGTCATATGCCCATGTTTAATGTAGTAGTATTTATTTAGAAAAGTGTTGTGTATTGTGCGTGTGAGTGTTTCTGAAAGCCGAAGATGTGTTTTGGCAGCAGGCAGACTTTTGTGATAAAAATTTTCCACAGTGAGCGTAAGGGTCTAAATGTGCTGGATAATTCTGTTGGTTACAGACAGCTAGCTGAAAAGAGCCGTATGGATTTGGAGCTTTGGGCTTTAAGAAATACACTAACACACTGTACAGTCACCAACACACTCCGATAAGCAGCTGTGTGTGTGTTTGTGTGTGTGTGTGTGTGTGTGTGTGTGTGTGTGTGTGTGTGTGTGTGTGTGTGTGTGTGTGTGTGTGTGTGTGTGTGTGTGTGTGTGTGTGTGTGTGTGTGTGTGTGTGTGTGTGTGTGTGTGTGTGTGTGTGTGTGTGTGTACTTGTTTTGCTATATGTGTGAAGGCCAAATTTTTCATATATACTATTACACCTCTTAAAGGAATGTTTTGAAAGATGTGCAAGAGATGATCATTTCCAATAGTCCCTCAATTAAAAATAATAATAATAATAATAATAATTTAGAGTAAGACGAATTGAAATGGTCTTCTGTGTTAAAGTCAATGAGAATTTCTGTCCACAGCCCATTTTTGGATGTTATATGACACATTTGCAAATAAAAAAGGATATTCAATATGAAGTGTACATATTATTTGTATATTATTAGATTTATAAATGTATACATTTTAAAGTTAATTTCATTTTATAATTGTAGTTACATGTAGGTTAGTAGTAGAAATAGTTTTTGTAATTTTTATTTATTTTATTTCAATTTTTCTAATTTTAATTTTATAAACATCTTTCTAATTTTTGTTTCTAAATTTCTGTCTAATTTCATTTTTTTCACTAATTTCTGATTTTCTAACTTTTTTAATCTAAATGTTTATTCTTTTATTTTATTGCAGCTTTATTTTAATAATAAAAGCTATTTTAGTAGTCTTATTTAACAATGGTCAGCAGAAAAGGAATGTTGTTTGAAAGGAAGTGCAAATTATTATATTTTGATTACATAAACTCTTTTATCAAAAAAAAATGTAAATATGAATTGTTCACACTTTATATAAACAAACACCCACACACACACACACACACACACATTTGTAATTTAATGCATTATACATATATTGTTGATTAAAAGTTGTATTGAACCTAGAAAGTTTCTTAAAGCATGAAATATACTGACATTTGTGTGGTGGTGGTGTTTGTGCGCATAACTGTAAGTAATTTGAATAAATCAATGCAAGAGCCATTTATACAGTCTGCAAATATAATAATCTGTAAATGTTCTGCACGTATCAGTTAATTGAATGAGTTTTAAAGCCGTTACCATATGGATCTGTACGTACAGTGATGTGTAAGTCTTTGGAGGACTGCATCTTCAGACCTGTCTTGTCTTCAGCATATGTTCACTCACCGTGACTGTGTTCCCCGTATGTGTATTCAGTATACAGGTGTTCAATGTCACAGCGTCTAGCTGTAAAGTGTTTGTGAGTGTGTCTGTACCCAGCTGTACTAATGCCTTCCAGCTTTGACTTGATATGAATTAAAATGATGGCGATAAACAGGGTTGCCAAGTCTGCGATTTTACAGCAAAATGATGCTACATTTAAACTGCTACCATGGCTTACTTTAAGATTGGTCAAATGGATAGATTTTTTTATGATAACAGAAAACTTGATTTGATCATTTATAGAAAAACTAATGAGATGTCTGTATGAAGCAGCATTTTAAAGCGTGATGGAAGCTATTTTAAAAGATAGGAAAGATTTTCAAACATTCTCTTAGTTAAATTCTGAGGCAGCACTGCATGTAGAGGGCAATTCTAGAAAGTTCATTCAGTAGGCTACTGAAATGTATTGATTAAAAAATTCAATGTAATTAAGCATAATTAGTTGTACTGTACTGTAGCCATGATTTACTTGTGCTAAGCATTTTTGTGCTTCTTAGAGTGTCGTGGTTTTAGCAACAAGCTAACTCAATTAAAGTGAACTGTAAGTCAAGTCTCTGTTAGTTGCTGTCCCAAGGTTTCATGACTGTTATGCTTCCTAAGAAGGGAGATATCTGATGAGGGAGCCGTAGACAGAAAGGCAGCTCTCTTGGTTTTGAAGCGGTGCTGGTGTGTCAGCAGAAATAAGGCAATTAAGGGTAATAGGCTTACAGCTAAAAGCAGCAGGGTGCTGTATGTATTTAAATTTCCCAAATAACCCCCTATTTCCCCATGCATTGCATTTTCTTATTTTGTAAGTAATACACTAGATCTTTCATTGATTATATTGACTTGCTCAGGATATTTTTTTTTTTATTTGGTTGAGAATGTGCCTTTTTTAAACTTGTTTTTTTGTTTTTGTTTTTTATTGCTCACTACTTACACTAGCATTCAAAAGTTTGGGGTCGGTAAGATAAAAATACTTTTATTCATCGGGGGGGGGGGGGGGGTATTAAAATGGTCATTGGCATTTATAATGTCACAAAATATTTCAAATCAATGCAGTTGTTTTGAACTTTCTATTCGTCAAAGAATTTTAAAACAATTGTATCACAGTTTCCACAAAATATGAAGCAGCAAAACTGTTTAAAACATTGATAATAATCAGAAATGTTTCTTGAGCGGCAAATCAGCATATTAGAGTGATTTCTGAAGAATCATGTGACACTGAAGACTGGAGTAATGATGCTGAAAATTCAGCTTTTATTACAGAAATAAAATTTATTAAAATAGTAATATTCACAAGATGACTGTTTTTACAGTTTTTTTATCAGATAAATGCAGCCTTGATGAGCGTAAAAGACCAAAACATTAAAAAAAATCATACCAACCCCACATATTTGATCATGCAATATACCTACAAATGAAGGGAAATCTGAAATATCTGGTGCATTTTGAGTTCTTACTTTTTTATCAGCATTTTGATTGGTTCGTTTTAGTGCGGTCAAACGATTAATCACGATTAATTGTGATAAATTGCATCCAACAGTAAAAAAAGTTGTGTTTACATAATATATGTGTGTGTACTGTGTATGTTTATAGTGTATATATATATATATATATATATATATATATATATATAAATACACACACATACAGTATATATTTAGAAAATATTTACATGTATGTACATGTATGCATTTATATTCACGTAATTTATATTATATATATAAATATATTTAACATATAAACTTAACATTTTTCTGAAATATACACATGCATGTGTGTGTATTTATATATGCGTAATAAATATACACAGTGCACATACATATATAATGTAAACAAAATTTTCATTTGACAGCACTAGTTTGTTTAGTAATGGCAGGAGTATTTATCCTGTCAGCCTCCTTTGACAGAGATTAAAGCTCAATTGGGCTGCCACCGCATCAAAGAAAACTATCTAAATAATGTAACATTAACGCCATCTGAGCTTTGCACAAATCGGTCTATTGATTAACGCGACCGTTCATTTTATCACTTTCTTTTTTGAACATGCTCGGCCTCCCTCGCCTCCTCTGACAGACTGCCTTCGGGGATGTCTTTGTAACACAAACCTGGCAACCCTGGAGATAAACCTCTCGCTCTCTCTCTGTTCTAGCACAATCCAGCTGCAGGCTACTCTTCCCCTGCCCGTCCCTTCCCGGTATCAAGGATAGCCAAGCTGCTCTCTCCTTCTCTCTCTTTTTGAAGTGGAGCCGTGGTCATGGTGGTGATTAGCATTACAGGGTTTACACCGCTTTCATAACCACCTGCTCCCCCTCCAGCAGAAGAGATGGACCGGACAGCTTTTTAAAATCATCTCGCGGCCTCTGTGCAAAAAGTTCTCTCACACCACCTCGCTCAGATCTCGGAGCCTCGTTGTGCAGGTCTTCTGAGGTGACCGCATCTCTATGTCACTAAAGTTTGCGATGTTGCATCAGTCCAAAACTCTGCAGTTCAAGGCTCTCTGAGGGGTAACATATCTCTGTCTTGATCCATCTAAGGAAGTGTTCACACTGACTTTGAGTTGCCAGAAGGCATTCCCACTACTGCAGTATCCAACTCTATCAGTAGCTGAGCTATAATTGTTAGCATTAAGTTGTATTCTGCTCAAATTCTTGCATTGCCAACGGTTGCTGTCACTCATATCTCCAAAAACTGCTTTGTTGCTGCAAATCGATGTCTGTGAATACCCTAGAGATTTGTTCACCCAAAATAAGACAAACTGTGTCATCATTTGGTTATCCTCATGTTGTTAGAAACTCTGCTGGTCGATCTTTTCCATGCAATTGCAATTGATTTCCCATTTTCCCAAAATTCTGAGGCTTTTAAGCTTTAAAAAACACTATAAAATGATCATAAATTCGGTAAATTCCTTGTTTCCTTGCTCTATCACTTTTGATCAAATTAACTGATCCTCGCTGTAAAGAAAAAAAAAGCGTGCTGACCCGAAGTTTTTAATGGTAGTTTACTGCATGCACCTCATAGTCAGCAAATGGAAACTGAAGCTCTTAAGCTTTAAAAAACACCATAAAATGATCATAAATTCGGTCAATTATTTGTTTCCTTGCTCCATCACTTTTGATCAAATTAATTTATCCTCGCTGTAAAGAAAGAAAAAAAAACATTAAAAAAAAAGTGCTGACCCAAAGTTGTTAATGGTAGTTTACTGCATGCACCTCATAGTCAGCAATGGAAACTGAGGCTCTTAAAAAAAAAAAAAAAAAAAAAAAAAAAAAGAAGAAGCATAAAAGTATCCTACACTCTCAGAAATAAAGGTACAAAAGCTGTCACTACCTTTTCAAAAGGTACATGTTTGTACCTAAACGGTCCATTTTGGTACCTTAAAGGTACATATTAGTACTTAAAGTGTACATATTTGAACCTAATAGGTACAAAAGTGTACCTTTTGAAAAGGTACCGCCCCAGTGACAGCTTTTGTACCTTTATTTCTGAGAGTGTAACAGGTCAAATATGACTTAGGTGCCATATTCCAAGTCTTTGGAAGACATACGATGTCTTTGTGTGAGGAAAAAGACTGAAATTTATGTTGTTATTCGCTGACAATCTTCCCTTCTCCAGTGAGTGAGCTGAACATACTCCGATGAATCAAAAGATTCATTTAAAGATCTGATTTAAAAGAACATTTGGCTTGTAAATATGACATAGCAACTATATGTGTCTCACAAATCTTGGAACAGCGCACAGGTCATACTGACTATTTTATGATGTTTTTGTGTCAAATTTGAGGCTTGAAAACTGGATTTTCCCATTCGTTATTTCTCCATGAATAAATATACACTGCACAGGCTTCAGGATTCCTTCCAGGAAATATGGTAAGTCATATGGGGTGAGTAAATGATAACAAAATTTTCATTTTTAGATTTAATTTTCTTGCTCCCCTGCAGCCTTTTTAATGGAGAACAGGTTTTTTAAATGTCATTTTGGGTGGATGTTACACCCTGATGCACGAGGCTGTACATGTTCGCTGCTCGTTTCACTCAGCTGTTTTATCAAAGCCTTCCAAAAAGGAAGAAGAATTGCTAGTTCTTTACATGCCGTCCACGGTCATAATTTAGTCTTGTTTGAGAGATCCGTAGGACACACTGTACCTGTGAGCTAAATGGTTCAAGCAAAATGGTCTTCATGCATAATAGACAGAGGTTCTCACTTTCATTCTGTAATAAGATTATGTGCAGACACGGGCAGATCACATCAATGCTCCCTGAGCCAAATGAAAAGAGAGAGAAAGAAAGCAAGAAAGACACAGAGAGAGAAAGCTCTCCTCAAGAAAAGAAGGACTGAGCGTGCCTTGCAGCTGAGACAGGGCAAAGAAGAATAAAGAATAGGGAGCGCTTGTTTGAAGTCAGACAGCCTCTCCTCCACTTCAGATATTTGATGACGGCAACGGGGGGAGAGCGAGGAAGGAGAGGTAGAAACACCAAGATAAGGCACAGAAAGAGCTCCATATTAAATGAAGGAAAGTGAAATGACAGCGAAGGATTCGCAGCAGTAGGAACAAAGAGAAATGCAAGATAGACGAGTCCTACACAGGATCAAACGCCATTGGCTGAGAATGAAAGTCCTGGTGCACGTCGAGACAGATCCTTATTTTCCAGGCCGAGTTTTTAAATTGATTTTATTTCGGTTCACTTAAAGTGATTATTTTCTTAAACCAACATCAGAGAATCAGGGTTTTGAATGTCAAATATAATCACCAATATCACGGTGGGAAGGAGAGACATCAAAAGTATAGCGAAGTCAGTACTAAAATGCTTAAGTTCACTGAAGCTTTTTAAGGATTATTTGATGAATAAAAAAAAAAAGTTATTTTTATTTTTTTCAATTAAAGTTGCTACGTTGTAAACAGTGTTGGGAAGGTAACTTTGGAAACGTAATGTGTTAAAGATTACAAGTTACCCTGTTTAAAATGTAATAAGTAGTGTAACTATTTCTGTTACTTTATTAATGCAACTGATTACTTTTCTAAATTTCTAAGGAATGTTTTCAACTGTTAATATTTTTGAAACATTTAAAGCAAGCAGGGAGAACCTTACAGTAGAACTCGGCACTGATTTCTGTCAGACTTCATCAAGATTATAGCAATTTAATTTTAAAGCACAGCCACCACAAAATCAGACTTAAAGATTTAACCTCAGAGCATATCTAGACTATATCACAAGATATAGTTTAATAGCTGTGATGCTGTTTTTGAAATCAAATCTTTGCATAACTATAACAGGGAAAAAAATGACATAAAAAAAAAAAACAGTTAATCTTAAAAAATAAAGCATATACACAAACCTAAATAGGAAATAAAACAGTTATCAAATAAGCATGTGTCCTATTCTGTGTCCTAAAACATTGGTGTCTCATATTTTAGAGCAGTCAATGCAATTTGGGAAAGAAATCAATCAAATCTGTATGTGTGTGTGAAAATATTCAGATGTATGAGTAACTGTCATTTAATTACACATTTGTTCTCAGTAACTGTAACAGATTACGGTCCCACTTTATATTAGGTGGCCTTAACTACTATATACTTACATTTAAATTAATCGTTTGGTACAATGCACTTATTGTGTACATACATGTTTTTACATTGTACTTATATTTTTAAAAATACCTATATGTAGTTACATCTGTAATTAATTTTTGTAATTACATTTATAATTACACTGTTGACCCACCCTTAAACCTACCCAGACCACCAAACCTGTCCCTAACCTTACCCGTATCCCCCTCAATAGCAGCAGAAGTGTTTTGAAATACAGTAAGTACATTGTACTTATTTTTTGATGCATGTACATAGTAGTTAAGGCCACCTAATATAAAGTGTGACCCAGATTACAGTTACATTTATCTTGTAATTAAATTCTGTAATTCTGTTACATGTAACTGTTTACTCCTCAACACTGATTATAAATGACTTTACTGTAACTTTTGATTTTGAACAGTACTATATGCACTTCAAAGTCAAGATGGTGTCTTAAACACCAAGTCAGTTTGCTGAGAGAATGAAGATCTGTGGGCCTTGCAGTGCAAACGCTGCCTGGTAGACCTGCTGTTGTTTATTGTAATGAATATTAAATAAACAACAACATTGGCAAGAAAACAAGTGAAACACTTACTGCTCTTAATTCGTTTCATTGTTCATTATCACTGATTGTTTACTTGAATAATTGCTTGAAAAAATATGCAGCAATGTTTATTTAATTGAGAAATGCTTGAAGGCTATGGTTTCATTTTATCATTTCTCATTTTCATAATATTTAACTTCATAAAGCAGGGCATTCAATAGCAAATTAATTTTGCTGCCGGCATTCGAAATCGTGACATTTTCGCTGGTATTGGTATTGACTCAATTTTAGATTTTCCTGTGTGGGGAAAGATTTTGTGCTTCACATAGAGAAGTGGAATCAAAATGGTGTTTCCAATAAATATTAGTATAAACCATGCACTGATAACCGAATATCGTATTAGTCTGTACAAAACGGTGATTTAACAATACCTCGTGTTGACAGCAAAGTGGAATTAGCTTTGAATCACATTGATTTTGTGCTGTTATAAAAGCATGTCTGCTGGATTCCAACATCAGGACAGTTTGTAATTGACCACCGTGTTTAATAAACTAGTGCAGTCGATTTTCACTCGGATAATTTATCCCACCATTAGCCAAACATTGGGGCTCAGGAAAGGGGATGTTTCTAATACACAGACTCCATGGATGAGATATAAACTCAATTATCAAGCATATCATTGTATCTGCATGTTTGGTAGCAATACGAACTGCAAATACTGTATGGAGAGGTTCGACAATAACAGCTACATGTAGTCTTTTAGAGACATTTTAGAGTAATCTGATAGCTGGTAAATCATAGATCACCCAAAAATGAAAATCATTTCTTTAGACGTCAGAAGTCAGAAATAGCTTTATTGCCTAGTTTGCACATGCAAGGAATTTGTTTTAGTGTCACAAGCTTCGTGTACACAGAGAAAACAACAACACACTGATCATCAAAAAATAAGGTGTGAATAAAATACACGTGTATATATAAATAAACAAAAAATAGAAAAATAAAACGTGTGCTATGGATAAAATAGAATGGATGTAAGGATGTACTAGGATGTAGGGTGGTATCAAATAAATATAAGGTTACTGCACATATTTTTATCGCACAATTAGGCTTATGTTGACTTTCACAACTGGTTTTAAATGAAAATCAATGGGATCCAATTTTAGTTTGCACCCCAAACCTTCTACTAAACAGAAACGTCATATAGGTTTGGAACAACATGTTCATTTTGGGATTAAATGAAAGGTTGCACAGATCTGAAAAACAACCATTACAGGGCATATCAAGATGCTTCTGAGAGTGAGCTTGACCTTCAGCTTCGAGAAAGCGTCTTCATATGTTTAATTAGGTGGCAGCAGAGTTTCAGAATAAGAGAAAGCATTTAAACTCCCATTCAGTTCTTGCTGCATTCTGCCATGAAATGCAAGTCCCACCGCATTTTTTCTTCCTCTTCACTCATGTTTCACTCAGAAATTGTCGTGAATGCTGTGTCATGTTTACACAGTCTAATAGATTCAGAAAGAACTAAACAGCTTCTGTTGGAAAATATCTTATAACCGAAAACCACTACAAGCATCTTTGTAATTTTGTCAAGAGAGTCATTCTTTGGGGTTTTGAAAGCATGATAGATACTAGCTGTCCTTGGTCTTTGCACTCTCACGTAGATAAAATGTTTTTAATTCATTGTTTTTCAAATCTGGTTTAACACCCAGTGCCAAGAGTTAGAAACAGAGTGAGTCGTCACATTCATTTAGTGTGTGTGTGTGTGTGTGTGTGTGTGTGTGTGTGTGTGTGTGTGTGTGTGTGTGTGTGTGTGTGTGTGTGTGTGTGTGTGTGTGTGTGTGAGAGAGAGATAGGAAAGACCTAAGGAAAAAAAAAACAGAATGAAATGAGGATAGTCAACATTAAAGAGTGAAATTGCATTTTAGATGGCATCATTAGCATAATGGTGTCTTTATTTTGTATAAAAGAAAGAGAATATATTCTGTCTGTCTGTATTCCCTAACACCACTTGTCTACCATACTAAACTAAATTAGTGTGCTATTTGCTGCTGCCTAGCAACCGTTAACTGTTTTTTAATGTTAACTAATACCAATTTATGTGTTGATTTAGGCTATAAATATGCAGCCTTTCATATGCAATGTATAATGTATTTTATGTTTATAGTCGTATTTTATATTTGATTCAATATACATTTATAATGTCAATTATGATTTAATTGAATCTAAATGTATAATTTATATATTTTATGTATAAGTCATATTTTAAGAGTTTATGATTGGGATGAAGCAGAATATTTTGTTACACTTTATTTTGATAGTCCACTTTAGACATTCTACTAACTATAAGTAACTTTGTAACTACATGTCAACTAATTCTCATTAATTAACTGCTAGTTGACATGTAGTTGCAAAGTTACTTACTGTTAGCTGAATGTAGATGTAGATGTGTCAGAATACCGCCCTTTCTCCCCGTGTTTTTCCTTCATTTTTGAAAGTTTTTTGTTTTCCCTGTTTTTTCTCCCAGCAGCATGGAAACCGCCACTCAATTCGCCGCCCTAGCCTATCGAGATCTCCTCTTCTACGAGTATGATTACCATCGCCCCATGGACCTCCCAGACAACACAGGACTGAGTTGGAGAGAAGGGATCTTCCGGTGTCTGGGAAGTGTCCAGGCCCGAGCCAGAACCAGCCCGCCATCCAGCCCGTCAGCCGCCGTACACTCAAGCCTGCCGCCATTCACGGCCAACGCAAGCCCTCTCAAGCACCCTCCAGAGCCCGCCTCTCCAGGGCCAGTCCCGTCCAGCCCTCCATCGTCTCCGACATCTCCACTGGTCCCGTCCAGCCCCGCGCTTCCTGAGCGCCCTCAAGTGTCCGCACTTCCTGAGTGCCCCCCAGACTTCATCGTTTTCCCCTGGAAAATTTTTTTGGGGGGGCCATATGCCATGACCCCTGACCCGCCCTGGAGGTCTTCTTAAGCTCCTCCCTGTTCCTGCCCTGCACCGGCCTCCAGGGTGCCCGCCCCCCCTCCCTGGTAGAACTGTTTCGGCGCGGGACGCGCCTACCGGGAGGGGCGATCTGTCACGTGTGTTCCTGTTTGCCCTTATTTGGTTTTTCCTGTGTCCTGTCCTCGTTTAGTTTGATTTGATTTCAGGTGTGTCCCTTTAGTCCCCTCGTTATGTTTATTATAAAAGCCTTGGTTTTCCCCATGTGTGATGTCCGGTATTGTTTGTCTTTCCCCTGTGCTCCATGTTTCCCTGTGTTTATGCTTCATTAAAAGAAGGTTTGATTATGCTCCTCGACTCCTGCGTTCTCCTTGCTCCAGCTTAGATGTGTGTAATCATCCAATCATCCAAGATGTAGATGAGTTTGTTTCTTCATCAGATTTGAAGAAATGTAGCATTGCATCACTGTCTCAGCAATGGATGCTCTGCAGTGAATGAGTGCCGTCAGAATGAGAGTCCAAACAGCTGATAAAAACATCACAGTAATTCACACCACTTCGAGTCCATCCTGTCCATGTCTTGTGAAGTGAAAAGCTGCGTGTTTGTAAAAAACAAATTCATGATTGAGGCATTTTAACTTTAAACTTTCACTTCTGCCCAAAGTGAAAGAGTAAATTCCTTCTCGTCTCTCAAATCAAAACCATACCAACATGTTTGTTTAGAACTATTTTGGACAGTTTTCACTTGTAAACGGTGATTGATCTGTGCATATTTCTCTACTGACTCGACTATTCAATTAAAGAAAGCAATAATATGGATAGAGGACTCATCAGAAGCAACGATTTGAAGTTAAAAATATCTTAAAGATGGATTAGTTTATTACTAACATGATGCAGTATTTCACTTCAAAACATGACACTTGATGGACTGGAGTGGTGTGGATTAATTGTGTATTACTTGTTGATGTTTTTATCAGCTGTTTGGACTCTCATTCTGACGGCACCCATTCACTGCAGAGACTCCATTGGTGAGCAAGTGATGGAATGCTACATTTCTCCAAATCTGATGAAGAAACAAACTCATTTACATCTTTGGATGGCCTGATTGTGAGTATTTTTTTTTTTTTTTAATTCTTATTTTTGGATGAACTGTTCCTTTAAAGTTATTGTTTTACATAGCTGACCTAAAAAATTCAATTTAATCCTAATCCAAAACTCTTTACATATTATGATCATTTAGCAGGAATGTTTTATTTATAATTATAAACTATGCATTTAGATTCAATTAAATAATTATTTAAAAGTACATTTTCATTTCTGTGTGAACTATTTTGAGCAGATGGCTCAATGGGCTGACCACACATACAAATAATCATATCCTATTATGGCTAGCAGCCACTTACCTGGCCAAACCTCACCTTATTAATATTCATGAGCCAAGCTTTTTAGATCATTCTCCTGCACTTTTCAGATCATTCCTACGCTCCTGATTATGTGCACATTTTTATACGTGCATGTGAGTGTGTGTTGGAATATAAAGTGTGTGTGATTCTTTGTTATCTCCTGTGCTACTTTCCAGGCAGATAGTTCTTTAGGTACAGACTACTTTCAATCAAAAGACGCTTCCCTCAGCGTGCAGCACGGCACCTAATGAGAGCAGGTCCTCAAGCAGAAATAGAAATCCAAGATTAGAGTGAGTGCAGTCGCTGTCCTTTGATGGATGTTGACTCTTCTTCTTCTCTGTGTACATTTGCATCGAATCCAGTATGAAAGCAAACAGCGTGTTCACCGAGCGAGATGAACAGTTAATAACTAGGCATGGTTTGGAGCGGGTTTAACTGCGTGTGTGATTTTGTTGCTCTTGCTGATGTTTTATGCAGTGTATGTGACGATACAATAACTTGCTGCGTGTCATATGATAAAACTAGAAGCACTAATGCCAGCAGATAAAAAGTAACCAAAGATGGTATAACTCATGACCTACGGTTGCGTAAGTTAGACCAGTGCAGCGTGACCACATGATGCTGGATGTGCCATTTTTTAACTCCAGTCTTATGAATAGGCTCATTAACAATAAGGGCCGCACATAATCACTGGGGAAGCGTAACTTCATTAAAGTCCTGGCCGGTGCCCAAATAGTCTGCAAGATCTCTCCAGCGCAGTCGAGCCGAACACTCGGTAGTTGTTGGCTACTGTTTTTCTCCTCCTGAGCTCAGTGATCTGACATCTTATTGACCAAACGATGTGTCTTTGCTTCGTTGTTGTTTTGAGACCAAGACGTGCTTTTCGTTTCCCCATGCATCCTGGCCAGAATCTTCCTTTGGCTCGGCTCACAGAATGCCACCTCATGTCTGTGACATTTAAACCCTACAACCTTTCCAGAATACACAAGATCTGGAGCACATGTTTATAGAAACGTTTCCTGTGTGAAATACTTATTCGAGCATTTTGCAGCGAGTTTCCCAAGTGTATTGCCTTAAAGAATTCAGCACTGCTTAATGAATCATGCGCTGTTATGTTCTGCTTCGTCAACAGTGACACTCTTTTAAGCTTTTTGGAACCGCTTTAGAAAACAAACTTGGAATACTTAGTGTTGTAAATAGACATTCTTTTAAAGCTGATGTGTGTACTTTTGTTAAATGTCAAAATAAATGTCTTCCATCTCAGTTTAATGTGCAGAGACAGCTGAGGAAGACATCTCAAAACTGTGCCTCACTCTATCTATCTATCTATCTATCTATCTATCTATCTATCTATCTATCTATCTATCTATCTATCTATCTATCTATCTATCTATCTATCTATCTATCTATCTATCTATCTATCTGTCTGTCTGTCTGTCTGTCTGTCTGTCTGTCTGTCTGTCTGTCTGTCTATCGTCCGTCCGTTCATTCTATCTATCTATCTATCTATCTATCTATCTATCTATCTATCTATCTATCTATCTATCTATCTATCTATCTATCTATCTATCTATCTATCTATCTATCTATCTATCTATCATTCTACCGTTCTATCTATCTATCTATCTATCTATCTATCTATCTATCTATCTATCTATCTATCTATCTATCTATCTATCTATCTATCTATCTATCTATCTATCTATCTATCTATCTATCTATCTATCTATCTATCTATCTATCTATCGTTCTATCTATCGTTCTATCTATTTATCTATCTATCTATCTATATAGCTATATAGCTATCTATCTATCATTCATTCGTTCTATCTATCTATCTATCTATCTATCTATCTATCTATCTATCTATCTATCTATCTATCTATCTATCTATCTATCTATCTATCTATCTATCTATCTATCTATCTATCTATCTGTCTGTCTGTCTGTCTGTCTGTCTGTCTGTCTGTCTGTCTGTCTATCGTCCGTCCGTTCATTCTATCGTTCTGTATAGCTATCTATCTATCTATCTATCTATCTATCTATCTATCTATCTATCTATCTATCTATCTATCTATCTATCTATCTATCTATCTATCTATCTATCTATCTATCTATCTATCTATCTATCTATCTATCTATCGTTATATCGTTCTATCGTTCTATCTATCTATCTATCTATCTATCTATCTATATAGCTATATAGCTATATAGCTATATAGCTATATAGCTATCTATCTATCATTCATTCGTTCTATCTATCTATCTATCTATCTATCTATCTATATATCTATCTCGTTCTATTGTTCTATCATTCGTTCTATCTATCGTTCTATTGTTCTTTCATTCTGTATATTGTTCGATCCATCAATCTGTCTCTTTTTCTATCTGTCTATTAATCCATCCATCCACCTATTGTTTACAGTTTTGATATTTGCAATGAAGTATGTGCATTTCTCAAAACAATTCATACAAACAGCACCACACAATGGATTCCCTGCAAAAGCCTGTAACTTACTCAAAATCTTTAGTTCATCTCTCAAAAGTAAGTATTTATGTCAATGAACGAATCAGCGCCATCAGAATGAAAAGTCCTTGTTCACAAACAAAACAGTCAAAATGCTTAGTCAAGTTGTCGATATAACACTGCACTGTTAGTATTACCTGATGTAAACTATGGAAATAGTTTGGATGACAGTTTCTGTATTGAAATGCAGAAGGCTGCGCTTCTTATGTATGCCATATATCTTTTCAAATGTACAAATTTACACATTACTGTATGTGGGATATTGATTGAAAGAGACAGTTTCAAAATGTTTGAATAAGTGAGGATATGGTCGATCTCCCAATATTTAGCTGCACCCTTCAGCCGTTGTAAGGCCATGATTGACAACATAGTCCACAATAGTGGCCCTTATTTCATCTGATATGGCCTCTTCTGCCTCTTCCTCTCTTTGCCTCTGTACACTTCCACCACGCATCCTTACTCCTCTTCTTCCTCTCGTCTGTTGACCCTGATTGTTTTCTGGATGTTCATCCATCGTCAGAATGTGTAACTCTTGTGTTGTCCTGTGTTTTGAGCAACATGATATTAGCAACCGAAAATGTAGGAAACCGCAGACAAATGTTCATAATCAGTTGCATGAATGTACCAAAGCAATCGCAATTTGTTCAAAAGAATGAGAAACTGCTTCTATGATGTGCACAAGTGACTAGATGATGTGGAGGTTGAACAAGTAGTTTTGAGAATTTCATTCCTGATCTGAGAAATGCACCAAAGCGACTGAGAAAAACTGTAATCTATCTATTACTCTTCCTAAAATTCTGTCTTTCCACCATCCATCCATTCATCCATCGTTCTATTTTTGGTTCTTCCTAGCAGTTTATCTATCATTCTTTCCATCCATCCATCCATATTACAGAGTTACAACATACAAATGTAAAAAAAAAAAAAAAGTTTATGATTATCTCTATCAATTCAGTTTTCGGTCCCACTTTATATTAGGTGGCCTTAACTACTATGTACTTACATTTGAATTAATCATTTGGTGCAATGCACTCATTGTGTACATACATGTTTTTACATTGTACTTATATTTTTTAAAAATACCTATATGTAATTATATCTGTAATTAATTTCTGTAATTACATTTATAATTACACCATTGATCCATCCCTTACACCTTAACCCACCCTTAAACCTACCCAGACCACCAAACCTGTCCCTAACCTTACCCGTATCCCCCCTCAATAGCAGCAGAAGTGTTTTGCAAGACAATATGAACACAAAAGTACATTGTACTTATTTTTTGTTGTAAGTACATAGTAGTTAAGGCCACCTAATATAAAGTGTGACCCAGTTTTCAATACAATTCAAAATGATGGATTATGCATTATCTCAGCATCATGTTTCATGAATTATTTCCTGTATAGTAGATATGTAAAGTATATCATGAGATAGTATGTAGCATCACACAGTAACAAGCTACTCATAGCAAAAGCAATATTCAGTTTGAGCAATACTTTTATCTAAAGCAATAACCACTAGACCAACTGCAGGGTCAAGGTTAAATGCATCTCAGAAACGTTTCACTGCTAACCCCTGAGAGATCCACAGATCCTTTAGCGCTACGCTCTCACAGTTTGAGCTTTACATTTAATGCAGTTGGCAGGAAGAACCTTAGAAGTCGTGCTGTTAGATTCCTCAGCAAAGTTACTTTTTGGGGGTCATCTCAGTGCACTGCTCTTTCAAGAGACCTCCCTCTACCCTAAATGGCTCCCTTTTTTCCCAATTTCTTCATCTTCTGGCCACTCTCTGTCAGATTCAGATGGGCGTCTCGTTGAGCTTGGACAAGCTCTTGCTAATGCTCTCTCGAGCACGGACTCCAAGCCAAGACCGCTTACCAAATGATTCATTGCTCCGTCAACACACATTATGCTAACTGATTATATAAACCGAGCAGAAATTAAACGTGTGAACATAAATTGAGGCTTGTTTTCAGAGTGCAGAGAAGATTTTGGATGCTGCCCATGCTTTTAATGTCAGGATGTTAACTGATACAGAGAGCTGGTCACTGGACACAGATTAGAGACGGCACTGACTCACTGACACACACACACACGGTCTGTGTAAGATCAACACTAAAACATGAGGATGATAGTATGACTCGGTCCAACAGCTATGCCACTACTATGAGGAGGGAATGCCACTTCATGTTGACTCAGAGGCAGAGCGAAAGAAAGATTGTGAGGGAGAGCAATGACTGCTTGTTTAAAGTTTTCTTTTTGCAGCTTGCTTCACTTTGCCTCTGGGAGGTCGAGCACCATCTTTCTCTCTCTCTCTCTCTCTTTCTCGAAAGATTCAAGTTTCAAAATGAAATAAATGCAAGTATGGGAATTATACAGTGAGCAAACAATGTCAAGCAAATAAAAGTTTAATATCTGAGCTTCTTTGTCCAGATTCTCGCAGCGTTGTTTTAATCAACTTCATGAGGTTTCTGGGATGTTTTTCAAACTGTATTTAATGGGTTCACATGTACTTTATGTTGGAAATTTGCTGGCTGATTTTCCAGGAAAATAAATGAAGGAAATTCATACATAGTTCTTCGAAGATGTTTATGATCGTGAAAAACAAACTTGTAAAATATAGGGAGTGAGAGCGAGTTCGCAATTAATATCTAAAATAAACTAATATTTAAAATAAAAGTAAAAATATTTATGCTTTACTACTTATTCAAATGTTTTTTTGGTGCATATCGAGAAAAGTGTATAGATACTGTAGATATAGTTAACAAAAAACTAAAACTGAAATTAAATCAAATAAACAAACAGGTAGATAGATAGATAGATAGATAGATAGATAGATAGATAGATAGATAGATAGATAGATAGATAGATAGATAGATAGATAGATAGATAGATAGATAGATAGATAGATAGATAGATAGATAGATAGATAGATAGATAGATTACTTATAATTAATAGAATTTAATTATTTTATAAATGAATTGATATACTGTATACAGTATATATACATATTATATATACATTTATATGTCACTAATAAAATAATTACATTTTACAAGTTTTTGCCATTTTGGCGAAAAATAAGAAATATATTTTTAGTTCATCTGCAATTGAATAGTGGATGCACGTTTTATAAGCTACAGACAGAATGCAAGGCAAACACACACACACACACACACACATGCTCTCTCACTCACACACACACACACACACACACACACACACACACACACACACACACACAAACACACGCACTTACTCACACACACACACACACACACACACACACACACACACACACACACACACACACACACACACACACACAGGTTTGTTTTGCTATCCTTGTGGGGACTCTCCATAGGCGTAATGGTTTTTATACTGTACTTACTGTATGTGCTATTGTCCTACACCAACCCTACACCTAAACCTACCCCTTACAGGACACTTTCTGCATTTTTACTTTCTCAAAAAAACTCACTCTGTATGATTTTTAAGCTTGTTTCCTCATGGGGACCTAAAAAATGTCCCCATAAGGTCAACGTTTACTGGTTTTACTATCCTTATGGGGACATTTGGTCCCCTCAATGCAGCATAAACAAGAACACACATACACACACACACACACACACACACACACACACACACACACACACACACACACACGCACACACAAGGCTAGCATATGACTCTGAGTTGAGGTTAAGCAGGACATACTTCCTGCCATCGTTCTCTCTATCTCTCTAACCCCCTTCCCTCTCTCCCTCTCTCTCCCTCTCTCTCTCTCTCTCTCTCTCTTCTAAACTCTTTGAAGTGGTTTTGGGCCTGGATACTTAATGAAAAATGTATAACAACCCTTCTGTTCTCTCTCTCTTCTTCTCTCTCTCTCTGTTTCCTTCACAATTTTGTACCCTAATCCAAGCCTCCATGACAGGACTGTTTAACAGGCAAAACCAAGCGCTGTGTCGACCATTAGTCACTTTACTCCCTGAGACCTCCCTTCTCCATCTCTCCTCCCCCTCTTCCTCTCTTCTTGTTTTTTATCTTCTCTCTCTTACCCTCATGTCCCTCTGCTCTCTTCCTCTGTGATCCTTCTCCGTTCAGCAAGAAAGAGCATGCTTTATCTATCTCTCCTCTCTCTATTTCCCTCGCTGCTCTTTTCTTTTCTCTTCACAGAAACTTCACTTTTATTAACTTGAGACTAGAAGATGGGACTTCAGGTATGACACACTCTTGTCCAGGTATATTGTTAAAGGTTCATGCACTGCCAGTCAGTGGCTTGGAAACACTTGACCAAGTATATGTTTCTCGTTAATTTATTAGACCTTTTGGTCTCAACACTCATGTTTAAATGCTTGAGATTAGCCAAGAAGGCAAATACAAACAGACCCTACAAAAAAAAAAAAATACTACTAATAAAAATAAATAAATAAAGTTTAACATCTGAGCCCAAACCACTGTTACTAATTTGAAAATGTCACTTTAGAACTAGTAACGAAGGAACATTGAGTTGCTTTATAATGACATAATAAGTCAACAAGTGTACAGCATGGTAACTCTTTCAGTGCTGTTTAAAAACTCTTTTAATGCTGTTTAAATGCATCCCAGGATGCAAGTCACGAAGTTACGGTAAAAATGTATAATATGTGACCCTGGAGCACAAAACCAGTCATAAGGGTCAATTTTTTGAAACTGAGATTTATACATCATCTGAAAGCTGAATAAATAAGCTTTCCATTGATGCATGGTTTGTTAGAATCAGACAATGTTTGGAAAATCTGGAATCTGAGGGTGCAAAAAAAAAATCAAAATATTGAGAAAATCACCTTTAAAGTTGTCCAAATGAATTCTTAGCAATACATATTACTAATCAAAAATGAAGTTTTTATATATTTACAGTTGTAAATTTACAAAATATCTTCATGGAACATGATCTTTACTTACAGTTTTTCTGGATTGCTAACACACAATTCATGAAACAATTCACAATTTTCTACAAACACAAACACAATCTCAAAATTACACACCAACTTGTGCAAACTTCAAACTTCCAGGTCAAAATCAAATAGTTTATTCAAAAACATATTCTCTTTTGTCAGACTCAACCTTTGGCCTCAGATGATACACAAACCTGTCAAATACTCAGACTGCGTTCCTGTCTCGAGAACACTAGTGAGATCAAGTCAAAACACTGTTACAAAAACCTCCTTTTGGGAAACAGGAATCCTTCTGCTAGTCAATGTCTGTTACAGTATACGGCATAAATAAAGGGGTGCAGATACAGTAAAATTTAGCAATAAACTTTAAGAAAAGTTTACTTTCTTTACACGACTGTAAAGATATTTTACAGTAGATGAAAAGCACTAGAAGAGAAAAGTTCAAAGACCAAACAACTGAATATACAGTAAACAGACACTGGAATATACTGTCATTTACTATAAATAAATAAATTCATTCATTCATTCAGCATCCTAAGCCAAATTTCATTACAGTATTGGTAGTATCCTTATTTGTTATAGCGGTTTCTTAGTCTTCTGAAAAAAGACTTCTCTGCCTCCCCTGGACAGTCGTCTCTCAGTTCTGCAAAAATAGAGTAGATGTAAGGACTACTTGGCTACAAATCATTTCAACAGTAATGAGTTTGAGGGTGTACAACATGTGCTACATTATATACTGTACATAGAATAATGAAAGTTCTCTCAAGTACTGCTGCTATGTACTGTAATTATACTGTATGTGTCAGTAGTATTGAAACCTTGTAGATGAGTCTGTAGGCCAACGTCCCTCACGGTCAGTCCATGCAGAAGAACGTGGTCAACTATAGTGCTTTGTATTTCATCAGGAACAAACGACCTTTGACCTCATTCCCTTAATTTTTATTTGCTCCTCCTATTCCTCTTTGTCTCGCATTACCAGGATTCATTTTCCAAAACACATAATCACTTGTGCTCCTGTTCATATCATCCTGAGATTCTGACCTGTGTGTCATCAGTTCTGCTACTGAATGTTCACACAGGGATAAACATGTGCTGTTTGTGTTCATCTTTTGATGTTTGAGTTAATTATATTGTGTGTTTGAGTTTTCTAAATGAGAACATGGTTAAACCTGTGCAAAATGATGGTGTTTTTGTGTAGAGTTTTGCAGAAAACACTGAGCAAATTGGAACGTGTGTGCAAACAGGTGAAATGTGTTCAAAGTTTTGAGAAACATGTCTTTGTTTTGAGAACTGTATGAATGGTTTGGAAAAATGGGCCAAATGAATCAGTTATAGTGTGTTAGCAATCCAGAAAAACTGTAATATCCTAATGATTTTTTTGGCATAAACAAAAATAAAATCTATAATTTTGACCCATACAGTGTATTTTTGGCTATTGCTACAAACATACCCCAGCGACTTAAGACTGGTTTTGTGGTTCAGGGTCACATATAATTCTGTCTGTCAAAATGCAATGATTTATTAGATCCCATTAAATTTAATTCACTCATAACTTCTGTTAGTGAGGTTTGGCAATTTGTAGTTTCAGTCTGAAGAATCAAATCTGGTCCTCTGTGTAGAAAAACATTTCTTTTTGTATTTTGCTTGCAATGATCAAAACGGTTTCTTGTGGAATGACTGATCACCTGAGGCACACTTGCAAATTGAATTCCATTACATTAGGTAAATGTCTGCTCCGTTTCCACTCAGGACTGCATCTCCTCCGCTGATTTCTGCTCTCAGTCACCATGATGAGGTTCTCCAACACTGATTGCTTTTACTTTCTCTCCTTCTCCATCGCTATCTCTTAGTCCTACTCTCTCGCTTTATGTTTGTGTGTTTGTGTGTGAAATGCTTCACAGATATTGTGATAAGCTCCCTGCTGTGAAATGTTTCATTAAATAAAGTTGTGCGTATTTCTCCTTCTCTCTCCGTCTGTTCCAGCCTCAGGTGATTGCTTCTATATTTACAGGCTGCTTGATATTATTGTTTTCCGTACCACATATCGTCTCATTTTTGGTGCATTATCTTTGCCATGTGAATGTCAGCGGTACTGTACATCTCTGCTGCCCATCCGCCGGGCTCTTCTTTCCCTCAGGAATACGATATGTTCTCGCATCAGCATATAGTTCACCCAAAAATTACATTTCCGTTGTTTGCTCACTTTCATGTTGTTCCAAACCTAGACCAAGGCGCAAAATATGACTTTTGAAGGATATCCTGCCTGATATTTTCATATAATAAAAAAGTGAATGAGAAATGGAGATGTCAAGAGCAAAAAAAGCGCAATAAAAATATCACATCATATATTGCGAGTCTTCAGAAGCCATACCATAGCTTTGTGTGATATGCAATTGAAAAAAAGAAAGATGTATGGGTCTATGTGGGTTTAGAATGATATGAGAGAGAGTAAATGGGGATTTTATTTCCACCAACACTTGTGGAGTGGAGAAAACTGTTTATTTTGCCAACAGGTTTCAGAGCACAGGCCTTCATCATCTGTAAACGAGAAAACCATTTAAACACAAAAAAAGACCAGATTCAAAACAGGCCAATAGCCATTTTGGGACAATGATATGTTGCTATAATTGAAATATTATTATAGTTTTTATTAACATTTTGAATCAGTTTAATTGTTACATTTTCCCCTTCAGTTATAGTTTTAGTTAGGTTGTGTGTTTTTATCATTTTCAGTATTCTTTATTTCAGTTTCAGTTTCTTTTTTATTTTATTTTTATGCAGCCTACTGTATATACTGTATATCTATATACTGTGATCTATATACAGTAGTTTTTATCAATTTTTAATTTGACTTTAGTTTCTAGTTGAAATAATAAAAAAGCTAATATTTTTAATATTTTATTTTATTTGAGTTAACATTTATTTTTCAATTACCTACCCACCTAACTATCTAACTATTTATCTATCTATCTATTTATCTGTCTGTCTGTCTGTCTGTCTGTCTGTCTGTCTGTCTGTCTGTCTGTGTGTCTGTTTGTTTGTTTCAGTTTCAGTTTCATTTTTTAGTTAACTATAGTACATTCTTAAAAATAAAGGTGCTTCGCGATGCCATAGAACAGCGTCAAACTAATTTTCACTGACACAAACTTCATTTCATTATGGCTGCCATCAAAAGGCCGGTTGTAACTGTAAGACTGTACAAATGATACTAATCCTTAACATATTGTTAAATAACTGTCTCTTTAATTTATTATTACTTATTTAAGTTACATATATTCCATATGCATTTGCATAAATGTAAAAATATGTTATTGCTCTGTATTATTTTAACTTTTAATTTATCAGGTTAAGAAATCCAAATTACTCCATAAATCAAAGTAAATAAAGACAAGTATCATCAAGCAAAGGTCACTACATTAACTTTGTTAAAACATTTTTGCTACATTTATGGTACAACAGTCGTAGCCTAATGGTTAGGGAGTCAGGTTTGTAACCTGAAGGTTGCTGGTTCGATTCTTGTGCCGGCAGGAATTGAAGGTGGGGATTGTGAATGAACAGCACTCTCTCCACCTTCGATACCATAACTAAGGTGCCCTTGAGCATTGAACCCCTAATTGCTCCCTGGGCGCTGGAGCAATGTGTTCACTGTGTGTGTGTGCATTTGTTCACTACTCACTGCTGTGTGTGTGCACTTGGATGGGTTACATGCAGAGCACCAATTTCAAGTGTGGGTCACCATACTTGACAATACGTCACTAACTTAACTTAACAAATAATTGTGAGTTGCTAAGAATGTGTGACAGATAAACGAGCCTGGTCTCATGAAAGTGCGTATAGCACGATTTTCTGTTTATATTTGGCATGCATTATATACGCAGAAACTGACTTTGGTGTGCATATGATACACAATCAATGCTTGTAGTAGAAAAAAAGAAGTGACAGTTGTACTCAACCCCAATTTTCATAATTTGCAAATAATGTATATAGTGCCAAAATAAATAAATAAATTCATTAGTAATTGTTTGCAATTAAACTCAGATTTATTTGTATGGCACTTTTCATGATACACTGCTGCGAAGCAACTTCACGGAAAATGAACATCTCTACATTACATTTAGAGGTTTACAGCACTTTTAATAAAGAAAATAAAATTTAAAAAAAAAGAAATTGCACGAGTCAATCTGCCATACCAAACACTACTGCTAAACACTACTGGCTACTGCGTAATCTACAACGCTTTCAGCCAGCATCCAGTACAAAACACTCCTGCTTTTAAGCCAAATATTATTATTTTTTTTTTACTCCCATGATTATTACTGACATCTGTATGTGAGTATTATTATCTTCTCCATCTCTGATGAAATCGGCAGTGTTTTCTCTGCATTAGCGCTGTTTTGAACTTACTGTTTAAATGCATTCGGTAACTGGATCCTTAGACTTTCCAGGAGTTTACCGGTTGATCTGATTGCAAACAAAACCTGCTTCTTTTTATTTTCATAATGTATTGTTTTCGTTAAAATGAACTGATTCAAATGAGTAATTATTATTTTATTACTCTGCGCTAGGGTGACCATCCTATAGATCTATTGCAGGACAGTATGTGATTTTGTGGGACAATGCGGGAGATGCGCGAAACACGTTTAGACTACTACTCTTATTTAAATATTTTTGAATGAGCGTTTGCGCTGTTTACTTTCACTTTCGATTTCGCGATCACAAGCACTCTGTGTAAAGGGAGCACATCTCACAAGATCAGATATTTGTCAATGAGCTCAGGATCTGTTGAGCAGAAAATACTCAAACATGGTCTTGTCAGTCATCATCTCTCCTTATTCTCAACCTGTGATCAGTCAAATCTGACTCCTGCAGCTCTTGTTGGATGCAGGGTTGCCAAGTCCGCCTTTTTCCACAGAATTGGGCTACTTTTAAACTGTTGCCATGGGTTGATTTCCACAAGTGGGTTAAAGGTTTGAAATATTGTTTAAATTGCATTCGACTGAAATGTTTGTATTGAAACATTTTACATTCTACCTTTGATAAAACTTTCATGGACTTTTACATTAACTGTTCCCTCCTGGTGGAATGACCCGCCCAACTCAATCCAAGCAGCTTAGTCCTTCATATTTTCAAGAAACGGCTGAAAACACATCTCATTCATCTGCATTTGACCCTCTAACTCTAGCACTCTCTATTCTAATGTTAATTCTAATTTTATTTGCTTTTTTTTATTATTATTAAAAAATTTGACCCTCTAACATTTGCACTCTCTATTCTATTTCTATTCTAACTACTTGTTTTACTTATAAAGAAAAAAGAACCTCTAACACTAGCATTCTCTATTATTTCTCTATTCTTTCTACTTATTTTCTTTCTATTTATTATAAATAATGACCTTCTAACACTAGCATTATGTATTCTTTTTCTGCTCTATTGACTTATTTTATTTGTATTTAAAAATGACCCTCTAACATATTCCCTACTCTTTTTCTATTCTATCTACTTGTTTTCTTTTTATTTATTATAAAAACAAAATAAGCAAACAAACAAACCTTGCTATGTATACTGTTAGGCGAAGCACACCAAAGTCAATTTATAGAACGTCAAATAAAAACAGAAACTTGTGGTATTCATACGCACTTTCATAATATACAAAAAGCTGCATATATTTTTATTTTAAGACAATCATATGCTCTCACGGGCCACGCAAAATTATGTGACGGGCCTTGAGTTTGACACTTTTTGTCTAAATGGTTCCATAAAGAACCTTTAACATCTGAAGAACCTTTCTATTTCACAAAAGCTTCTTTGTGGCGAAAGAAGGTTCTTCGGATTATAAAGAAGGCAAGAAAGAGATGTTCTTTAAAGAAACTTTGACTGAATGTTCTTTGTAGAACCAAATATGTCATCGCTGTGAAGAACCTTTTAAGCAACTTTATTTTTAAGAGTGTAACCCTGTTTTGGTCCGAACTATCTCTTTAAAACATTTATTTTGAGATTTTTCTCATTTGATCTCCCTCCCTCCCTCACTCTCCCTCTGTGGTTGTTTTTTAATGTCGTTCCTCTGATATCTTACTCTCCCAGCTTGACTTTCTCAACATTGCGTTCCATCACTTTCAGACCCCCACCCCTTCCTGATGCGGCCACTCTGTCTATCTCTAAACTGAACTGAAGGTCAGGACAATCATCGGGCCATTAGGGACCACGCAGGGAGGGTCCTGCCAAGCCGGAGAGAGAGAGAGAGAGAGAAGCGAGAAACTCGACTGGAAAGGGTCAGAGCAGGCCACCTCCCAGAGATACGCCACCAGTTGCACTTTTCCCATGTGTAATGCGTGTGTGTGCATATGCACGAGTGTGTTTGCAGCTTCGCAATTTTCTGTCTGTCTAAGTGCCTCGCAGTCTGCCGTAACCTTTTGAAATGGCACAGTCTGTCTGTCGCTGGCAAGCAGCTTCCCGTCCGGTGCCAGCTTGCTCGCTTTTTTACGCTTTTGTTTCGGTCAACACTCACGTTCTATTTCACGGCGAGCTCAATTGGCTGCAACCTACAGAAGCTTTAATTAAAGCATTTAAAAAACGTTGATTAAGTGCTTCCGCTGTTACTGTCAGAAAATGGGTTAGCAATCTGGAATTTTTTAGCCTTTGAAAGAAGATGCAGGGGAAAGTAAAGAATGAAGAGAATAGAGAACCGAGAGAAACATGTTCAAAGGCTGCTTTTCATTGTTCAGGAGATTTCAAAAAGTTCTCGCTTATGATTTATTTAAGTTTCAACTTGGTCTTGATGTTTCTCTTAAAGTCCTTTATGAGAAAGAAAAACAGAGCAAAACAAGACTGTTGTGGACATAGAGTTTGAGTATATATGTCTATTAAACATTGATGAGAAAGTTTTGAAATCTTATGATGGCAGAGTTTGGTGTCTTGACAAATCTGAGCCATTTGAGACACTATTGAGACATTTTGTAGACTCAAGAGCAGAGGGGCCCAAACTCTTTAATACGAAGGGCCAAGTGTGATTGAAGGCTGTGGACCAAAAATAAATGTTGCATTATATCCAACTATATTATATTAAAATGTATTGCATTTTAAAATAGTTAAAGGGGTCATGAACTGCATTTTTTAATCTGATGATGTTTCCTGATGTGTACTTATAATGTCAGTATGATTTTTACATCAAAAAGTGTCATCGAATATAAACTCGTGCTGTGTGATTGACAGCTCCAGCGGTTATAAGGGAGCGTCTTTGAATGCTTTATGCATATAATGTTACAGTTTTTCTGGATTGCTAACTCACTGTAACTGATTCATTTGGCCCATTTTTCCAAACCATTCATACAGTTCTCAAAACAAAGACATGTTTCTCAAAACGTTTAACACATTTCACCTGTTTGCACACACGTTCCAATTTGCTCAGTGTTTTCTGCAAAACTCTACACAAAAACACCATCATTTTGCACAGGTTTAACCATGTTCTCATTTAGAAAACTCAAACACACAATATAATTAACTCAAGCATCAAAAAATGAACACAAACAGCACATGTTTATCCCTGTGTGAACATTCAGTAGCAGAACTGATGACACACAGGTCAGAATCTCAGGAGGATATGAACAGGAGCACAAGTGATTATGTGTTTTGGAAAATGAATCCTGGTAATGGGAGACAAAGAGGAATAGGAGGAGAAAATAAAAATTAAGGGGATGAGGTCAAAGGTCGTTTGTTCCTGATGAAATACAAAGCACTATAGTTGACCACGTTCTCCTGCATGGACTGACCGTGAGGGACGTTGGCCTACAGACTCATCTACAAGGTTTCAATACTACTGACCCATACAGTATAATTACAGTACATAGCAGCAGTACTTGAGAGAACTTTCATTATTCTATGTACAGTATATAATGTAGCACATGTTGTACACCCTCAAACTCATTACTGTTGAAATGATTTGTAGCCAAGTAGTCCTTACATCTACTCTATTTTTGCAAAACTGAGAGACGACTGTCCAGGGAAGGCAGAGAAGTCTTTTTTCAGAAGACTAAGAAACCGCTATAACAAATAAGGATACTACCAATACTGTAATGAAATTTGGCTTAGGATGCTGAATGAATGAATGAATGAATGAATGAATGAATGAATGAATGAATGAATGAATGAATGAATGAATGAATGAATTTATTTATTTATTTATTTATTTACAGTAACTGACAGTATATTCCAGTGTGTGTTTTCTGTATATTCAGTTGTGTGGTCTTTGAACTTTTCTCTTCTAGTGCTTTTCATCTACTGTAAGATATCTTTACAGTCGTGTAAAGAAAGTAAACTTTTCTTAAAGTTTATTGCTGAATTTTACTGTATCTGCACCGCTCTATTTATGCTGTATACTGTAACAGACATTGACTAGCAAAAGGATTCCTGTTTCCCAAAAGGAGGTTTTTGTAACAGTGTTTTGAATTGATCTCACTAGTGTTCTCGAGACAGGAACGCAGTCTGAGTATTTGACAGGTTTGTGTATCATCTGAGGCCAAAGGTTGAGTCTGACAAAAGAGAATATGTTTTTGAATAAACTATTTGATTTTGACCTGGAAGTTTGAAGTTTGCACAAGTTGGTGTGTAATTTTGAGATTGTGTTTATAGTTGTGAGAAAATGGAGAAAAACTGTAATCACAATTTAAATAACTGATTATTTTCATGCTACTAAGAGAACCAATGTTTAGTTGACCGCTAAGTCACTGGCTTTATTTACTGATGCATAAACAGTTGTGGTATTACTGTCTGGTCCATATCTTACAGTAAAAGTCTGTTCGCAAAACCTGTGAATAATTTACCCACAGAATCCACAATTAAATGTACTGAACAAACAAATAATGCTCTACTTGAACATTTCTACAAGCACTTTCCTAGCATTAGGATCTTTTGGAAAGTAATGTTATTTCAGTGCAGTGATCCTGTATTGCTCTCCATCTCATCTCACTAATGCTCCAGTGGGCGGGGCCAAAGACGTGATGATGCGGAAGGAGGCGTTGATCTGATTTTGCAGAGGCGGGCTTTCATCGCTCTATTACATCATAAAGTGAAAAAATCTGAAACAAGACATTTTCTGATCTTGGTTTCAATAAAAGCTGTTTTTGGACTAGCGAGGAAGTTTTGAGTTCTGAAACTCACTTTTATAGTACAATGACCTCTAACATGTCAAAACATCAATTCATGACCCCTTTAAACAAAATGCGAGAAATTTAATATGAAAAATTATATATATATATATATATATATATATTTTTTTTTTTTTTTTTTTTTTTTTTTTTTTTTTTTTCAAATTCACATATATAGTTTTTCTTCTATTTCAATGGCATGTTTTTTTTTTTTTTTCTTCCCCTCCTGTTGTGATATGGCATGGCAGGCCAAATCAAAGATGATCACAGGCCAACTTTGGCCCACAGGCCCTGGTTTGGACATTTTTGCTCTAGCGGATCTAGAAAACCTGAGAAGCTGGAGACTTGTGTCAAAGAAACAATTGAGATTTAAAGAGGAGATCTCTTTTGTTATTGTCCGTGAAAATGAGGCTGAAATGACGTTCTCTAGTGTACATAAATCATTCATAAAAATGTATCTAAAGCTCTGCTGGTTGTGTTAAGAGATGCCAGGATGCAAGGACACTCTGATAAGACATATGCAGTGAATATATGGCAGCTTATTTTCTTTTACACAGAGCAGAAATAATGGATTTGTCAGGAAACATCGTGAAGAATTGCTTATTGAAACATTCTGAACATCTTATTAATTTACCTAATGCATTTGATTCCTTTTTGATGTTTAAATAATACGTCTTGAACTGTTGTATTGAAGATCAGTGCCACTGTGATTTGGCTGTAGGCTGCAGGCTTTTATACACCAGTTCAATAAGCGAGTTAAAATCGAATAACTTGCATCTTAGAAACACTATGGGCATTTATTTTTCCTCTGGCAATGAAAGTAGTTGCAAAAGAAGCCAAAGCAGAATCACCTATTGTGTTTTAGAGCATCGCAGTGACTGACAGTCTGTTGGGAATACATAAAACTGGAGTGATACAGACGGTGAATCGTGCCAGTGCATTCCTATAACCGAGGATGTGCAAAATTCAGAATTCAAAAATGGGCTCCCTTTCTAATCAGGAATGTGAATTTAAATTGAATTGGCCACAACACACAAGGCTGAAATGGAATTTGAGTTTGTGAAATATAAATGAATTAAATAATTGAATCATATATGGTAAATATCTATCTATCTATCTATCTGTTGTTCTATAATTTTATCATTCTATGTATTGTTCTATCATTCTATCAGTCTATCGTTCTATGCATCATTCTATTTACTGATTTATTGTCTTTTCAGCATTGTTACAGGTACCCAAAGACGTTTGTCATTATAGGGACACAGAATTATTTTGCTGTTGCAATAAAATGTCAATACCAATTCCAACACAGTTGGACTCGTCTCTCTGCTGGTGTGCACAATCTAAGAAGTGAGAGGGCGTCGGTATATCTTCAATACCTTTGTCCCAGTATGATTTTACAGACCCGTTTCTGCACACTTTCCAACCTTTTAATTTGATCAGAACTGTGCCAAACCGGAACTGCATACTCTAACACACATACCCTGTATAGATGATAACCAATTCTTGATCTCGAACACCAAATTTTTTTAGCCGGTGGAGAGCAAAAAGCTTTCTGTTGGCTGAGGATGACATGTGGTCCACTTGACCATCCCATTTTAAATCACTCTGGATGGTAACCCCTAAAACCTTAACAGAGTCACAGGTTTTCAAAATGTTCTGATCTATAGAAAGTGATGGCCAAGCTGGTATCTGTTTCATGCGGGTAACATGTAAGACCTTGCATTTTTTTGAGTTGAGATGTCAAGTTCATTCAACGTCTGCTGGAGAGCACAGGGCTGATGTGAAGTCCACCTCTGGGCCATGGTCATGTCGTTGATCCTGGAGAGCATTGTTAATCAGTGCTTGGAAGATTATGGGCCCCAATATGGTTCCCTGGGCAACTCCACATGAAGGATACTCCCAATCAGACAGTACAACAGTAGCCTCTTTCCATTGTGTGGGAACAACACCTTCCACAAAGGAACTATTAATGATGCAAACTCCTTCCGTATTCTTGAAGGGATCAAGTCTGGGCCAGGAGATTTGTGACAGTTAATAGAGGACAATATTCTATACACTTCCCATTCTGAGATAGATAGATAGGCAAAGGTGGAGATGGGAGGTAAGAAGGTAAATCTCCATACTTAAGGGGTGGGAGAGTTTGGGACACCTTGACTAACTTTGTGTTGATCACATTAGCAGTTGTCACAAAACCTCGAGGTTTAATTCCCAGAACTTCAATTCGATCCGCCTTTTCGCAGATCCACACTGATTTAATTTTACCATGCCAAGCCCTCAGACTCCCTTTTATTTTACCTTTCACTCTTGATTTATAGAAGTATTTTTTTGCCGCGTGTATTTCCCTTTGGACTTTGTTCCTGTAGAGCACTTGATTTCCCGGGTTTGAAGGCTTTTTGTCTCAGGCAGATTAAATGCTTAAACTTGAGTGATACATGGTTTATCCGAGGGATGCATTTTTACTGTCTTCATGGGAAAATGTTCGTCAATTTCAGGCAAGATATTTTTATAAAAGGCATTAGCTTTTTTGTTAGTACCTGTTATTTCATTTAAATCCTGCCACGATTGAGTAGTAATCCATCTACAAACTCATTCAGACTAGACTCTCTCATAGGTCGTATTACTCGCTTAATGCACTGGGGTGGTCTTACTTGTGCCTGAGGACTCCACAAGACACAATTATGATCCCATGAACTAACGGGAGGGAGAATTTCAGGTTTCTTGTAAACTGATTTCATAGTAGTGATGATCGTGTCAAGAATCGCATCACCTCTAGTGTTATTCTGGACAACCTGGCAAAGTTTGTTGTCCAAGCAGATATCCTGGACTCTGAGATGATTGAAATCTCCAAGTATGATGAGGCCAATATCTGGGTGCTTAGTACGAAGCAGATCAGATTAATATAATGATTGTGGCGGTGAATATACTACACCAGGTTTTCTCAAAGTCTACATTCAAAGGTCCAAATCTGAATTTTCATCAGTGTCAAAAGTCCCGACCGGAACAATTGGTTATTACAAAACTTGTTTTTAAGTCATATGTTTTAATAAACATACACAACATGCATAACAAATAAACACCCTTTGCTTTCAAAATGCATTAATAACAAGTGCAAAAGTGACAAAACAATTAATTTAAGTGTCAGCAATAGGGGTCGACCGATCATGTTTTTTCTCTGCCGATATTTAGAAATCAGGGCAGCCAATAGCAGATATATGATGCTGATTTTTTGGCTGATATGTTTGGCCAATTTTCTCCCCCCCCCCTTATCTCATAAAAGAGAGTTTGAGTAAATTATTATTGCAGGGCACAAGATATTAATAGTAGTATTTATAGTAGCCTAATTCAAAGTAATAATACATGGCTCAAAACTTAAGCACCTTCTCAAAACAGTTCTGAAGCATGCTTAAATGCAAATTCATTCTCTGCCAGCAGGAGGCGCTGTTGGAGCGGAAGATATAGCGGTTGCCCCGGTAACGGCTGTAATCAAATAAGTGCTGTGCTCACAAACGCTACTTTATCAGGCATTACAGGAAAGACAAAATAAAAATGACATTGAAGCTTTTCTGAAGAAGATATAAAAACACTCGCGCTGCATTTTAATTTTGAAACGTGCAGTGCTCAGTTTATTCAACCAAATATAACCCTTTTGGAAAATCTATTTGTGGCGGTCAGTTTTGATATTGTGACGGGCCGACACAAATTGCTATAATCTAAGTGATAACAACAACAAAACAAAAAAAAAAAACACTCATATTAGCTCACTTGATGTCATGACAACAAATGTCGTGAACATGCGGCAACCTCCCGCTCTCTGGAGATGGTCCTCACTGCAGAACACAAGATCCAGGGGGTGTGGTTGGATCTAGATCCAACTCCTCCCACCTTACATTTACCTAAACCTACCCGTCTCCACCCCCCGATCCCTAAACCCTCCCATCCCCACCCCTAAACCTACCCATCTCCACCCCCTGGATGTGGATCCAACCCCGCCCCCTGGATCTTTTGTTCTGCAGTGAGGGGCTACTGGCTGCTGTCACCACTGTCGAGCTTGGCGGGCGTGATTTCAGCAACCAGCTCCACCCACATCCCGCCTTTTTTCCCATGTTCAATTATCCAGGAGTGACATGCAGTCAAAATGGCGACGCCCACTTTGAGCTTCAAAAATGTTCTTCAGAAACCCACGGGTGACGTCACGGACACTACGTCCATTTTTTTTTTTGTTGTTTGTTTTTTACAGTCTATGGTCATGAAGCGCTTTCATTTCGAACCATTTCCAAAAAGACATTAAAGAAACCAAACAAATGATTTACAAGTTTAACGTGTGTTTATATAGATATATGCCGCGGAAGTCTCGACGGTCTCACTTTCACCCACAGACATTCAAGTTGATCAGGAACACTGATACAGGTTAAATGATAAAAGGAACACTTTTTTTAATGTGCAATGCAACTAAAGAAAATAAAGTGTATCCATCAATACCCAATAAATCCTCAGGCATGTGGGGGGTAAACCAAGTCTCAATTGCAGTTACATCCACATGATTTTCCATCAAAATGGCTTGGGTTCGTCGTCAAAAGAGTTGGTACCATAGCATAATTAGTTGGTCTTTTGCGCTCTACTTTAACTTTAATCAAACTGGATTCAGATTTATCCCTGTTTCTCAGTCCAAACAAGCATGATGTTTTGTGCCCAAATCTTCTGCCAACAATGGTCTTAATTTTATGCAAAGTGTTCTTACCCCCTCTGCATCTTCATTTCTTAGTTGGCCCGTGCAAGTCTTTCATTAAATAAGATTTTTCTTAGCCGAGGGCTTGGTGTAGGAGCTGATTGCTTGAGACTCTTCAGGAGTTCCATAGAATACTTCAGTGTAGGTACCTTTTCTACCATTTTCAAAAAGGATGTTCCAGTTTAGTACATAAGAAAACTAAACTTCAGAAGCTCAATTGGATGGTTGTTCTAAAATAAGATTCTTATCAGATTACAGGAATCACCTCTTGTTGCCATCTTGGGCTCCAGATTAATGTATTATGTGCCTCATCAGCAGCCATTCATTCCATATCAAGCATAACATATCATTCTTTCTACCGCTCTGTGTATAATCTATGTATCGTTTATATCTATTGTTCTATGTATATCTGTCTATCTCTATTGTTCATTCGTTTCGTTCATTCTATCATTCATTCTATTGTTCTGTATTTCGTTTGTTCTATCTATTATTCATTCTATCAGCCTGTCATTTGGTTTATCTATCAATCATTCATTTCTTTGAATTTCAAGTCATTTTAATTGTGCTTCCTTTAAATTGTAGTTCTAGGTCTTGTTTGCCATTCAGCAATTCAGTTGAAATTAAAAACAGCATTTAATTTAATTCTGAATGGCAAACAGCCTTGTTTAGAATGCTTCTTGTCCAATTGGATTCGTAAGCCGGAACTTTGGCATAATAATGCAGGAAATGTTTGAAATGTTCCATGATCTTCCCCTCAAAAATAAAAAAATGTGTGTAGCAGAGGGTTATGACATTGATGAATTTGTGCTTGTAATGAAAAAGGCTGAAGAATGAAGTTCCCTGCACAAGTCGCCGAGAAGCAAACACAAGAAGGTGTCTAAAGCTCCGCTGCTTGTGTTATTTCAGCATTTCCCTCTCTTGCATCTAAGTTCCTATCTTCTGTGTGGTTGTGTGAAATCATTGGTGCTTTGTGTGGATACTGGTGGGCATTTGTCAACATGCAATACAATGAGAGATTATTTCTCTGTCGTATTGCTCCCTCCCCCTCTGTATTTGTGTATTAGTATCTCATCTCTCTTCCCATCTGTCTATGTCTCTCTCTCTCTCACTGTCTGGCCTCGGTCCTGCTCCTCAATTGGCTTAGAGGTGCGTAATCATCCGCTGACGCTCCTGCTGTCGCAGTCTCTCCCCGGCCAGACTGATCCCAGGATCGGTAAATACCCCCCGCTGAACGTGAACCGTTTGTCTTCATTAAACGTGGGCCGGTTCTCGCTCGAAGAGTAGGCGTCAGGAGCCGTGTCTTATGAAGATTATCCACTCGAACTAGCAGTCTCCATCTCACTGAATCATTAACAAATCACACTAATTCAAAGCTTGATGAACTCTAATTTCAGCGTGGTCATTTGCGGATACATGCCGGTTGGCATTGAGCTAATCCAGGACACCCGCTCATTAAACACCCACTATATTCTAACGAAGCCAGACTTCTAAGTGTCAGCGTAACGTCTGGTCCACATTATTCTGGACAACAACCGCACCATTAGATAGGAAAAAGCTGTCTGACTGAAATGTAAACTGCAGTTTGCATGTCTCAGTTCTGTTTAGGGATTGGGGAATATGGCATGTAAAGGATAATATATGTTGATGTTACATTATCCCACTTATTAAGACGTGAATGGGCAATTGAATTGAGTGGGTACACACATGCATGCTATTATTTATATATTATATATATATATAGAATGGTGTCTGTAACTTTAAATGTTTTTGAAAATGCTTTTTTTGCATTCATTTGGTCAAAAATACAGTAAAACATTAATGTTTTGAAATATTGGTACAATTTAAAATAACTCTTTTCTATTTTGTTTTCAAATGTAATGTATTCCTCTGATGGCAAAGCTGAATTTTTGTGACTTGGTCCATTTATTATCAATGTTGAAAACAGTTTTGCTGCTTTATATTTCTGTGGGAACCCTGATATTTGTTTTTTGTTTTTTTTTCAGGATTCTTTGGTGAATATAAGAATTTTTCAAAAGCATTTATTTGAAATGAATATCTCTTAAGTGTTTACGGTCACTTTTGCATTCTTGCTGAATAAAATTAACTGTCTCTTCAAAAACCCCAATTTTTTTTAATGGTAGTATATATATATATATATATATATATATATATATATATATATATATATATATATATATATATATATATATATATATATATATATATATATATATTGTGAATACATACAGTCTCCTCAAGAAGTTTGGAAACCCTCAAAAAAAAAAAACAGGTTTAGGGTTAGGGTTAGGGTTAGGGTTAGGGTTAGGGTTAGACAATTTTGGACAATATCAGCATTACTTCGCAATGATAAGCAACAACAGAAACTAGAAAAAAAGAAAATCATTATACTGGCTTCCATGATGTATGGCAAGAAATGATTTATGCTGAAATGTCCAAAACCTGGAGTGTTTCCAAAGTTGTAAAAGCCACTGTTTTTGCTCTACACATCTCCTTTGACAGTCTTTCTTCTGGTAACTGACATGATTTCCCCATCAGACTGTTAAAGTCCTTTGCACTAGGAGTCTGGATCGAGTGTAAAACCAAGCAGCCAGTCTGATCAGAGCTTGCCATTTTGAGAAATATCTTTCCATTTTGCGTGGCGTAGTCTTGAGAGACAGTGAATAGTCTATAGGCGTGTCGTCTGAGCTTGAGAGTACTTCTCAGAGGTCTGCATTATGTAAAACTGACAGAGAAACATAAAAGCACACCGATGCTCTAATTCACAGTTCCACTTTAAAAGCTGAAAACATAAGTTCACCATTGCTAGCAAGATGAGGGATGATTTGAAAAGCAGCGCTGCCATTTGACTGCGCCAAATGACTTTGCAGGCAAAAAAAACCCCCCTCAAATCCATGAATAGACATTACAGAGCGAAAGTGCTGCTTGCTCGAACGTTATCCTGACACTTCAAAGGAACCAATCAGAGCCCAATCCGTTCAATTCCACCGTGAGATTGCCTCGCTTCCCAGCTGTCATCACGAAACACGCGATGACAGGAATGGAGAGTCCAGATCGTCAAGAAAGACATTTCCGGATTTCTTGCTAACATCGAGATATTAACATAAAAAGAAAAAGATCCCGGGATGAAATCCCACATATCTTATTAACATGAAAATGACGGAGATGTTTTTGAACTCCGAAGAGCCCTCGGCTATCAATCACGTATCTGTGAAATCCATCAAATCCTCTGTAACTTTTACTAGGCGTTTTACTATGCTGAGTTTGTAGCTACGTACGTGCATCTGTCGAGTGGCTTGAGGGCCAAATCCTTGAGATGATCTTGAGAACGAGAAGTATGTGAATCATCATTCTAGGTCAATCGACAGTGATATTCCTGGAGCACATTAGGGCTGCAGCCTCCCATGATGATACGCGCAGAATCGCACTCGAATACACACGCGTTGATGTACTTCATACTTGTTGCGATGCATTTAAATATGACCTTGTCATTACCTCTGAGATAATGGAGCAAAAGGCTGGCGTTGACGATGCCGATGAAAAATGGTTCGGTAATGATCAGACCATCAAGCGGGGAAGCGAAGTGCTTGTGCATGCATGTACACACACACACACACTGAGACGTGTAAGCAAACACACACTGCTTACGCTCTCTGGCTCCAGGCTACTGTTGTGCCGTATGCGTCCCTCTTCTGCATCTCCTCTTAACATGTTTCCTATCTCCAGTTCAGTTCTCTTCTATCCTCCCATCTCTCCGCCGAACCGCTCCCTCGCTCTCCCCCCGTCCTCTTCTTGATCTGCTTCTCAAGGGTCCTGTTCTAATTCAGCCCTTTTCCTTCAACCTACTTTGCTGCGTTCTAATCCCTCTCTTCTCTGGGTACGCGAGTAGGACACGTTAAGGCCTCTCGCTCGTCTCCTCACCGATCCTCTCATCTTCCTTGATCTCTTCTTCTCTCCCTTGATCTCATCTCTTCTTCTCGTCCTACAGTATGTTGATCTCCTCGGGTCTCCTTTGTGTTGCTCTCTTCTATACTGTTGATCTCCTCTCTCTTTCACTCCTCTCCTCTCTTCATCTACTTTCATCTCCTTTAAACTCCTCTGTTGATTTCCCAACACACTCTGACGGCAGTTCGTCACTATTTTGGCAAATTTGTAGCAATGCAAGCTTACATGCAATCTGCTTACGTTCCAATGAGGTTTAGGGATGGGTTTCGGGTGGATCTTCATCCTAATTTTTTTTTTTTTTTTTTAGTTTTTTAAATTTCCTCATGAGATCAGGCTGTGATTTCCTCTCCTCTCTTTTCCTGTATGTTGATTTATTTCCATCCCCTCTATGTTGATCTCTTCTCTTCTTCTTTGCAGTGCTGGGGAAGCTACTTTGAAATTGCTTGTCAAGCTACAATCTCATCATAATATTTAGCATACTTAAACTACAGTCAGTAAAATGCTTTGAAAAATTAGTGCTGCAAGCTACAAACAAATGCAACAGTATGTTTTTACAATTTCAGTCCAATTATTTAATTTAATCAGAGACATATACTGTGCTGCTTAGAGAGTCAAACTCAAACAGGTAAATTTGTACTGAATATAACACAACTAAAGTTACAATGCTGGTCAAAAGTTTAGGTTCAGTAAGATTTTTTTTTTTAAGAAATAATTGTATGCATGCTTTAGCTTTGCCATCATAAGTATATATTTCATTTTAGGATATATTAGAATACAAAAGTTATTTTAAATTGCAATGAGTTTTTCAAAATATTGCCGCTTTTTCTGTAATTTGACCAAATAAATGCAAAATAAGAGAGTTCTTTCAAAAATTTAAAAAACAAAAATCTTTTCCCAATTATTGAAGTTAGTGGTGGTTTTAGTCAGTTACTTCCCAACACCGCTCCTTTGATCTTCTCTCCTCTGCTATAAGTTGATCTTCCATCTTCTCATCTCCCTTGAACTTCATTCCTCTCCTCTTTGTTGATCTCCTGTACTCTCAGTGGCATACTTCAGGGAGTGAGAGAGAGTGGATTCCTCACAGAATTATGCAAACACTCGCTGATCCTCCTTCAAACCTTTCAGTCTTTTCTTTCTTCTGCGCAAACACACCTCACTCTCCCGCTGCAGTGACCACCTGCAGTTTGACAAGGCACACAAACCGTTTTGTCAGTCGTTCCCATGTTTTCAAAATGTGTGAGGAATTCTCCTGTTTTCCTCTCGGTTCTCAGTTCCAAACATGCACAGCACACAACAAAACACTTAAACATGCATATCGTACATGCATTCACACAGAACACGTTTAAAAATGGATGTGAGAGAATGCAACGATCATCATGCCAGCTGCACTAAACAGGTTTGTGTGCCATTCAGAACTCAATGTAGAAAGGCTTTATAGTCCAATCTCTGAATTTGAATTATGATACCAAACAGGATGCAGAATTGCAGTTTAAATTTGAATGTAAGGAATAGTATAAATTCATGTGACTAGAAAAGCAATATCTTCCCAGGTAAATTTGGGATGAAAAGGTTTGGATAGGATGGATGGATGCATGCATAGGTGGATGCATAGATATGTAAATTGCAGAAATGGTATTTAAATTGGAATGTATGGAAGTAGAATGAATTCAAGTGACTAAGTTTTAACTAGAAAAGCGAGAGAAACTTGGGATGTTCTTTGAAAAAAAGTTCATAATGGATAGATAGTGGATAATGGATAGATAGAAAGATAGATGATAGATAGATAGATGGATGAATAGATGAATAGATGGACGATAATTGGATAGATGGAATTCACAGGTTCATAGGCTAGATAGATAGATAGATAGATAGATAGATAGATAGATAGATAGATAGATAGATAGATAGATAGATAGATGGATGGATGGATGGATGGATGGATGGATGGATGGATGGATGGATGGATGGATGGATGGATGGATGGATGGATGGATGGATAGATAGATAGATAGATAGATAGATAGATAGATAGATAGATAGATAGATAGATAGATAGATAGATAGATAGATAGATAGATCAGTAAAATCCTCTTCTTATTATTCCAGATCAACAACTTGTGGGTGTCGCCAGTTCAATAATAAATTGCATTAATGAATGACCATAGAGCGTCCTATTGGTCAGTTCATAATTCAGAAGGGTGCTGCTTACAAACTTTGTGTCCACATTTTTCTCTCAATGCTACATTTTTTTCTGCTGTGAAGAGACTGCTTAACTACTACCCAACAGTCTATGTGACATTACATCACTAAAGCTTATATACAGAGAAGGATTGCAACAGCTGAGGGCATCGTTTGGAACGGGACTTTTGGTTTTACTCTCTTGGTGGCATCTCAGACTTTCTCCATGAAAGAATAAAGCTGCATTGTGTGTTGTGTGACATTCCTTTCTGTGTGTGTATGTGTGTGTGTGTGTGTGTGTGTGTGTGTGTGTGGGCCGGCAGACTCTCTGTCCTCTTTAGTTTCTCCTTCACTGTTATGTGTTGGTCACCTGAGGCAGAATATACACTCACACAACATCAGCCTCTCCCTGGTGCCATTGGATTTGAGACTGCCAGACATGAGAACAAAGTGTGTGTGTGTGTGTGTGTGTGTGTGTGTGCGCACAGAGGAATACTGTTGTGATGAAAGTGTGAATGGAAGATTAGCAACTCTGATGGATGTGTGCCCACAAGGATTGTAAAACCTGAAATTTTTGACATTGTGGGGACCGTGGCCCACAAGGGAAAAAAAAAAAAAAGAAGTAAATGTTGTTTATCTGAAAGTGTAACAATGCAAGCAGGTTTTCTGTAAGGGTTAGGGTTAGGTTAGGGGATAGAAAATATTGTTTGGTTTGTATAAAAGTAATAGAAGTCTATGGAAAGTCCCCACAATTCACAGAAACAAGTGTGTGTGTGTGTGTGTGTGTGTGTGTGTGTGTGTGTGTGTGTGTGTGTGTGTGTGTGTGTGTGTGTGTGTGTGTGTGTGTGTGTGTGTGTGTGTGTGTGTGTGTGTGTGTGTGTGTGTGTGTGTGTGTGTTGTATGTGTGTGTGTGTACCAGCGTTTCCTCCACCCAGAAGCCAGCAGGCTGTAGCTCGGCTCCGCACGAATGCTTACGGAGAGGGACCTGGTGCTCCCTGGAGAGGTGAGGTGTTTAAAACAGGGGCCACTGTGACAGGAGCCCTGCCCTTCCTGAACTCCCCAGCGGCACAACATCAGCGCCTCCAGAAGTTCAACCGTGAGCCTGATGACACACAAGCTAAAAAACAAACGCACACACACAGGAGAAAGAAGGGTAACTGTGGTGTGGACAGAGAGAAGAGGCGACAGTGCTGGGCCTTGAATGCTGATACACGAGTTATTTTCTTCCTACAGAATTCAAGTGGCTGTGAATCAGAGCAGTGTGTTGGAATGGTGTGCGTGAGCCGGTGAGATTCTGGTGCAAAGTGAGGTGAAGATCTAGAGGTCAGATTGTGTGTGTTTGCATCAGTCTGTGCGAGTTTGAATTGTCTGTGTTTCTGCATGTCTCAGTTTGATTCCTTCAGAGGTTTGTGTGTGTGTCTGTGCCAGTCTCAAAAAGAAATTAGCGTCTCGTTCGGTGTGAGTGGTTTTGATGCAAATTTTGCTGGCAATTTTCATCAAGCAATTAGAGGCGTTTTGACATGTTGCTCTTGGTGTGAATAGGCATTTACTCAGGGAGCAATGATATCAACAACCTAATGTCTATTTGGAATTCTCACATGACCCAAGTCTTAAATCTTATTGGTTCATGAGATTATTTACACTCTTAAAAATAAAGGTGCTTAAAAGGTTCTTCACAGCGATGCCACAGAACAACCATTTTTGCTTCCACAGAGAAGCATTCAGTCAAATAACCCTCTCATTCTTACCTTTTTATAATCTGAAGAACCTTGTGAAAGGTTCTTCAGATGTTGAAGGTTCTTTATGGAACCATTTAGACAAAAAGGCTGTTCTATGGCATTATGGTGCACCTTTACTTTTTTTTTAAGAGTGCACCTATTGAACACTAAAAATGTTTTAATGTGCACTTTAATGTAAATGTAATTCTTGCATGGAGTGAAAGGGATATCAAAGCGATGCATTAATCAAGTCTTATGATTGGGATAAACTGTGATCAAAGGTATCAATATGGAAAGGGTGTTTCAATGCAAATTTGGTTAACAATTTTTCTCTGCAATTTGAGTCTTTGTTGTATCGCATTTATGGCTTTTTATTTTGCAACTAGGCCTTTTATGTCATACACTGTTTTGACTTTAAAGCTTTTCGAGGTGAAAATTCATGTGAGAGGGGTCAAACTGTGTGAATATAAAATACTATAAATACTTTATAATTACAACCTTTATGCTAATTTAAAATATTAAGGCCTTTTGACATTAACAGCTTGATGTGTAGCTAAAATGCCTACCAAAAGCTTAGTCACTGAGTTTATTCCACCTTAAAAAAAAAAGGCAACATTTATGAAAAATAAGTCATTTTAACACAGGAAGAAATCTCACACAAGGATGCATCGTTTTGATTGAAATCTGAACTAGAAGTTCTTGATAATAGTCTATAGGTCTTTAGACTGGTGCTTTCAGAGATTAGTATTTGTGTACGCCAGTCTCAGACGAAAATTTGTATTGGGATAAGTATAAATCATTTTTATGCTAATTTTGTTGACATTTTTCATTCTAATCGTGATCTGAATATGGTTTTATTGGGAAACCAATGCAACTCACTTTCATGGCAGTTCGCAGCTGTTTTACATTTTGTTGAATTGATGGTTAATTCCTTTGAATTAGATTTAGGGGTGGACCTTCATGCTTAATTTTTTCCTACAAATTTGATCGCAATATATAATCATTGCTGTTAATACTGTTCACTGGCTGTTTGATTACATGACATTAACTAACTGCTTGATTTTTACCGTGCATTTCTGCCATATGGACATCAACTTGAGATGATAAGCTATTACTAAATATAATGTAAAAACTATAATTTTCTGTAAAGCTTCTTTGCAACAATTTGCATCGTGAAAAGCACTATACAAATAAACTTTTTTCTAAAAATTTTACATGTCTGTACAAATCACATCATATTTTAAATTAGCATCTCGTTAAAAAAAGTTTTCTTGTGATATCAGGTTGGACCTATGATTTAAATTGGCTGATTTCTATTTTGAATAATATTTATGGTCACATAACTTAAAACATAACTTAGTCTGTTTTCGTTTTGTTTTTTATCCACAATGAGTTTATTATCAAATCATGTCACTTTAAAGGCTTCTTATAAGGTAAAAAAATTGTGCAAATATATAATAGTGTAAATATATAATAATATAAAATGCAATTGTGCATTTTTTGAGATAGGCTATTTTTTGAGATAGGCCAGTTCCAGACACATGACCCAAAAACATATATCTTAATAGGTCAGTGCTTTTTATTTATTTTATTTATTTTTTTTTTTTTTTTTTGCTGAGCGAACAGAAAAATCAACATACACAGCAAAAAAAAATAAAAAAAAAGTTGCTTTGTCACAGAAAGTGTGAAGAAGTTCATAGTGATTCATTGTTTCGATTTTAAAGGCTTGTTGCTGCAAAAAAAAACAACCAAAAAAAAAACATAATAATAAAAAAAAAGAGTGTGCTGTAAATTCTCTCTTGGTTGAATTGGCCTTTATATGTTGATGTGTACTGGCATGTCAGAGAGCAGCAGTGGGCATCAGGCGTGGGAGAAACAGAGGTAGAGAACAGCTTTTACAGAACAGAGACTCATTGTCCAGATGTCCCTCCGCTGAAACCGCAGGGGCACACAGAGTCATGTTAGATTTGCATCCACATCAGTTTGGCTTCTTTCTCCATAAACGTCCGTCCATTCATTTGTGCGATATTGTGAGTGGAAGCAGCAGATGTTACTGGAGGCTGGTTGGGGTGGAAAAAAAAGGGGGGTTTATCGTCCCATTGGGGTGTGTAGTGGACAGCTGGCCCTTGTCTGTCCACACCAGACTTTGTCTGGACAATGAATGACAGAGGGAGAGAGAGAAAGACAGAGACGGAAAAGAAACATAAGGGTGGGGAAGAAGAAAAGAGAGAGAGATGGATTGTACCAGTGTCTGCTGAGGGCTTAAAGAGGGATTGACGGGATGGATGATGCTGCAACTGGTGGTAACAAGATCTCAATTCCTTCACCGCACATGATGGGCATCTAATCTCAAAGTTTTCCTCATCTCTGCATTCCCAAAGGAAAGAAATATCACAAATGAGATCTTTAATAATTCATTTGTTTCTCCCACACAGCTTCTAGAGTAATGGAGAGCAAATTAGGCTAAAAAGGCTGAAATACTGAAAGGCAAAATTGACTGAAATGTTTCCTTCAGTCTGAAATGTTTCTTTTATTTTGCATTAGCCTTAATATTATTGAAAGGTCGTTTGTAGAGTGATTCACTTTTAAACCTAATCTTTACTTTGGGTAAAAAAAAATAAAAAATAAAAAATAAAAAAATTAAATAAAAAAAAAATTGTATTGTTCAAAAATGTGGGGTTGGTATGATTTTTATTTTTTTGTTAATGAAAAAAATTATTATGCTCACCAAGGCTTCATTAATCATTAAAATATCAATAATATTGAACAATAAAATAAATTTTAAAAATGACTTATTCTCTAATATATTTTTTTTAAATGTATGTTTATATACCTGTGATGCAACGCTGATTTTCCAGCTCATATAATCCTTCAGAAATCATTGTGTATGAAATCAATCTTAAAAAATCTATATTATCAGTCTGATTGCTTCTACTTCGTAAATCGCTTTGGATAAAAGCATGACTAAATGTAAATCTAAATGAAAACAGCTGTGCTGCTCAGTGATTTTGTGGAAACCATTGTACATTTTTATAATATAATATAAATAAAGTTCAAAAGACTTGCATTTATTTGAAGTAGAACATTATACATTGATTTACTGTCACTTTTGATCAGTTGATTGATCAGTTGATTGATCGAGTTGATTGATTGTTGTTTTTTTTCTCCGTTCCGTCACAGAGGGAGTTTTGGTTCCTTGCTCAGTCGGGGACACTTCATTTCTAGCGATTATCGCAGATTTGATTGCACAGATACTATTTAAACTAAACTGAGTTAGACAATGACATCTCTGAATTCAATAATGAAATGCCTTTAACTGAAAACTGAGTGTTTAATCTTGTACATTACTGACACTCTAATAAAATATTAAGTCTTACTGACCCCAAACCAAACTTTTATACGGTAGTGAATCTTCCTCTTAAAAAAGTTTAAGTGCACTAATTTGTAGAAGTTGTAGAATCTGTTATTTGATAATTGCATTTACTTTGAAATTGGTTTGAATTGAGATATTTAATGGGATGAAAATTAGGAAAAGTGTTGTGTTGTGGAGAGGTGTACGTGACACGGGTAAAGAGCACTGCCAGAGAAATCTGCCTCATTATTGTTTTTGTTTTCTTTCCTTTAGTAACTCAATGTGTTAAGCCAATTACAAAAAAAAAGAAAAAACTAGATGAATCATTTTTAATTATTTTAAACTTTTCACTGGCCTGTATATGCTTTTTTAAAGCTGTAATTTCTATTATTATTGGCTGAACAAAGTAAAATCAAAACATTGCCAAGCACCTACAGCAGTGTAGAGTTTCAGAGGAGATCTCAGATTTGCCAATTTCAATAAAATCTCCAATGTTTTTTATGAAACTGTTTAAATATTACCAAAGCTTTATAGTCTTATTGCATGTTAACAGTTGTCTTAGTTGCGCCTACTTTTATTAATCCTCAATTCAATATAATTTAACTGATATAACTAATTCAGTTCAATATAACTGAGAACTTCAAGTCTGTTACACTCTTAAAAATAAAGGTGCTTCATGATGACACAGAAGAACCTTTTTTGTCTGAATGGTTCCATAAAGAACCTTCAACGTCTGAGGAACCTTTCTGTTTCACAAAATCTTCAGATTATCAAAAGTAAGAAAGAGATGGTTCTTTGCGGAACCAAAAATGGTTCATTGCTGTGAAGAACCTTTTTAAATGTAATGCTCTGAATGAGCAATAAAAAAATGATCTGAGCCCCTTTCCCCTTTTTCAGTACATATGAGTATGTTTTGCAACTGAGAAGAAATGCCTATCAAACCTTAGAGGTTTTACCCCCATTTTATGTAGGACACTGATGCAGCAATAAGCCCATTAAATATTTACATCCCTCTTCCCCTTTGTGTCTGCTTTGTTGTCTGGCTTTCTGTCGTTCCATTGTTAGAGTCATTTTCCCTTCTTTCTCCACGTTAGGGAGTATTATTTAAAAAAAAAAGCCTGGGCAGGCTGCCCTACTGAGTGGAGCGTTTTATCTGTTAAACCGCGAGGCATATCACCATCTGAGCGCTGGCTGAGGTCCTATCAGATGAGCTGAGAGCAGGAGAGATGAGATGGAGAGGAAGCGAGCCTCTGGCCGTCTTAAGAGAAACTTAAGCTCACACACACACACACACCTCTTGAGAATTAATCTGTGTTCAGCTGTCCTATCAGACTTGGCACGGACACAGTAATAGTTGTTAAAGTTATCTCAGCACCTCTTCCCCTGGCTCCTATTTCATGTCATCCTCTCAGATCTCTTCTTTTTCACAGCACAAGTTTGCTGTTTGTTGGCGTTTTACTGCTATTGTGTATCAGGGATTGTTTTAAATGCCTGCAGATGCTAATTACGCCCTAGTCACGGCCTAGCGGTTAGTGCACATCCTCCAAATTGCAAACAACATGAGCCTGGCTGTGTTCGGATTGAATACTAGTGTAATGGATCTCAACTGGTAGGTCACGACCCCAAAATGGTATGAAAGTCTGTATTGAGCGTTGTGGACGGCAGGGAAAAACAATACTAAATGCAAATAATAAAATGCAACTAACCATTTAATTGTGCATCGTTAGGCTTATTAGCTTTTTTAAAGCATCCCATATCTTTTGTTGTTAGCATCAGTTCAGTCAGACTGTTTGATATTTTGCTGCAAATTGTGATGGGCTTCCACTTGATGTCTAATGCAAAATTTTGGTCTTGAGGCGAAATCAATTGGAAAGTGCTACATTGAATGCGTTATGCTCCATTATGCAGTAATACCCTACATTGTTGTTGACTTAATTATGTTGCATATGTAATTCACCGACTTGCATTCGTATTTACATTGCATTTTAATGCTAGTTTTTGTAAATATGTATTAATTCATGGCTAAGGGATGTTCAATTGCATTGCATTGTGGGCTACAATATTGCACTCTGTCGTGACAATCTATATCACTGCACAGCACACATAACCTTCTGTTGTTGTTTACATTTCAGGGATGCATTGATTTATGCATTAATGCATTATTCACCCAGAAATGAAAGTTGATTACTCACCCTCATGTTGTTGTGAACCTGTATGCATGTCTTTCTTCTGTGGAACACAGTTTTTCATATGCATACTTTAGTATTTTATTTAATTTTATTATTTAATTTTATTCGATTTTTATTTTCCATACAAATGTTGTTGTTAGTGTTGTTTGGATTTGAACTTTCTTCAAAATATTTTCTGATATTTTATAAGAAAAATATATTTTTGGTGAACTATCGCTTGAATATTTGTACATTTTCTTAAAAGCAATTAGACCGATTTGTTGTGCTTAGCAACACCCTTTAGCTGTGTTACAAACAGCATGGAATACAGCAAATTCACATAATGCATGCACAGTATACAATGGAGAAAAAGAAAAAGGACTAGTAGTATGAATGTGTGCTGACTGGACCATACTGTATTTTTTATTTATTTATTTATTTTTTATCCTGTCCATCCTTCTCTTTCTCCCGTAATTTAGTATAATTAAAAATTAGTAAAAAAAACAAACATATAAAATACTATTTTTAAAGCATTTAATATAATATAACGTCTCTCTCTCTCATGGACAAACACACTCATACGCATTTTCCGGGCTCACGTCACAGCCGTCCAGTAACCGGTCATACGAGTTTTCACATGATCTTCAGAACAACAACAACCTTATTAAGAAAGAGAGCGTAAGAGGGAAAATGAAAACAGTGCGTGCATAAAGCCCAAATCACCCTAAAGTCATCTTCAAGCTATTAGATAACACATCTCAGTGTTTCTCATTTAGGTTTGTTGTTTTGGACGATAGTTCATGTAGCACCGTGATGTTTGAGAGAGCTGCCAGGCCCAGATGTGCTCAGTCTAAATGAAAACACAGTTGAGTCTCAGTCACAGGTCTTCTGCTGCAGGATTGCAACAATTAGTCCAGTGTTTCTTCCTCCGCAGTGCCTGCAGACCAGCACAGCAGTCTCTCTCTCTCTCTCTCTCTCTCTCTCTCTCTCCACTCTTTCTCAAACTCTGTGTTTTTGCCTCAGTACCCTGAAACCACCTTTTTGCACCATCACATCCCTCTAAATACACCTTTGAACATGTTCTCTTCCCCCTGGCCATCACTGTCACTTCGTTTAAAAAAAATAGTGAGGAAAGTTAGAGCACAATGAGGGAGTGCACAGACATGCTGCTCTTAACGTCAGTTTGGTTGTGGACAAATAATACAATGTGGATTTTTTATTTTATTTTTTTAAGGCTGAAAGTAAATGAGGTTAATACTGCAACTGATGACAGAATTGTCATTTTAGGATAGCTATACCTTTAAAGGAATAGTTCACCCAAAAATGAAAATTTGGGTAACACTTTATTTTAAGGTGTCATAATACAGAGTAATTACCTAATTCAGGACTTAGTAGTATCTGTTGTACTTACATGAAACAAAATGTACTTACTAAGTTATAAAACAGCCTGTACTTACAGTTTGTTATTATGTAGATGTAATAGACAGCTACTGTTACACATATGTAACAGACAGAGTCTGTTACACAGCTACTTATGTAACCAAAAGATTGTTACAAATGTGTTGCAGACTTTATACAAAGTACACAGACATAAGCTACTTAAAATAAAGTGTATCAAGATTGTACTTAAGTGTACAAGTAGATGTGTAACAGACTCGGTCTGTTACATATGTGTAACAGTAGCTGCCTGTTACATCTACATAATTACAAACTGTAAGTGCATGCTGTTCCTTAACTTAGTTACATGGTAAGAACATTTTGTTTTGTGTAAGTACAATGGCTATTACTAAGTACTTAACTAGGTAGTTACTCTGTATTATCGACACTTTAAAATAAAGTGTTACCAAAATTTGCAGATGAGTTTTTTTCTTCATCAGATTTGGAGAAATGTGGGTAACACCTTATTTTAAGGTGTCCGTGTTACACATTACATGCACTTACAATTACAATAACAATAAATTATGCATAATTACATGCAAGTAAGTAACCCTAATCCTACCCTTACCATACAGTAAGTACATGTAACTAATTAATATTACTTAAATGTATAATTACATTGTAACAAGGACACCTTAAAATAAAGTGTAAGCGAAATGTGTAATTGCATCACTTGCTCACCAACGGATCCTCTGCAGTGAATGGGTGCCGTCAGAATGAGATCACAATAATCCACAAGTAATCCACACCACTCGAGTCCATCAGTTAACATCTTGAGAAGCCAAAAGCTGTTTAACAAATTCGTGAAAATTCTGTCATCATTTACTTACCATGTCGTTAAACCTGTAACTTTGGAACACGAAGTGCTCCAAAAGTCATTCCAAACCTTCCGTGAAACACAAAAAATATATATATATGTTTTAAGAATCTTGGTAGCCAAACAGTTTCGTTTTCCCATTGACTTCCGCAGTGTTTTTGTCCATATAATGTCAATGAGAACCGAAAAGGTTTTGTTTACAAACATTCTAAAAATATCTATTTGTGATCCGCAAATTGTTGGCAAGGCAAGGCAAATTTTATTCATAGAGCAAAAGTTTAACACAACCGTAGTTGATCCAAAGTTCTTTACAATAAAAATAAATCTGAATTTAAAAGAGAAAAGGAAAAGAGAGAGAGAAAAAAAAAACATTTCAACTATTCAAAGTACATACAGCATCACTCAAATGCTAAAGAGTAAAACTAAGTCTTTAAACTGGGTTTAAAAGCAGCCAGTGATGGAGAAGCTCTGATGGTTGCAACAACAACAGAGTTACAGAGTTTTCATTTTTGGGTGAACTGTTCTTTTAAGGCAAGAAAACCCTCAGTTATAATTGTGACACAATTATAAATTCAGTGTTTTCTTTACTTCAGGGGTTTTTTGCTACTGGTTTGAAGCAGCGGTATGATAAACAGACACCTTCACACATTTTTATTGTTTCTTCCTTGTGAAAAACTGGCAGCATGACTGTTGAAAGTAAAGGAATAGAATTGGTTTAAAGTGGGGTGCCTCAGATCTGATTGGTCCTTGTTTTCTCATTGAGGAGAAGAAAACCACCTCTGGTGAAGTCATGTGACCTGTACACCGAATCTGTCCCATATGGAGTAGATTAAGCAACACGCCTCCTTCTTTCTCCATCTTTCCTCAGAGTCTGTGGAAGAAAACACAGTTTTGTTTTGTGTTTGTGACATATGAGCCTTTACTGGGGTCTGAGACCGGATCTGCTCTGCCTTTGTGTTTCCAGAACTGATGTCCGTTGTTAATTATCACTCAACATCGTTAGTTTACTCTTACTTGTTTAATCACTTCATTTTTGTTAATCTTGTATGGTTAACATTTCTTTATTAGCCTTACCGTAAACCTAAAATCTGACTGGTTGACCCAAGAAAATAAATAAACAAGAATGTAGTTATTATTTAAAATATTCCCTTATTTTATTATGATCAGTTACAGTAAATTAAGGGATTGCATTTATGGCCCTAAAAATGGAGTACATATGCAATATAAAAAAGCAAATAAGTAAGTATGAATAAGTAAGTAAATAGCAATATTGTATGAATAAATAAATGACAAAATAAAAGAAATAATACAATAAAACGTTAATGCAATTAATCATTTTATTTTGTTTTGTTTACACAGTTGCTATTTGAGGGCTTTCAACTTAACGTTAATTTAGTGCAATGAAAAAGTAAAATAAAAATTAATCATTTAATATAATATAATATACAGTAATATAATATATAATGTAATATGATTTTTTTTTTTTTTTTTTTTTTAATTTCTGATTTCTTAGTTTGGTCAAACAGGTACAGTAGACAAAGTTGTCCGCACACTGGAAAAATACAATCAGACCAAAAAAGGTCTATCAAAAATATATATTTTATTTCCTGCGAAGGTGAAAAAGTGACAAAAGTGCAAAGTGTTTTAAAAAGAGACCGAGGAGCAGACGTTTCAGCCCATGCTTTCTTCAGTGCTCATAAAAGATTTTTATTGTTTGATATTCCTTTCATAGACCTTTCTTGGTCTGATTGTATTTTTCCAGTGTGCGGACAACTTCAGCTTTTCGTAGAACCTTTTTGTTCTGTGCACCTAAGAAGTTACTGGATTTTCTTTTTTGACCGCACACAATTCCTGTTTGCTCTCTTAGTTTTGCTTTATTTTATTTTTTATTTTGTGTTTTCTCCATTTGCTATTTTCAAGACTTTGTTTCCACTTAACATAGCAATTTAAGGTGATTATCACCCTAAAAATAAATTGTAATTTTAAAAAAGTGTATGCAGTTATTCATGCTCTCTGGCCCAGGCCAGCCCTAATATTGCATTGACTTTTTGAAACATTTTATAATGTAAAGTCGATGCTTTCACCTGCCCAGGCTGAAGTGTCTCCAGTCCAAACACATCTGGAGTGAAGCGCAGGCCAGCTGCAGTGAATACAGCAGCTCAGTAGACAGGGCCTGGTTTAGGGCAGGTTTAGTTTGGTAATAATTACTACAGACCCCTGGGGACCAGAGATGGGAGTGTTCAAGCAAGCGTGTTTTCTTTGTGTGGCGGAGTCCTGCTATCGCATTACTGCACACATGCTGATGCAGCAGTGCCACATAACCCCCCCACCACACACACACACACACACACACACACACACACACACACACACACACACACACACCATCCCCCCTCGTTTCCCTCAGGACCCCAAATTTCAGACAGGCACAAAACGCCCGCCATCTCGTTACGGTTCGGTTTCCAGAACGGATTGTTTATTCTAACTCAAAGAACAAACGCTTTTTGTTTTCTCATTCTTTCATTCTTTCTTTCAGCAGAATTAGCATTTGTGACCCTGGAGCACAAAACTAGTCATAAGAGTCAATTTTTATTTTTTTTTTAATTGAGATTTATACATCATCGGAAAGCTGAATAAATAAGCTTTACATTGATGTATGGTTTGCAGTGGTGTGATGTAACAAAGTAATAATACTACGTACTTAAGTATTTTTTGGGAGTATCTGTACTTTACTTGAGCATTTACATTTATATTTTTATATTTCAGCCAACTTTCACTTTTATTCCACTACATTTCCTAATTAAAATGTATACTTCTACTCCTAGTCTTAAAGTTATCATTCGTTTTACTTCATTCAAATGAATATGACTTTTCTAAAAGGAGGAATTTATTAGGAAAATTTTATATTTATATTCTGCTAAATAAATGTAAAATATTCTTGTGATGCCCTTATATATATATATATATATATATATATATATATATATATATGTGTGTGTGTGTGTGTATATAAATATATATATATATATATATATATATTTTTTTTTTTTTTTTTTTTTTTTTTTTTTTAATTATTATTTTATTCTTTTTTATTTTATTGAAATTGTCTCAATTTCTACTTAAAAAATGTGTAAATTTGACAAATATGTGAAGCACTTGCTGTTGAATCTGGCACTTGCAAGTTAGACTCCTAAAAAACACCTTTGCTCGTGCAAATATATATATCATATCAAAGAGTGCCGTTTTTCTCCAGATATCAGAAAGATAACAAATGTAATAATCATTTTATACAGGTTTAATAAAGTTAGCATTAAGTGACTTGCATTTTAGACACAATATTGCCTGTTTTTGCCCAATTTTGCCAACAAGAATAGTTCCAAACAAAGATCACAGCCCTGTTTTGCATCTCTGAGCAATGAATGGTTGATGTTTACTTATTGAATGAATCAGCTTTTTGAACGAATCGGTTGAATATGATTCAGTGATTCACTCATTAACACAGTCAAATGCTTTGTTCCTGAATGAATCAGCCGTTTGAACGAATCGGTTGAATATGATTCAGTGATTCACTCATTAACACAGTCAAATGCTGTGTTCCTGAATGAATCAGCCGTTTGAACGAATCGGTTGAATATGATTCAGTGATTCACTCATTAACACAGTCAAATGCTTTGTTCCTGAATGAATCAGCCGTTTGAATGAATCGGTTGAATATGATTCAGTGATTCACTCATTAGCACAGTCAAATGCTGTGTTCCTGAATGAATCAGCCGTTTGAACGAATCGGTTGAATATGATTCAGTGATTCACTCATTAACACAGTCAAATGCTGTGTTCCTGAATGAATCAGCCGTTTGAACGAATCGGTTGAATATGATTCAGTGATTCACTCATTAACACAGTCAAATGCTGTGTTCCTGAATGAATCAGCCGTTTGAATGAATCGGTTGAATATGATTCAGTGATTCACTCATTAGCACAGTCAAATGCTGTGTTCCTGAATGAATCAGCCGTTTGAACGAATCGGTTGAATATGATTCAGTGATTCACTCATTAACACAGTCAAATGCTGTGTTCCTGAATGAATCAGCCGTTTGAACGAATCGGTTGAATATGATTCAGTGATTCGCTCATTAACACAGTCAAATGCTTTGTTCCTGAATGAATCAGCCGTTTGAACGAATCGGTTGAATATGATTCAGTGATTCACTCATTAACACAGTCAAATGCTGTGTTCCTGAATGAATCAGCCGTTTGAATGAATCGGTTGAATCTCAATGACTCACTCATTAACAGTCACTCACTGTCACCTGCCGGCGGTTTTAATTTGACATTTCGACTTTTTTTAAAACAGAACATTATTTATGCATCTGTACCTGCAGGGTAAATGCATCCATGTCCCCTCTGAGATACATTAAACTGTGTAAATACATCTAAATGCCATTTCAGATGCAGATTCCAGAAATGCTGTCTTATGTTGTAATGAAAGAGATTAAGTAGGCTATCGGACGAAGTGCTTCTTATTCTTTGATTTTTTGATCTCTTATTATCTGATTTTTGGCATAAAAGAAAAATTGATCATTTTGACCCATAAAATGGATTTTTGGCTATTGCTACAAATATACCTGTGCTACTTACGACTGCTTTTGTGCTCCAGGGTTGCATTTGTATTTTTCGGTAACAGGCCGAATTTGCCACAGATCAAACGGTCTGACTGCAACTCTCTCACACTGTGATGCATTTTTGATCAGTGGGCAAAACCTGCGAGAGGCCTTTAAATCAGCCAGGGCACATGAAATATGAAGTTGGCGGCATTGGAAATGTCTAAAAAGTGTTGAAAACAGGAAATATTCCTCTGGGCTTCTTTTATTTTCCTCCCGGTAGAAAGACGCTCATTGACGCTTTAGGAAATTGCTCCTCTGAGCCTGGTACGAGAAACTTTATTATTAGAGTATTTCAAGGGGGAGCCTGTAAAGTCAACAGCCGTTGCCATCTCACTTGATGGTTTTTGTAATAATCCTGCTTTTATTAGTGGGAGTAGCGAGGGGCGGGCGCTCTGTACTCATAAATGCACAATTCATGTTCGCACAAAAGCCGAACTGTATTCGTTGATACTGTACTCTCTGTTTCTGACTGCCAGACACACTGCTGCTGGAAAAGTGGTTGTGGTTGTGTAATGTGCACAGTGCGCGCGCGTGTGTGTGTGTGTGTGTGTGTGTGTGTGTGTGTGTGTGTGTGTGTGTGTGTGTGTGTGTGTGTGTGTGTTTTCAGTCAGCAGAACAGCATATGTGATTATATGAGTTGGGGTGGGGGGGTCTTTATGACCTGCTGGTGTTTGAACAACTTATTCACAGTTGATCTGGAGAAAAAAAACAAAAAAAAAACAACTCATTTGGTCCATTAACATTTATATCGACCTGTTATTTTCTCTAATTTTAAGCATAATTGATGGTTATTTTCTTTTATTTATTCATTATATTTTAATATATTTTTAAAATGTGTGTAGCAACCAATAAATCAATTATGATATTAATATATTACACTGTATGATAAAATACTTATACAATTCAGATTTAATTTTATATTTCTTAATATTTATAATCTTAACAGTATAAAATAGTGAGATGATGTAATATAATTGACTATATTCTTATGTATTTATTGTCTTGGATCAGCATAAGATTTTAGGCTTGAATTGGTGCTTGAACAACTTAATATTTTAATTTAATTTAATTTAATTTATACAGTTAATATTTTTATTTAATTTATTATATATTGTTATAATAAAATAAAATATTATAATGTAATATACTGTATTTCTAATAGAATCAGTTTTATTTTATGTTTGCTAATCATTTATTTTCTAATATTGCTCGCTCACTGCTTTTTGTGGCCATCGGTATAAATTGTTAATTAAGTGTGATTTTGTTTTGCTTTCTTAGATCAACCAATCAGATTTTATGGTTAAGGTTAAACTTGAGCTCTTGAACAAAATTTGTTATAACTTTTTGTAATAAAGTTTTTGGTCAAGGTTATGGTTGGAGTTGGTTGATTTTGGGGTTGACTTCTAATAGCCATAAATAATAACTTCTTAGTATTGCTTTGATAGGAAGAAGAACCAAAAAATGTTGATCCAGGAACATGTCTGGCAAAAATCACATCATGCAGGCTCTTAAAATGCACAGAAAAGTCAACAGATTCGAATCCAGCTAGTTAACCAGTGAGGTTTATTGCAAATAGTCTGGCTGCTGTTGAAGATAGAGGTCCATTCCGCCATGTGAATATCAATTACGCTTTTAATTCCAGCCGGTCAGCGGAGATTCCTTTGACCTGCCGAGGTGGACGTTTAAAGACACACAAATCTAAAGCTAAAAAGCACATGTGGGAGGATTAATAAATGAAAATGAATCTTTAAGAAGAACACCATACGATGAAATTAAAATAAATGTTTGCCTCTCTTCTCAGATGAAATGAAAGGGCCGCTCCGAAACCATCGCCTCTCTAAATGACGTTTGCCAGCAGCGGAGGCCAGAAATGACTCTCAGGCCAATAGGTATTTAGCAGACAGATGAATACTGGCTGAACTTTCCCGAAATGAATAATTTGCCCTTTAGGACGACGTGCATGCCTATGGACTCCAGCGGACCCTGAATGCACAGCAGAACAGCGTGGTATTGATACGAAAGGGCAAGGGTGGGCATTGACGATCTTGGTGGGGTTATCAAAGGCCAGGGCCACACCAACAAAAAAATGCTTTTTTGAGAAGCAGCATGCATGTTTTGAACAACTGGTGCTGTATGAGGCATCTGCTGGGATCCTTTCAGCACATTTGCTTGCATTGTGTTTGCTCTGAGCACATGATATCAGTTGCCTTAAAAGCCACAAGTGTGTCTGGGGCAACAGATATGAGGCGGGTAATTGATTAAATCGCGTTATGAGAGTGCACCGTGATTTTGATTAAATTAGCTGATTCAGAACAGTGGGTGGGGTGCTTGTTGCCAGCTGATCTAAACCAGGGTGATTGTGCAAAAATAGAAATATCTCAGACCAGTGAAATACTGTACAGTATACGATCCACATATGTACTGTAAAACACCAAAGCTGAAGAAAAGCTATTTAAGAAGCCCCTTTCTAAATTTGCACCTCCGTTTCTGCAAGTGTTTGTTTTATCATCTCTAAAAATGTTCTGGGAAAATGTCAGTTGCTTGAGCTTTTGCACCTACACAATATATGCATTTCGCAGATCTAAGTTTAGAGACGAGAGCAATTGGTTCATATCAGTCTTGTTACTAAGCAATGTGCAATGAAGCCAGACCTCTGTATTTTTCATAGTTTGAACCAGAGGCAAATGTCAGCATAATTTGGATGTCTGACCAGGCCAATGTTTGATCAGCTCAAGGAAAAAAAAAACGAAAAAATAATAAAAGCACGTGCTGTACACAGCAAGATTAGCTCAACCAAAAATAAAAATTCTGTCATTGCACTTATGTTGTTCAAAACCTGCATGACTTACTTTCTGAACTGAACATGAAAGCAGAAGTGTTCAATACACTAGTCGCTCATTTCCATGCAATTATAATGAATGCTGCATGGAGCTTTCAAGCTTCAAAAAAACCCAAAAGTATCATAAAAGCTTGTGCACTGTAATCCAAGTCTTCTCAAGCCGTGTATGATGAACAAATGAAATTTAACATGCAATTCAATCCAGATCATTGCATCAATGAGCTGAACTTTAGAAGCAGATCATTTTGATCCATGAATAAATCATTCAGACCAGTTTTGTGAACCGGATCAACTGGATTCACTGAAAAGATGCCACTCCAAGGAAAAATGGCTCCATTCTAAGTTGCATATTTCCCTACTGTATATAATAGGCGATAAACATATACTGTATATAAAAAGATTCATGAAACAGTAATTGAAAAGTTCTGGGAAGCCTACTACTTCTGATGAGATTCTGAAGTGCACATCCACTGGACACTTTACTCTTTTTACACTTTTTACTACACTATAATTTTTGATCTGGGTCATTTGGGTTCATGAACGAATCATTCAAACCAGTTTGTGAACTGGATCAGCTGATTAATTGATTCATTATTTGTTCACATTGGTGTGAAGAACTCTTAAGACTTTAAGCATAGAGAACAGCAAATGCAAGAATAACAAATTCATTAAAAAATATTGTATGAAGACCCACTTTTACGTTGTCCCAGTCCTCATTCACGTTCATTTATACTGAAACGATTGAACATTGTTCAGAAATGTTTCCTTTTATGATTTACTGAAGAAATATTGTCACACGGGTGACTGAATTTACATTCCGTTTCCTTTAACATTACCACCCAGGTTCACAGGTGAGATTTCATCTCGTATGGCATCAATGGTCCCCTCTATCTCAGAACACGAGCAGAGTTCCGGAATAAGAACATTTCCTCTTTGAACTTCTAATAGAACTTATGGGCTTAGCTGAATTCTAATGGATCGTGTTATCATCAGAGCGCTCTGTGATGTGAGGCAACTGTTCGTGTGTGTATGTGCGCGCTCATTAAAGTGAGCAGACAGCCAGAGACAGGCTGGCGAGGGAGGAACAGAGAGCCGGTATAGTCCCTTGAGTCTAGCCAACTTGCCTCCCTCAGCACTTTTCGCTGTGCTGCACAATGGAGCAGCCAGAGGGGATTCAACCCAGTAAGTCTCGAACACAGTCCAAATGTGCTCACAACTTTCCTAGTTACGTCCCACAAGACGCATTTGCATAGCGCGACGCAAAAAGCGAGTGTTGGCCTTGATTGTTGTCGAAAATTGCGAATTGTGTGATACGTCTCATCATTTTCCGTGATGAGCGAATAATCCATCCCGAGCGACTCCAAAGAATGAGAAACGGCACGGATTTATGTTTTTATCTGGGAATGACTGACTGCACCCCTGTACAATATTTAACAGCGTCCCTGCATATTCAAATCTAATTAAACATTATCAGATGGAATTAACACGCTCTCATCAATTTGTAATTGTGCAAATGAATTCTAAACACATTCTTCCCCTTTGAGCCTCTTAATTCTAGGCTTTCTTCCCTGAGTCGTCCCGGAGCGGCCACCCAGCTGCGCATTTGTACGTTTATTTAAAAATTTCTGCAGCAAAAGTGGCTTTAAAGTGATTTTTTTTTTTTTTAAAAGCACCCGATGGATGTGCCACTCACGAGAAATCATGTAGCGCCGGCATGTAATTTCCTGCTAGAGCCACAGAGAAGTGTGTAACTCATCTCCTTCCGACATCTTTTAATGCCTTTCTCAGATGTTAATGAGTTTTGGTACTTTCTGCCAATATTGAAAAATACCACCCACGTCTCAAATATCTCAGATCCCTTCCTGCGCACCCGCATGCAAAAATCACTACACTTCAGCCGGTTATGTAATGCCGAGTGACAGCTCGTCATTTTGGGAGACCTGGGTTCCTGTCAGACAGCCAATGTAGCGATAAAAACTCTCAGACGAGCGTGAAGATGCATCTGTACACAACTCCAAACTTCACCATTTCATTTCACTGCTCATAACTTCTCACATGGTTCATTGGCGACGCTATAACTGTTAATTGCATATTCTAAACGTGCTGTAGACTGAACGTTTCTTTTGTGTTTTATTAATTGCTAGCGCTGATGGAGTGTGAGTCTGGTGTTTCGGTGCATAAATGAGTGATGAACTAATCCAAAATGACACTTCAAAATGCTGCTGCGAAAACAGAGAGTAAATTGGACACCTGTGAAACGCTACCGAGCCATTCATCAAGACGTCTCACGGGGTTAATGAGAAGGGGCAGGAAGGAACAAAATAAATAAATAAGCCTTTTATTTATCTCCTTGTTACGTCTCTTCAAAGATTCACCCGGGGTGTCTCCTGCATCAGATGACCTATTCACAGGTGCTGTATGTCAAGACGACAGGAGAGAGGTTAAGTCTGTTAGATCTGCTACACAGAACCAGTACTAATCCGGCTGGGGTTCAACGTTTCCTTTCAGACTTTCGTAATGGGCCTAAAACCTTTGGGGCGCCAGGTGTGACCTGACTAAATCTGTGCCTGACGTGAATTGTGGTGTTTTATGGCAGAATGCCATTTTAATGCATTTTGTACACAGAAAAGCACAAGCCAATTGGAATTCGTCAGCACTATATATGAAGAGTTTGTTTCAAAAATCAGGTTTTTATTGTGTATTTTTTAGCCTAATCAAAATAACTCAACTGCAGTTTGATTGAGATTAATTGGAATGCACATTGAAAAAACATGATTTTTGAAAATTGTTAAAAACGGAGTAAAGAATGTACATTTTGTAACCGAAATGCATATACAGTACATAAAATGAAGTGCTGATGTTTGTTGACTAAATACAACTGGCTTTTATCTTATATATATATATATATATACACACACACACACACACACACATATATATATATATATATATATAGTGTATTAAAAATATAACTGTATTTTGTTATGAAATTTAGCATTTCATGTCATACACTGTAATTAATTTTTTTCTTGTTCAAAAGTTTGGGCTCAGCAAGACCTTTTAAGAAATTAATACTGTTATTCAGCAAGATTGCATTAGATTGATCAAAAGGAGACAGTTAAGAAATGAAAAATGTTACAAAAGACTTCTACTTCAAATAAATGTTGTTGTTTCGAACTGTTTATTCATTAAAGAATCCTGAAAAAAAATGTATCATGGTTTCCACAAAAATATTCAACATTGATAATAAGAATTTTTACTTGAGCGCCAAATCAGCATATTCAAATTATTTCTAAAGGATCATGAAGACTGAAAATTCAGCTTTGCCTTCGTCACGTTCGCTGGAGCTCGGAACGAGGAGACACGGAGACGTAGGAGATTCTTCAAAATACAATATCTTTAATGATATAATCCACAAGGAAACATGGAGCACTGTGGATGAGACAAACAATACCGGACGACGGAGACAAGGAAACACAAGAGTTAAGAAGTGAGGAAGAACTGAAACAGGTGAGGAGTAATAAAACACAGAAGGAGACTAATTGACTAATAATCACACTAAACGAGGACAGGAACAGGAAAACCCAAATAAGGACATAGAGGGAGAAATTAGGGCAAGGAAGGCACATGGGGAGCAAAACAAAACAAGACTGACAGCCATCACAGGAATAAATTGCATTATATATTTTATTAACATAGAAAACATGTTATTCCTTTATTTATTTATTTATTATTATAAAATATTATGACAGTCTTTACTCTATTTTTGATCATATAAATGCAACCTTGGAGAGTAGCTTATAATAGACTTCTTTCAAAAGCATAAAAAAAAAATCTCACCAAACCCAAACTTTTAATGGTACTGTATGTTTTAGCATTTTTATTTAGTTCAGTTTTGAGAAGAGGAAGAACCAGATCAGGACAGGACCATGAGACGGGACGCTGTTGCGTAATTTATCAAAGCGCTCCACACAAGAATATGGCTCAGATCAACCCACAAAATTAGTTAGGGTTACACTTGATAACAAGAAACAAATGTGACCCTGCAGCACAAAAGCAGTCATAAGCAGCACGGGGTATATTTGTAGCAATAGCCAACAATACATTGCATGGGACATAATGATACATTTTTCTTTTATGCCAAAAATCATTAGGATATTAAGTAAATATCATGTTCCATGAAGATATTTTGTAAATTTCCTAGCGTAAATATATCAAAACTTCATTTTTGTTTAGTAATACGCATTGCTAAGAACTGAAAGATTATTTCAGCTTTCAGATGATGTATAAATCTCAATTTAAAAAAATTGACTCTTATGACTGGTTTTGTGGTCACAAATATCACCTCCAGTAACTGTTTTGTTCTTTAGTAGTCTACTCACTGTCTTAGATGTTATTGTTGTCTGATCGACTATAGTTGATGTGTGTTCTGGATATTAAAATGCTTTGTCCCTTCCCAGCTTAATATGCAGCGACAAGTATAAGCAATAAAGAGTAAACACTGAGGCGCTATCAAAATCTTGATCTGTTTGTTTTAGCATCCTGACGAGATTGGCGCGGGTTTGAGGCGGGAGTATCTGTTCGACCAACCAATGGCAGATGGTGGGAAATGAACCCGTCACTATTTTTGCAGTTCACTTTGCTAATGCTTGTGCCAAAAAATGAGTCATTTCACCTTTAAGAGCTAAGATTGAGTAGTTTGTCCTTATTTGATCCAAGGACCTCATTAAAGGGTTTCGTAGCTTGGACATGATTAGATGCTGTTGGCCGGCGACTGTAGATGCTTTGCAATCCATCAAGTTATTTTTTTCTGCACTCCTAACATCGCAGCAGCTCAGAGGAAGAGAAAAGAAGACGGCATATCGGATGGCATCTTGGGATATTCGCCCTTAACTTCGGCTTTCAGTAAAAAGGCTTTTTATAGGTGTTTTTAAGGCGTTAACTCAAATGTTTTTAACCGATGGAGATTTGGTTCCTTGCCGCTTGCGTATAGTTGGGGACACTTAATTTCCAGCGATATCGCCGACTTGATTGCACAGATACTATTTCAGCTAAACTGAGCTGGATGATTCAATGCAAGTTTATTTGTATAGTGCTTATCGCGATACAAATTGCTGCAAAGCAGCATTACAGAAAATTTTAAGTTTTTCTGCATTATATTTAGGAGTGGGTTGTTAGTGGTGACTATGGCAGAAATGTACAGTAAAAATCATGCAAATGTAATCAAACAGACGATGAACCCTATTACCTGCAATGATTATTATATGTTGCAATTAAACATGATAACACCACTGAATTCAATGATGAACTGCCTTTAACTAATAATTGAGTGTTCACTATCGTCCTTTTGCATTATTGACACACTATTTGATATTGCAAAGCTGCTTTGATGCAATCTGTACTGTTAAAAGTGTTTTATAAATAAAGACTTGACTTGAGAACAAGCTGTTGTTGTGAAACAGAATCCATCCTCTCCCTTCTGTTGTCATTGTCGATTATCATTTGTTGAAGGTGTTTGAGGTTATTTGAACTCTCTCTCGTTCTGCTATCGCGCTTGATTTTAAATTACCCTTCTGGATGGCCGTATCTCTCCATGGGATGTGGAGATTTGTCTTTCTTGGAAAGCCCTCACGGCGCTCTCCGTCCCGAGATTACGGACGAAGTTGTGCCAGTGCACTTTGTGCATGAATCTTCAAAAGTTGGGCAGGGTTCCACGCGAACTGAAAGATCTGAGCTGGTTTTCGGCGCAGGATGAAAAGTTGCCAGAACTTCTCAGGCGGCTCCTTTCATATCTGAACTTATTCAAGCATTCAATGAATTCATCACCGCTTTGGCAGCAAGTTTAGTGCCAGGCAGAAGGAATTACCACAGCTGTCCAAAGCATCCATATCCTGTGAAACCTCCCGGCTTTCAGATGATGCATTAGTGATAGCGAAATTCTCTTTGCAACTCGCTCTGTCTTAGATGCTTTGCATGCAAAATGAGTGGCTTGGTGATTTCAGCGCTGGCCACAGAGTTGTGTGAATAAGCGAGGCTTAATTAGGCCTCTACATGCTGTGCCAGATACTCGCTGTTTACCTAAACCCGACGACTAAAACAAGTTCTCATCAGCATTCAATCCCTTTGAAAGTGTGTCTCTGCATCAGTAAGACGCTAAAAATCTGCAGCAACCCTTCAGCGGCGACGGTAACATACTGTATTAAAGCCACGATAGCATTCAGCTTCCTTATATCCTGCAGTGGCGTGTGGTTCTTGATCTTCTTGTATTTCCTCATTTCCATTTAATTCTGCAGTGCTGAGCAACTATATATCGAAGCTGCCTTGTGTGTTATTTTCTGATCGTTTTCATTTAATTGCTCTAGATTAGTTTATAGCGTGGCTTGCGATAGCTCTGCTATCATCTTCCTGCTGTGCACTAGTGCAAGTCAATTCCAGGCCTGTCATCCAGAACTGAGCATGTTGGCTCTCTCCCTGAACTGTAGCTGAACCTGGCAGCGTTTCTCTTTCAGCTGCAGGTAAATAGAGTTAGACGACAGACACGGCTAGCCTATCCACATCACTCCTGGGAGTCAGGCTGCTATGGAAATGCTCTAGTCGCTCTAGATTTATTTAGCTGTTGGGACCAAGTTAAGACTTGAAGTTAAAAATACACTTTTAAGGTGATGCGCGTCCATGATAAACGATGGTGATGCATTTGATGAAGTGATGCATTTATGACGAATGCAGCCATGTGGGATTTTTGCATTAGATTGCAATAGATGATAAATCAATTATTTCAATTTTTTTAATGCTATGGCCGAAAAAACAATATGAGGCTGATAATATAAATGTACAATGTTTTTATTCATTATATTTATATTATAAGCCTTTTATAAGCCTACAGTAAACCTCATTACCAAGAATCCCGTCTTTAATGTTTTTTAAAGGGCGTTTATACATTTTATTGTTATTATTATTACATTTTTTAATGTATTTATTCATTTATTTTGCATTATCCTTCATGACTCACAGACTACTACAAACCTACTTGGCATAAAAAAAATATATATGTGTGTCAAAAGTAACGGATATTAAGCCACTTTACCTCACATACACGTACAGTTTTCACATTTATATGGTTATAATTCTATTAGATGTCAGGAATAATATGTTTTTAAAGTCTAAAGACTAAGCGGGACCTACGTTATTTGAAATGGGAAAAAAATATTTTTACTAAAATATGTTGATTAGCTGAACACAGCACTTGACTAATTAATGCTGATGTATATTAAATGACATTTAAAGTTTTAATTTTTCTATTGCCATAGAGTTTATTTTTTTGTTTTGTTTTAATTCTACAGTTGCCTATAGTTTTACAGCCAAGGCAAAATCTTGCATTATTTTGATCTTATGTGATGCATATTGTAATATTATATTTATTTTTAGATTTTTATCTTAATCCTGAATGTATCTACAAAGCTTCCATTTTTTTGTAAATGTGTTTACTATAAAATTTTTAGAACACAAGGTTCTTCATTGATTCATAGATCTTAGTATTGACTTTATATGCATACTTATAAGCATTCACATAAAGAATGAGTAACCTTGATAGTGCAGCCATACTGTATTTTTACTGTCATGACTGTGCATGTTTTCAACACTGTGGTTTGGGCCTAAATTAGAGCACATGAGCAGTAGTAATATATCTATACTTGTAGCTTTGGGGATTGGACCTCTGGACCCCATCCTAATGAGTGTACACCTTACCTCTTTGTCCTGGCCTAGTTTCCACATTTGTCTGCTTTGTGTGCTATATTCCAAGCTGTGCTTGTTCCACATGACTAATACAACCTTGCTGAAGCAGGAACTGTGAATAGAGACAAAGTCGACTCTCACTCAAAAAGTGATTCTGCATTTCAGTGGAGTGCTGCTGAAAGGTGTTTCACTCAAAAGGCAGCATCTGCTCAAGGTTCAGCATGTATCAATAAAACTCACCCTCTTCCGTGTCTTAATCTGAATTGAGAATAACCCCTGATAAACCATCCATCAAGGGCAGAACCTTCACATAAATAAAACCACGCGAGGTTTGTAAATCCTTTGAAGTGATGCAAGCAACACGGTAGTTTCTTTCTATAGTATGCAACGTTAGATGCTATTTATTTAATCATTTCAGAAAAGATCTTGCGTAATCAGAGGATATTTTTCCCAAATCCTTTTTTTTTTCTGGATTTTGTGTGTATGTTTTCTGTTTTTTTTTTGTTTTTGTTTTTTTTCCTAGATGCAGTTTTAATGGTTAAATTAAATTTTAGAGATCAAAATTTTTTCTTAATGTTACTGTTGCCCCCAACCTCACAGCCAAGATTAAATGTTATCCTAAAAAAATTATATTTATCAAAATTAAATTTTTACTTCAATCTCAAATGAAAATTTAGTGATCAAAAATAATTTCTAATCAACTGAAATCATGAATTGTATTAAAAAAAAACGAATAGCAATTTATTTATAGATTACATTTCCCCCCAGATTCCATGTTTTAACACTTTTAAAACAATTTAACTTTTTAAAAGCAATTTTTATAATAGCAGGGCCCTGTTATTTCTGGATTTATGATTCGGTGGCAATCAAATGAAGACATAAAACATTAACAATTAGTCATTTTAAGAACATGCAGACTTCATGTTTCAATAGCAGTTTTTTTGTGCTTTAATATTCACTGGCAATAATCCATGTTGCGATTTCCTAAAAAGAACAGCCCTACTTTTGATATCCAAAATTTGCAAAATTCAGTGATCATGCATTTGTTTTCCACATCGTGGGAATCGTAGGGCTCTACTACTGGTACGCTATGTCTGTGATCTCCATAAATACTCAGTATCCACAGCCGATAATCGATTGAAACATGTCACAGTGCAGAAATGCAAATCGCAACCTTCTTATTGTGTCAAATTAACCTTTAAAATGCCATGACAGTTGCATGTTTCACCACGCAGCTTGGCATGATGGAGATTGCTTTTGTTATAATGTGAAAGGTTTTGTAGGTTCGTCTGTATGTGGTCTCCTGGGTCCCGCTGTGGACTGGTGTCCATTATCCATTTGATTCGCCTCCCAGAGTAAATCCTCATCCAAACAGATTCTAAATGATATCTATGCTTCCTCCGTTCCCCACTCAAGGCTTTTATTCGTGAATCTGAGGGGCCTCTGGGGCAAGAGGCTTTTATTTAAGTAGCCTGTGCCACTCAGAAGTATAATGAAGATTTCCATTATGATTACACTAGAGGAACACTGCCCATAATTGAGTGTCACAACGGCAGTTATACATGTTTAGTTTGAGAGGTATAAAAGGCTTCATCTTCTCAGCTGAAGTTGCTCTAAATGTTCTAGAAAGGCCCCTCCTCGTTCAGATCTGCTGCAGTCCCTTGACTACTCCATAAGCACCGCCAGTACTGTTTAAAATGAAGGATAGTTGCTTATGTGCTTTTCTAAAGAAATATGATGCCACGGAAAGGTTTAGATACCCTTTTCTTTTAATTTAGGTTAATCCTTCGGCTTTGGCAATGTCAAGATGCTTATCTCTAAATAGTATATATTACGTGATGGAGTGTTTTAAGCTGAGGATGCAAACAGAGAGATTCGTTCAAGTGTTAAAATGCAGAGACGGCTGTAATCCATGGAATCTACTGAAATCAGAATATACAGGATTATCTGAGGGTTGTTGTTTTGCTTCCTGCTGCTTCAACTCTACTGTTTTAATCATAAACCCAGACACACATATCTATCTATTTATCTATTTACCTGCATTTTAATGCATGCAAATTTCAATTCATAACTTTATATTTCTTAATAAACCATTCATTTTACATGTATCTCAACTGATAGCGGAAATGAAAAGACATTATTTAAATAAAATATTAATAATATCATTATATTATTATTATTATTATCTATCCATCTGTCTGTCACTATTTTAAATATGTTTCAGTTCATAACTTTTTCTCTTTTTTTTCATAACTCTTTATTTCACATATAAAACAGTGTATTTTAACTATAATAACAGAAACGAAACAAACATGCTATGTATTACTATTATGTGATGCAGATACAATATTTTACTTATTGACAATATTATAGATTTTAGATGTAAGTTAATCACCCTTTTTTACTCTAAAACCTTAAAGTAGCCCATTTAGTTGTAAAATTAAATATGTTATCCTGTTAAATTGAACATAGGCCTAATTTAATGTATCTGGTAACACATAACCAATTAACTCAGCATTTTACTGTAGCATTTTTACATTGTTTTTCACTTAAAATAAAATTTTTTATTTTTTTTTATTTTTTTATTTTTTTTTTACATTTACTGACTGATAACAGCATGGGTACTCTGTGTCATACACTTTAATACTGTAAAGTGTTAGAAAAAGTAATTACAATAATGTAGTAGGCTACAGCACAGAAGTCCATTAGAGAATGACAAATGCTTCACTCCGTCTGATTATGATGATGTTCCGGTGTTCCGGCCCCGTTCCCGTACAGGACAGGGGAGTTTGGGGCGGAGACCTCTGTTTGTACTGCTTTTGTGAGCCACCGATCCGCCTCATCGCTTTAGCGATACCCATCAGGAGGCAGTATATCTCCGGCGCAGTGTGTGTGGCGAGCCGGAGCTGCGCGGAGCACCTTTGTCTCTCTCTCAGAGCTTCACTTTAACAGGGCGCGGGGTTCAAGTTGTTGAGACGGAGGGGAACCGCTTTGAAGAAGTGGATCTGGACGGGTTTAATACACCCTCCCTCTCTAGAACTACTACAAAGGGAGTGAACGGAGAGAGTTCCGCTGCGTAAACCGACACCGACCATCGCGCCGCTCGCTCTCCTAGGCGTCAAGAAAGAAAGCATGCGGGAAAACACAAGGAGCTGAGTCTTTCTTTGGAAAATGTGGGATTTGTTGGCCTCGTTTTGAAATGGTGCTCTTGTAAGACCAAGCGCTGTGTGCGTTTGCATGCGTTTTTGGACGCGCTGACCGCCGTGAGCGTTACGCACTGACTCGCCAGAGGTAAGTTTGACGCCTCCGTTACAAATGCAACTGGATTATTGCGGTGTGTTCTGTTATTGCTGTGTTTTATTCTGTTATAAATTGACGTCACAACGTAACATAATTTGTGTTTTTTTTTTATGTTTTTTTTTAATGCGTTGTAAAAGCGTTGGGGGTGGAAAGGATATTTGATACCGTCATTAAGTCAGTCAGTCTTTCAGTCGGCGGAGCTCCAACTGTTGCAGTATTGTTTAGATAAGTTTAAAATCCTAACAAAAGAGGATTGGCATTAATATCGATGGCAGTTTGTGTCACTTTGGCGAATATAACTTGGCGCAAACGCAGTGCGGTTTTAATTGCACACACATCGCGACGCGCAAACAAATAAAACACTAAAATCTTAGACTGAGTCAGTGAATAACGCTGAGGGTTTATTGTGGGATTTATATATTTGAAACACAACATCAGCACTTTTTTTTCCCCCTTAGTGGCAATGCATCGTTCCTGCCACGTTCACAGGACAATAAAACGATTATCTCCAAGGTAATATTGACTGAAAATGAATGTCTGTACAGTGATATACGTGAGAGTGATGTTGAAAATCACACGATCATGCTGGAGATTGACCACCAGCAGATGTTTTTGTGCTGTGACACAAGCAGAGCGCGTTTTCATCATTTTCCTTCTTTTCTTGTGACTGGTCGTCTGTAATAAAATAAGTGCGCGCTGCATACTGGAGATTACAGTAATTACAGCATGGAGTGGACACTGGTGTTTATACGCTGGGCGCTCAGAGAAATGGTCAAAGGGACAGTTAACCTAAGAATAAAAAATACTGTATTTTCTTCGCACCTTCATGTTCCAAGCACTTAACACAAAAGGAGACATTTTAGAGAATGTCCTGATTACTGGTTTGCATGCATATACAATAAATAGTGATTTCCATGCAATGAATAGTGACTGAAGATGTCAAATCGATATCTTAAGAGTATTAAGACGTACAGTAGCAGTTCTGTGAGTAGAGACAGAAATTTAAGTTGTGATTCACTGATCTTCCACTCTACTGATCAGACGTAGATTAGCTTTCTTGTGTCCTTGAGCACCAGGAGAACTTTTTTAAACTTAAAATTTGACCCGTTGGTCAGATAAAGCTATTGTTTTGTTCAGAGAACTTCGAAAGGACAACTTCTGTGATACTTTTTGGTGTTCTTTTGGATTAATTTACCGTTCATTGTTATTGCACGGACCAGTCATTTGTAGAGGTTTGGACTGATGGTGAGTAAATGATAATATTGAGTTTTTGTGAGGGATCATATGGCCTGTTGTAAATCCTGCAAATTATGCAAAGTATGGATGTTGCGTAGGGCCCCTGAAACACCAGGGCCCGCCTTCCTCTCAAAGATTATTTAATTTCAGTTTCATTTTTGATTTTTGGCTAGCGGTTATGAAAACATAATGCACCTTTAATGCAGTGCGCCCTTTCTACGTAACATCCACATCAGTCAAATCATGTAACGTCATATAAAGTCTCCATGCCGTTTTTGCTCAATACCGAAAAACGAGTTAAAAGTGCGTTTTCCCATGCGTTTGCATATGTCAAAAAATGCCCGTCTTGCTGAGTTTTCACTAAACACAGTCAGTTATGTCTTAAGTGAACATAGTTTGAAAAGTATCCTAATCTGAAGCTAGTCGTTATATGAGATCTGTGCATATAAACCTGCTGCTGTCTGTCATCATCTGTTAATCAAACAACAAAAGAAAATGAGGGAATTATTCACTGCTCTACACTGAATATTGTTCATAACTATGTTATGAATCAGTTTATGTTTAATTTATATGGTGAAGTCTATGCAATGCTTTATTTGTGCATTTGATTACTTTAATGAATTTCTGTATAGTAGGCTATATATGTATTTGCCCTATTGTTTGTAATTTTCTTCCTTTTTTGTATGACTGACTTTTTAAAGCTCACTGTTGTTTGTTGACAGTGAAACTGCTTTGAAAGAAGGGGAGCAATTTGGGGCCCTGACAAAGTTTTGCTTCGGGCCCCCAGAAGTCTGCACTAAATATAATGTCTTAATAAAAACCCTAAAATGACCAAATGCATACATACAGGTTGAAAACAATGTACGAATGGGATTTTAAAGCTTGCGTATTTGAAATAGTAAGGCCAGTATGTATCATCGCATCCAAGAACAATCGATTGTCCATTATAATGTAGTGAATGATGCAGTGTCTGTAAGCATAGAGGAGACTGGAAGCCTCTAACAAAGCTCTTTATTATTGTGACGTGGGGCTGTCATACGCTCTCGTCATTGTCTGGTAATGAACAGTGGAGGGAGAAGAGAGCGGTAACTGTATAATTGTGCTCCATTCATGTTTGTTTCCAGCCTGTCCTGGACAGTGTTCCCGCATTAAATGCAATTGGCAGGGAATAGCTTGCTGGGGGCCCATACACTGTCACCCCTTCAGCCCAGATGTTCCTCAAACCCATTGAGAGTCAAATTGGGCTCCTGGAGGGAAGATCTTCTCATTGTTGTCCCACAATGGACTCACATCCTTCCTTAGTCAATGGTACCTAAAACTCAATCACACACACACACATACACACAGATTCCCATACAAGGTTTCGTACATTACCATGAGGGATTCACAAAGCTGCTGGTACAGTGTTTAAGCTGAAATGTTGAAAACAAACTCTTGAAATCAAGACTCTTTAAAGAGAGATCAGTGGGGTAACATCTAAATTAACTTGTTCGATTCAGTTCAAAGAAACTGGATAAAAACGCTGATTACTCAAATTTAAGAATTTAAAGGTTCAACTCAGGTAGAAAAAAATGTCTTTTCAGCTGCATATGTTCACTTTTATAGTGTTTCATTCCAAAATAAGTGCTGGCCTTGAGCTGAAAAATCTGTTTGACTAGATCCAAGCTGCAGTTTGACCTTTTATGCAACTGTAAAGATACATTCATGATAAAAAGTCAGGTATAAACCATCCGTATTAATTGGATCATTGAAACCGCGCTCATAATTCCCAATTCATAAATGCTTTATAATGTCAACAACATGTGCACAGAGCAATCAGAAATACCTGTACAGAATTCAAAAGCCGTCGCTATCAACCCCTGCAGGAGCTCATATCACATGAATGAATTATTGGATTACATCCCTGACATCACGAAGCAAATGTTCTGGCCTTGGGTCTTGTTATGATCGTGCGGTTTTGCGGACATGGTCACGCAATTAGAGCATGCATCTAACCAACGTGATGCATCCCTGAACCGCTTTTACGCCGAATGAATAGAAATCAGTTGGTGAGCGCGATGTCTCGCCTTGCGTAACACCTTCCGTCATCTGGCTTATTGTAAAGTTGTTCCCTATTGAAGTCTGTACAAGAGTTGTTTGTCCCTCTTCCTCTGCTGTGTGTATTGACAGTGACCCCTTCGACTAGAACTCTCATTATTCTCTATCAGCGTGCGCTCCTATATGCCATTTCCTCTCTGCCTCTAGTTAGGCTCTCTGTTTCCACCTGTATTAGTAATGAGCGCAATGGTACTCCGAGTGTGTAAAAGTGGAGGGAGGTCATGCAGTCAAGGCGAGTCCGTGATCTGGAGTGGACACAGGCGGACGGCTCGTCTGCTGAGACGGGTGAGTGAAAACAGCAGGGGCTGGGGATGGACATGGGTGATGTTTAGATAAGGGGATGGGGAAGAGTGTTTTAAGAGCAGCGCTGCAAATAGAGAAGAGAGTGCATGTGTGTGTGGATGGAAGGGCAGCTTGTGCGCATTTGTGTTAAGGGTAGTGCTTTTTTCCACCATCCCCCAATGTGTTTACACATAGTGGAATGATGTGATGCTGCTTGCGTGTGCGTGCGTGTGTGTGTGTGTGTGTGTGTGTGTGTGTGTGTGTGTGTGTGTGTGTGTGTGTGTGTGTGTGTGTGTGTGTGTGTGTGTGTGTGTGTGCGCAGCTGTGGGCCAGAGATGGAGAAACACGTCCGCACAGAGCTGTGAAAGTGAAACAGACATGAATGTTACAGAAAAATCAAGTTTTGAAAGATAAACAAAATTCTGTTATCATTTGAAGAGTTCATTTGCAAAAATAGATAACTTTTTTTTTTAATCCTGCATTCCAATGAATATAAATCAAACTGCAGTTGGGTTGTTTTGATTAAATAATAATAACTAAAAAATACAGCTAGCTAAAACAATAAAGCATGATAACACAATACAAAAACATGATTTATGAAAATTAATAAAAACGGAGATATCTGTTTTTGCAAATGAACTCATTTACTATTCCGTGTCATTTCAAACATTGTGTTACTTTAGCATTATTTATATTCTATTGTGTGTTTTTCCGTTTTATTTTCATTTGTCGTTTTAATTTTTATTATTTTTGAAGTATTTCTATATCTATATCTTTAGTAACTTTAGTACCTCAACTTATTTTAGTTAGTTGCCAAGGCAAAATGTCAATGATAAATATTTTATTTTTATATTTTCAGTTTTTTTTTTCAATTTTAATTTGTCATTTTTATAATTATTTTAAATATTTATCTTTAATTTTTATTTATTTATTACACTTTTCGTTTTTGATACTTTAGTGCTGATTTTATTTTAGTTGGTTGCCAAGGTCAAATTTCAAATTTTCTTTTCTATGTATAAATCTTTTTTATTTCAGCTTTATTTCAATTGCCGCAAACAATTTTTAATAGTTTTATTTTTAGTTAACAAAACTGCGGTAGACCAGAAAATAAGTGTTTTGTATCCATACGATGAAAGATATTTGAAAGACCGTCGTCTGTACAATGAAAGTCAATGGGGTCCAAAGCAACACTGGACGGACAACACTCTTTCAGTCTTCATATAGGTTTGGACCGATATTTAAAGGAGTAGGTGATGACAGAATATTCTTTTTTCGTCAACTGTCCCTTTAAAATGCATTCAGTGTAGCTCATTATGCCACGAATTCCCTTTTCGGTAGCGTTCCCTCACCTCGTTTCGCTTCCTCCGCCCCGGGGCTCGTTTTCCCGGTGCTGAGATGGATCCATCAGGCCAGTTTTGCATGTCTTTTACGAGCTGCATATGGAGGCCTTGCAGAGGGGAAAGGTGGAGAGCGTAGGCCCTCTCGTTTGCTAGCAAATGACCAGTATCGACCATCTGCTATTTTAGTGTCCTTCCCCGCAGGCCCTGCCAGTGATTTTTTCAAGCTGTGCATTTGTTGTATATGTATGAGTGCAACTATATGCATTTGTGTTCGCGTGGCATTTCTTCTAGTCCATCCTAAAATTAGGGTCAGACTTTTGTTTTTCGCCATTCAAAGCTTGGCAGCCACAGGTAGGAGCTGGATTGCATTAAAAGAGCCGGTCAATGATTTCCTTTTGTGCGAGCCATTTCCAAATGTCCTTTTGGAAATTGTGTTTACAGAAATGTTATTTAGAAGCACAATCACATGTCTGTGCTTTTGCTTTGAGCAAGTGCAGCCTTTCTCCTCCCTCGCTCTCTTCTGCTCACGCGTTTCTAACAGATGTTTGCCCTAATGCATCTCGGGCTCAGGTTGTTTACTGAGCTCACATCTGGTTTGGGTGCTTCATGTCCCCCTTTGCCTGGAATTAATGTGTGTTTCTTTCTCCCCAAAAGCCAAATGTATTTGCTTAAGTGTATTGTTGCACACAATGGAGTTGGAACGGTGAAATCTCAGGCCTATTTAAGGGAGTGTTTGGTACTGAATTCAGCTCAGGCTGTAATGTTGCCATGTTTAAAGCCCATCTGCACTGATCAGCGGTTGAGGGGGTGTTCAAGTTTTACGGTTTGTATTATGAGTGGTTCTAGGCTTTGTACAAACCCGTAAGCCTAAGAATTAAACGCAAGTGTCTAATTTGTCCCACACCATTTGTGCTCTACGGATATTAGGGCTGCATGATTAATCAATAAAAAACCAACCAAAATCGTGATGCGGCTTAGTGCGACTATCAAAGCGGAGGCTGTGATTATAAAATATATGTGCTGTGTCTTACACGAGCAGATATTTGCAGCATCTCAGAGCGGCTCGATGTGCAGTAAATGCTGCTCCACACAAACTCCATCTCTTAAACGTGCATTTAGGAGCACAACATGCACCAAACGTCTTCTCATACTTGTAGTGAAAAGCACTTATCAACAATATATTTTTATTTTTTTCTAGTGAAAATAAATGTTCTATAATTTAAAAAATTAAGAATTTAGGAGAACCATAAATATTAGCATTGTATTTCTTCAGTTTATTTATTATAAAAATATTTTACTGTGAAATATTTTACAGGTTTTATTTAATTGTTCTAGGTTTTTATTTAATATTAATGATTAGCCTGTTATTATTATTTTATAGCCATACTGATATATAATCAGAAACAAGCAATCAAACCTGTATTTTTCATCCCATTTTAAATCAAAGTCACAATTTTAGTCTGAAAAATTGCACTTTGATTTTTCCTCCATATTGTGTAGCTCTAATAGACATGAATGATGTGCCTCGTTGAGATGTGCATTACTTTTTAAAGGGATAGTTTCCCAAAAAATGATTATTTACTTATTGATTATGCCATTCAGCGACATATGTGACCCTGGAGCACAAAAGCAGTCATAAGTAGCACGGTTATATTTGTTGCAATAGCCAACAATACATTGTATGTGTCAACATTATCGACTTTTATGCCAAAAATCATTATGATATTAAGTAAAGATCATGTTCCATGAAGATATTTTGTAGATTTCCTATCGTAAATATATCAAAACTTCATTTTTGATTAGCAATATGCATTGCTAAGAACTTCATTTGGACAACTTTAAAGGAGATTTTCTCAATATTTAGATTTTTTTGCACCCTCAGATTCCAGATTTTCAAACAGTTGTATCTCAGACAAATATTGTCCGATCATAACAAACCATACATCAATGGAAAGCTTGTTTATGCATCTCATTTTCGAAGAATTGTCCCTTATGACTGGTTTTGTGTTCAATATTATCAGTGTTTGTTGTCAGTGCGGTCCAATGTTGTTTTGATCAACTAATTAAATCCACATAGCAACACCCTAGCAACCTATCAGAACGTCTTAGCAATTGCAACCTTCAGCCACACGCACAAACGATGCATGTTGCATCGCAGAAGAATGTGACACTTGCTTTCGAAAAAACGGCATACTAACTCATTTCGGCATTGTTTCGCCTTTTAACATAATGCCTTCCCGTGTGACTTAAAGATTGAACCGTTAGCAGCAGGAAACACCAGAGGAACAAACACTCAAGCGCTCCAGCTTTCACACACACAATAAAAGTGGCTGTGTGTTGCCATCGGGGCAGAAACACAGCCAGAGAAACGGCTCCACAGCTGGGCTCAGCCCTCTTCCCTTAACCCTCCCCTCTTCCCTCGGGAGAAACGTCCGCAGAAAAACCTCGGCGCACAGACCCAGACCACCCCAACACCGCTGCCTCCTGGTGCAAGGCAGGTTTCTGTGCCTATTTCTACAGCTTGATCCCCAAAGCAGATCCCCCCAGATGTGCAAGACCCACAGGACGGAGGAACAATTGTTCTTCCAATGCATTTTTATAAACAATGAAAAGATAGAAATAGCTAACTATCTTGTTTTAACGCTGGATCCAACACTTAGTTTCAAAAAAACATGTAAAGGAAATGGAGAGGACTATAAAATATAAACTTCAGACAAATTAGACAATGTCTCCCCACTGATGTAGCTAAGACTCTCATGCATGCTGCAATCCTTTCCCCTCGTTATTAAACCTCTAGAATCTCCATATAAACAGACTTTAACATCCAACCAACTGTAGGGTTTTGGAGAAGTATAATTTTTTGAGTTTTGATCATTGATTTTGATCATTTTTAAATGGTTTGGCCCCTTCTATGCTCTGTGATTTTGTGCATTTTCGCTCCACTGATCTTAAAATCAACTCAACTTAATTGACATGGTTTAACTGGACGTTATTTTGATTCTTTTATTCTGGCTCTGATAGGATGTGCATGTATGTGCATGTTTTATTCTACTGTATGTGTTTGCTGATTTATGTTTTTATGTTAGTGATTACCTGCCAAGGGACCACGGTGAAAACATAGCCATTGGCTAAATCCGGTGCAATGGATGAAATGGAAACATTCACGTTAAAACTGTCCCTTTTCAAATAAATTGTAATAAATAAATAATAGCGAGGCTGTTAGACCCTGGCGAGGCGGTGTGTGCAAACGCTTAGCCCCTCACCCTCCCCCATCTTCTGCTGGATGACCTTTAACCCTGCTTCGCTACACACTGCACACCTCCCGCTGCTCTGTCGCTCAGATGAGAGAGACTGGTGCAGATAGAGAGGGCAGAGAGCTGATAGAAAATGGCAACAAAGAGAGAGATCAAATGCAAATGCTACTGGGGGAGGATAGTTATGCATCTGCAAAATTCATATTTCAGCTGCACTCCCTCAGAAACCACTTCGATCATCATATTCAAGTTGTCTGTGCAGTGGAGGACTCTAAAAGCAATAGTTCAGCCAGAAATGAACAAAATCTGTCATTATTTATTCACCCTTCCAAACCTGTATGACTTTATTCTTCCATGGAACGGGATACTTTTATGGTGCTTTTTGTCATTTTGGAGTTTGACAGCCCCAGTCTTTATTCACAGTCACCGTATGGAAAAAAGTCTCGAGGATATTCCTCATAAAGTCATATGTTTTGTTTGGAATGACATGAGGGTGTGTAAACTATTCCTTTATTATTATTCCATTCTGTCTTTCTTTATATGTATTTTATTTTATTTTTTATTTTATTATTAGTCATTTTTTAATGTTTTATTTTATTATTCTAACTTTTCTCCCTTTTTTCATATTCATGCTTTGGCAATATACTGTGTAAAGTACAATTTTATTTTATTTTTTATGTTTATTGTATCATCCTAATTTTTCTCCCTCTTTTTCGTAATGATGCTTTGGCAATATAGTATGTAAAGTACTTTAAATTTATTTATTTTATTTTTTAAATATTTTATTTTATATTCTAATTTGATGTTTGGCAATATGTAAAATATTTAAAATTTTATTGTATTTTTTATCAGAATTTATATTTTTAGGTGAACTATTCATATAATGTTCACTTAGTCTTTCTTTATTTCTTTTTGTTTATTTAAATTTAATTTAATTTATGAATATTTTATTTTATTTTTCTAATGTTTTATTTTATTATTCTTATTTTTCTCCCTCGTTTTCAAATTGATGCTTTGCCAATATAGTATGTAAAATCTTTTAAATTTTATTGTATTTTTTTTTTTATCAGAATTTATATTTTTAGGTGAAATATTCAAATGATGTTCACTTAGTCTTTCTTTATTTCTTTTCATTTATTTAAATTTAATTAAAAAAATATTTCTCTAATATTTTATTTTAATTTTTAATGTTTTTTTTTTTTTTTTTTTTTTTTTTTTCAAATTGATGCTTTGGCAATATAGTATGTAAAGTACTTTAAATGGAAATTGAGAAAGAGAGAGAATTTCTTTCCAGAAGAGGCAAGAGAGAGAGGAAGATAGAGGAGCAAAGCTTGGGAGCACCCATAAACGCCGGACCTGAGAAACAGAGATAACGCCGAACCAGCAGACAGCAAATACAGCATCAATCTCCTCAGTCACTCCTTCTCTTTCTGCTCCTCTCTCCATCTCTTTTCCCTCCAGTGAGTCTTTTTTTCTGCTGGATCCTCATGCCGAGTGCTCCTGTGTGTTTGTAATAGACCCTTTCCACGTGCTGCCTTCTCTCTTTTCCTTTTCCTTTGCCTTGCTCTCTCTCTCTCTCTCTCTCTCTCTCTCTCTCTCTCTCTCTCTCTCTCTCTCACCTCTCCAGCACACATGGAACAGTTTATCTGGGAGCTTATTTTTTGCGCCTATTAAGCAAAGTTCCTTCTCACAAAAAAGAAAAACGGCAGCCGTAGAGAGAAAAACTCTTTTTATTATGATTGTATAGCAGCACTGCGAAACAGACGGAGGCAAAGAGAGGCAGAGAAACCCCCTGGTAAGCCGTGGCTCCACCACGCATGAGAAAATCAATAAAGCATCCCTTTAAAAGAGGTTGATGGATAATGGAGAAAGACGGGTGGGAGAAACAGACTTGGTCCCACGGATACCTTTCTGCCCTTTCTCTTTTCCCACCATGCCACAAATACACCATCCACGCTGTGACACAAAGCAACAAAACTGCATTGCTGCCATTTCTACATCACGAACGCATGTTTGCGGAGCAGGTTCTCTTGTTAATCATAATGGGAGCAATATAGCTGCGGTGTCACAACACTATGAGCAGTGTCAAGAACATCTGTAATTCCTGGAGAGAGATATCCGTTAGCGTTCCCATTCATCTCAATAGCAGTTGCTCACCTGGTATCCAACCGTAAACTTGGCAGGACGTCTAAATGATGCTGTGAGAATTGGAATGAATCAATAAATGTAGATTTTTTTTTTTTTTACAGAATGTAAATCCTTCTCCTGAATCTGTCAGAGCGACTAGTGATATTACGATTTCCACTTTTTGTAATCGTTCCTTCTCTTGACCATTTGACCAATTCACTTGAAATTTGGCCCACAAACTGACCTGTTGAAATCTATATCAAATCAATGTTGATAAATTAATTGGTTTATATGAAGCAGTTTGTTTTGGGGCATTACTATTTGAATCGGGCAAAAGACAATTAATAAACAATTAATCTGGCATCCAAAATAAAAGTTTTTGTTTACATAATATATATGTGTTCTGTGTATATTTATATGCATATATAAATACAAACACATGCATGCATATTTTCTTAAATATATACATGCATGTGTGTGTGTGTATTTATATATATATAGATAATAAATATACACAGTACACACACATTTATTATGTAAACAATCGCGATTAATCGTTTGACAGCACTACTAAATATAGCATTATTAATAAGATATTGGAGTACATTTTACAAGAAAATACTATTTGAGTTAATTGGTTTTATTATATATATATATATATATATATATATATATATATATATATATATACAGTGGCAACAAATTAAGACTTCATTCCCATGACTTGTTTAATAAATATTGTTTATTACAATTTTTTATTATGCATTATAATGTTATGATGCTATAATTTACTGGCTTTTAACATTTAAAAGATTGATTTTAGTTTCTTAGTAATTTGGTTTTAATTTAATCAACCCTCAGATGCTGTATAGACTGCTTTAATTATAATGGATGCGGTCTAGTTTTGTTGCTTTGCTTAGCTTGCTTGCAGTGTAGACTGCGTCATTTATTATAATGCGATCTAGTTTTCCCCACTCACTTGATTATAATACGATCTTGTTTGGTTGCGTTGCATCATGCCACACGCTTAAAGAGTGCAGCTTGACATTACCTCTCTCTGTCTCTCTCTCTCTCTCTCTCTCTGTGTCTGCCCATCCAGCTTTGTGATGCCGTTATTGAATGTGTGCCGATTAAATTCACACAATCCACACACCCCCTCCTCTCCCTCCGGGAGCTTTTATTTAATTAATAACGCAGGCTTACCATTAAAACACTTGCTGTGTGTGTGTAGGTGTTTGTCTGACAGAGTGAGTCTCATGGCTGTTGTGCTTGTGACGCTGCGTGCGCACTTGTATTGTTGTGTTAGTGGGGTTCCCCTCCCAGAATTAACAAAGCAGTATTGTGTGTGTGGTTATTGTGGTGGGTTAAGCTGTGCTCAGGGCTGTCATGGTTAATCTGCAGCGCTGCACTCCATTAGTCTGGACCTGGAGATTCAGGTATGGCTTATGCACCGGTGCTGGATTGTATATCACATATATGATGTGCATTGATTGAATGGATCATGTGTCGTGGAGTATTGATGGAAGGTAACTGCCACTGTTTCTGTAGAAATGCTGCTATTTTTAGGGATGCACAATATATCGGTTAACCTATTGATGTCGGTCGATATCTGTCTAGAGAGTGAGAGATACAGCAGAATCTGTGAAAGTGTGAATAATTTTAACAAAATAAGAGAGATCATACAAAATGCATGTTAGTTTTTATTTAGTACTGTCCTGAGTAAGATATTTTACATAAAAGATGTTTACATTTAGCGCACAAAACAAAAAAAAATAGCTGAAATTACAAAAATCAGACCTATTCAAAAGTTTGTGAACCCTTGGTTCTTAATACTGTGTGTGGTTACCTGGATGATCCACGACTGTTTTTTTGTTTTGTGATGGTTGTTCATGAGTCCCTTGTTTGTTCTGAACAGTTAAACTGAGCACTGTTCTTCAGAAAAATCCTCCATGTCCTGCGTAATCTTCAGTTTTCCAGCATAGTTTGCATATTTGAACCCTTTCCAGCAGTGACTGTATGATTTTGAGATCCGACTTTTCACACTGAGGTCAACTGAGGGACTCAAACACAACTATTAAAAAAGGTTCAAACATTCACTGATGCTCCAGAAGGAAACACGATGCATTAAGAGCCAGGGGCTGAAAACTTTTGAACTTTTCAAAATGTTTCTTATTTTGTTGAAATATCATTTTTTTTTATCATTTAATACTGCCCTTTGGAAGCAACAGAAGATACTTGCATGTTTCCCAGAAGACAAATTAAGAACAACTTACCCTGATCTTCAAATTCAAAAAGTTTTCACCCCCCGACTCTTAATGCATCGTGTTTCCTTCTGCAGCGTCAGTGAATAAGCTTGTGGTCAGAAGTTTTTGAACAAACTCTCTTATGCTCATCAAGGCTGTATCAAAAATACAGTAATATTGTATGATATTAAAATATCTTAATAATAACTGTTAAATATTCATAATAACCATGATATATTTCTTTAAAATAGAAATCTTTGGTAACATTATAAATGCATTTCCAGTCATTTCTGATCAATTTAACGTGTCTTTGCTCAATCTGAATCTCAACTGTTATCTCATTTATAATATTTGCATTTAAATATGTAAAATTGTATATTTGTTATAAGAAAATAAACAGATTGCGAAGAGACAACTATGTACACAATAAAACATGATTTTTCATTCATGATTATTGGAGTATGTTGTCTAAGAAAATACTATTTCTATTCTACTTCAAAAATTCACGTTTAATTCATTGATGTGACTTGACATAACATAACTTTTTTCCAGTGTAGGAAATTGTTATACTGGGAAGTTTATGGCTAAATATACAGTATATAGTCTTAAAAATAAAGGTTCTTTATTGCATCAATGGTTCTGTGAACATCCATGGAACCTTTCAAATGCAGAAAAGGTTCTTTATAGTTATAGTTCTTTATAGTAATTCTATGTGAAAACATCCTTTTGGAAACTTTTCAGGTAGAATATTTGAGCACAACCAGTCAGAATTGACCATTTCCAGAGTTCTGGAATAATAATAATATACATAAACACATATATCAGTTTTAAGAATGACTCATTTGGATGCGTATCAGTGTGCTGTTTGACTCAGAGCTTGTGTGTGTGTTTCTGCATTCTCTTATTTCTAGTGTAATCTAGGATGCTACACAGGTGGCCTGCAGCCTCTCAGAAGGAGACCTGAAGTGCTCTCCACCTCTCCGCTGCTTTTTCCATTTCTCTTGTTTTTCACTACAAGGCACTGACCCCAGGCCAGCCCGGTGGCGTACTCTTTCCCATCTTTCCCTTCTCTCTCATCTCTCTTTGTGTCTTCATGCCTGTCTGAAATTGTATTTTCATTCCACCTCTTAACGGAAAACATATTCTCATTCGAAAAGGCCGACTCGCCTGTAACCGAATCACTTCGCACCCTGAACATATCAATTTAAAGAGACGTGAGCGAGCTGCACTGAAAGATTTCACAGTCATTGATTGGCTCTGGATCCGTGGTGGATTTTAATATAGGGGCTTTTAAACTTAGCAACATTTACCAGCAGTTTATTAGCTGGCCGTTGACCGAAAGTGGTCCTAAATGAATTTAGACCGAGGGTTTGAGAGCGTCTGCATGGGATCCGCTGAGTAAAACAGAAACGGGGCTTCTGCTTCCTCTTTCTCAGCTCTTTACCTATTAGAGATCCATTACCAAAGAGAAGGCAGGACCAGCGGCCCTATAGAACAGAGAGATAGAGTTTCAATCCTTATCTACTGAGAGTCTCGTGAAGAGAATGAGAGAGTGATACACAGCTTTAGGCGTATGGGTTTAGTGGTCAGTCTGATGACTTTGAGCAGCTCGACTTGCTGGAAATCTGGTGTACTTCTGGCTGTCATGATTGCAAACTTTCAGTTATCAGTACTAGAGAAAGCACACTTTGCATGGACAATGTGTTCTTGTGCACTTCATGCACACGTTAGCAAAGTCTAGTCAAGTCACCTTTATTTATATAGCGCTTTTAACAATACAGATTGTGTTAAAGCAGCTTTCCAGTGAAAATAGTGTGTCAATAATGCAAAAGCACAATAGTAAACACTCATCAAGTGTACCGTTCTGGACAGAGCCATTAGTGATTTTTGAGCTGTGATGTAAAAGCTGTAATTGTAAGTCCATTTAAAAATTAAATGATAATAAAATAATATAACTGGACACTGGCAAAACAGCTATTAAAGTATAATGGAATATATTTGATTTATTCGTTGTATGCAAAAAAGTAATTTCACTTCATTAAATAATTGTGTGTTTCACATTATGTTCCAACATTGCATCGTACAACATTAAATGACCCAAATATATTGCTAATATAGATGTTAAAATATATTCGCAATACGTTTAAGTTATTTAATTTATATTGGTTATTATCTTGTTATTCAGCTTCGAACAGTATGTATTATTGCCCAAAACAATAAAGTATCATCATCGTTTGTACAAATTATATTTTATTTACAATTTCATTTTGAGTTATTTAATTATGGAAATATATAAATATTCCATAGTGTATATATTTAAAAAATAATATTCCCCAGCTCCAACTGCTATGGGTCATTTCATGCATGTTATATGTGCAGCAGCAATATGTACTATATATATGCATAAATATGTGCTATATATATATATATACATATATATATATATGTATATATATATATATATACATATATACACACACACACACACACACACACATATATATATATATATATATATGTGTGTGTGTGTTTTCCCAGAGCATGCATGCAAGTGAATGTTTGAAATCATTATGTGGTAAAAAGTGATGTCTTTTTTTATTTTAGTATCGACTTGGTACCGAAGAACCGTTACAGTACTTTTGACATCCTTAATCACAGCAGTAAAATGTGCAGTTGGCAGTAAGACCGCAGTATATGAGTTTCTCTCTCTCTCTGTCTCTCTCTCTCTGTTTCTGTTAGCTTTTGACAGATGTGCCTCTAATCCATCCAAGCTCCCAACCACCACCGCGGCCCTGAGTAACCTCTATTTTTCTGTGTCTCTCTGTCTTTCTTTGGTTCTGTTCTCTGTGCAGTGTTCTCTGACACATCAGCCCTGCTGAGTTATAGCAGGGCCAGCGTGTCCTACTAAACAAACTTCGACACACACACACACACAAGGGAACACAGTCACACACACACATGCTTGTATGTGCATATTGTCCCATTAAAATCGTCCCCGTCTCTGCACACTTCGGCCTGCCTCTTTGCATTAGTAAGGGTGTTATTAATAAATATGACCTCATCTGTGTCCGCAGAGAACTTCCTCTCCCTCTGTGGACTTCATTTGCTTTTCCCTTCTTTCTTTGCACTGTTCGCTACCTTCTCTCTCTCTTTCAATGCAATACACATCTTTCTGCGTCTCTTGTATACCTTGTCTTCCCCTCACCCTCTGTCTCTCACCTTTTCTCTGTTCTTGTTCTGTTTTCTCTGCTGTGTTTTTCAGTGTGTCGTCCATCTGCCCTTCCTCTGTTTTTTTCTTTATTCTAGTAGTCTGTCTCTCTTTCATGTCTGCTCCTTGTCACTCTCTGGCTCTCACATCCTCAGCTGTACTCTTATATTCTGTCTGTGTGTGTGTGTGTGTGTGTGTGTGTGTGTGTGTGTGTGTGTGTGTGTGTGTGTGTGTGTGTGTGTGTGTGTGTGTGTGTGTGTGTGTGTGTGTGTGCATGCGTGCGTGCGTGCGTGTGTGTGTGTGTGTGTTTGCACTTGCACAGCTATCTTTGTGAGGGCCGGTTTGAGTTTTAGACCATCGGAATGAGGACAGTCTTGGCCGGTCCTCACTTTCTGGGACCGCTTTAAAGGCCTGTTTGAGGGTCAAGACTTGGTTTTAGGGGTCAGGTTATAATTGGGTAAAGGGTAGGTTTAGGGTCAGGGTTTGGGTGAGGCACTTAGCTCTGAAGGTTAGGGTTAGGAGCTAGAGATTGCATTGTGTCAATGTATGTCCTCACAAAGATAGCTATACAGAGTTGTGTGTGTGTGTGTGTGTGTGTGTGTATGTGTGTGTGTGTGCGTGTGTGTATGCGTGTGCGTGTGCGTGTGCGTGTGCGTGTGTGCGTGTGCGTGTGTGAAAACACAAAGAAACCTCTTAAATTTACCAGGGAGAATTCCACAAAAACATGTTCATGTCATATTTCATACTAAAATCAAAAGATTTTATGATTTTATGTGTGTGTGTGTGTGTGTGTGTGTGTGTGTGTGTGTGTGTGTGTGTGTGTGTGTGTGTGTGTGTGTGTATATTTGAATAGTTTGAATATTATAATAATTAGTATTATAATTTTATTTATATAATTATTTAGTAATATATTTAGTATTACATATAGATTATTTAAAATTGTATATATGAAACTGTATTTTTATCAGTATTTTATATATATATATATATATATATATATATATATATATATATATATATATATATATATATATATATATATATATATATATATATATATATGAGGGAAAATTAAATAATTATACAATATGTTATAAAATACAATGCAGTTTTTTCATATTAAATAACATAATTAAAACTTATTTAAAATTGCATATATTAAATATAGTAGCTTTTAGCAATACAATAATGGGGTTAATTTGCAAGATTGTTCATTTTCACTATTATGTAGTTTTTGTGTGTAGGTAATATCACATTGCAAAACAATGCAAAAACTCTTTAAGGGCGAATCATTAACATTTTATTTTGCAGTGAAATATGACCTGGACATGTTCACTCACCGTCATTGTCAGCCTATAATTCTTTTATCCACATGAATGATTCGCTCTGCTTGTTTTCTTATGTTTTTTGGTGTTTTTGACAATTCCAGCTGCGTGTCTGCATGAACGTTTCAGATCGAGATGCATCATAATTAACCTTAAGATAGCACGTACCTCATTTGTTTTAACGATAAACAACTGGCAGCTGGTTTGCTTTAAATTAACATTCACCCAATGCATTAGCTAATTTACGCTGACAGACCGCCATCAAACTATTTACCTGATGTTTAAATAGAAACATTGATTCATTGTAGAGCACCAGCCATATGTGAGAATTATTGCAATTAGAGCCAGCATGTGAGGCTTATCCCAAAGGCTTGATGTCATCACATCATAATTAGAGCCGATGATGTTTCTTTTATGATGTGATGTTTTATACAGTGTGAGAAGGTGTATTAGGATGCAACAGAGACTGCAGTAATCAGCTGGATACCGTAGTATTTCCTCATTATAAGGTGTAGCAGCTCTACTGATTCCTTTGGGACGGAGTCTGGGGTAAACATATGAGCTCACCTCAACCTTACCTCACCTCTGCGTGTGCATGTGCACAAAGGTGAGCCGTCGTATTCTTAACGGTCAATAAAGCATGTCAGAATGCACTTGGATATGAAATGGATATGTGCATTTTTCTATTATTAATATCTCATGAATAAAACTCAGCTAAAATATTCTGGCTTCTCCAGTCCCAGTAACCTTTGGAAAACTGACCCACACGTTCTCCTTTCTCGCCCCGAATGGACTCGCAAACACTTGCTTGCATCGTTAAGAGATTATTATTTATTCTACTGTCAAAAACAGAGACAAAAATGAGCGAGCAGATTGTTTTATAGCAGAGCTGAGCTTACGCAGAAAGCAAGACCAGCTGATTTTTAAACAATTGAAAAGAAACCAGATTACTTAATGTTGTTTTCCATGCACCATACAAAGTCACCATCTGTCGCTTCCCTTCTCTTTGCGTTTTGCAGCACAATATAATTACAGCCATTGTGAGAAAGGTCCTTTAGAATAATGTGGCAATTCTGAGTGGCAAAGTTTATCCCCGTGAATTGTCCACTTACGAGACAACTAGTGTTATATTGTGATAATACAAAACTCGCTTCACCCTCAGCAGAACGAGATGCACAGGAACGCTTAATTCTATACCCAGTAGACCAAAAAAAGCAAGAAAGTTTGTTAGGTTTGAATCCAGGGTTTGAGAGCGCCAGTTTATATCAGTGGGCGTCTCCTAACATGGGATTTGTTTGGTTTGTACTTTTTTATGAGAAAATTTTCAGATAAATCTGACACAGCCCTGGGGTTTGTTGTGAAAAGGCTTGAAACGAAGCCAGAGCATTACTTTGTGATCCTCCCACTTATATAAACACAACACACACACTAAGCAAAGGCACTCAAAATCTCTCTACCCACTCTCATATACCACACAGATCCTACTTTATAAAGTATCCGCATCAATTATAAAGACGCTAAACACTTATTGGTGTGTACAGTTTGATTAAAACACACTGCATAAAATATTTGAGTGCTGTCAAACGATTAATCGCATCTAAAATAAGTTTTTGTTTACATAATATATGTGTGTATATTTGTTACATATATATATAAATACACACACATACAGTACATATTTAGAAAATATTTACATGTCTATATTTATATTTTAAATAAATATATTTCAAATATAAACATAACTTATTTTTCTTAAATATATACATGCATGTGCGTCTATTTATATATATATATATATGCATAATAAATATACACAGTACACACACATATATTATGTAAACAAAAACGTATTTTGGATGTGATTAATCGTTTGGCAGCACAAAAATATTTTAAAATGTATTTTTATGTATTTAAAAAAAATATTTCTAAGCATATATTGCTAATAAAATAAAAATATATTTTCTATATCTATGTTTATATTTTACATAATGGTATTATAATATCATTTTTGTTTTTCATCATATATTTTGTTTTTGTTATTTATATTGTGTTATATAATTTCTCACATGCTTAAAACATATTTTGGACATATATATATATATATATATATATATATATATATATATATATATATATATATATATATATATATATATATATATATATATATATATATATATATATATATATATATATATATGTATGTATATATGTGTGTGTGTATGTATATTCCACACAGGATACACTACAAACTAGCTGTTTAAGACTTGAATAAAACGCATTTGCACCAAACACTATGTGCTTCAGTGAACTTATTAGACATTTCACCATCTTTGGACAGAAAAGTTGCACAAGTTCTTCCAAGGTCATGGAGCTCTTAAAAGGTGCCGCATGAGTGAAACTATTTTAGCACAGAAGATTCTCCAGACTGTTTCTCAACCGTCTCAGAAAGGCAGTCCTCCCACACACTGTCTAGTCATAGGGTGTTTGTGTGTGTGTGTGTGTGTGTGTGTGTGTGTGTGTGTGTGTGTGTGTGTGTGTGTGTGTGTGTGTGTGTGTGTGTGTGTGTGTGTGTGTGTGTGTGTGTGTGTGTGAGCGTCTCCACGCTGGCCTTGTTGGCGGGATGCTAATTTCTTGCCAGGCCCAGCAGCAGGTGGAGGGTATTACATGGTTCTTTCCCCACACATGGGCATAGTTAAAGAAATAACAAAAGCAACCCACGGCATTTTCTCAGACGAGCTTTTATCGGCTCAAACACACAACAGCCAAAGCCCACTCTAATGAATGCGACTCTAGCTGTGTGACTCTGCCACTAAATATTCATATTTGTCACAACCACTGCTTCTTTCCTTCTTTTTCTTCCTTTCTTTCTATTTTTAGTGGACGGAGGGTGAGGGTCAGCTTGACAGCAGGCTAATTTAAAGCGAAGGTCGGCCATCATGACCCCATGAATAATTGTCTTCAGAGGGTCAAAGGTCAATGCAAAAGTGCAGTCACTCAACAAAGAGGGCACACACTTCTGCCTCACTGACCCACACTGCTCCTCTTATGTGTGGACAGACTTTAATGACCTGGCGAATGACCTTGCAAATGGACACTAGTAGAAACGAAGGACACAATACGACACTTTGATCAATACTGGTGCTTACGTGCATGCTAATATCTTGATGCTGTTTACATGATAAGCTAGTCTCACTAAATTTCACATATGGTGCTATCAAATGACACTTTAATTGTTTTAATTGACTTGTTAAATATCTTTGCAGAATAGATGCATGAAGTGTGAAGGTTATATTATTATATAATATGTTCTTACTATATATTATTATTATTATTATAAATATTGTACAAGCTTGTCTTAAACATGTTCAGAAATAATATAAAATAAAAAAAAATGCTAAATATTTCTTAGCCAAAATGTAGATATTCAGTTTTAGTGGTCATGCCAATTCAAATGAAAAATGACTGAAAGTATAACATCAGTAGTAGGTTATTATTAGCAGTAAATTATTTGTAAAAACAAAGAAAATCAGCCTGTCACCATCATGCAAACATATATTGGACATGCAGTATTGGTTCTTGATAGGTTTTTGCATTTCACTGCACTCTTTTCCATTGTTTTTTCTGGGTAAACATGCACTTGATGGATGCTTTTGACAGCTGCGCTTCTGTCTTGTGCGGTGTCTTGTAAAAATGTGGCCCTGAAGTTAAAAAGTTCAATTTGCATCTCATAACCTTTTACGTTTTTCTCATTCCACTGCCCATGTCTCGTTATTTTCAATGCAAACTAACAATATGTAATTCCATGTAATGGTTCTTCATCACTGAAAAATAAATTCCACCTATTTTCAGTTCAGTTGCTGCCTTACATTTTAAGTATAACCAACTTGGTTGTACAAGTCATTTAAACTTAAATTGCATTAAAAAGAATGAATTTCATATAACATAAAAAGTTGCAATTACTCAATTATTTTGATGAGTTAAAGCAATGTAAAAACAAGTTGCCATGACTTACTGATCTTTTTTCTGTTTTTTTTTGAACAGTTAATCATTTTTCTCTCTCTCTCTTAACTGTTATCATCAGTGATTTTACTGTCAGTGTGTGTAATTGCTGCGATTTTTATTCAAAACCACAATTCTTCTATTTAAAAATAAATTAAAATCATAAATTAAAAATCAATAAAATCACCCAGCTCTACTATCAAGTATGCACTACTGTTGCATTTCATGTAAGAGTTAGCATCCTAAAACTCTTTACTTAACATGTCTTAAGTGTCAATTTTTCGAAATTGAGATTTATACATCATCTGAAAGCTGCATAAATAATCTTGTTATGATAGAACAATATTTGGCTGAGATACAACTATTTGAAAAGATGGAATCTGAGGATGCAAAAAAATCTAAATATTGAGAAAATCGCTTTTAAAGTTGTGCAAATGAATTCTTAGCAATGCATATTACTAATCAAAAATGAAGTTTTGATATAGTTACAGTAGTGAATTTACAAAATATCTTCATGGAACATGATCTGTACTTAATATGCTAATGATTTTTGGCATAAAAGAAAAATCTATAATTTTGACCCATACAATGTATTTATTATTGGCTGTTGCTACAAATATACCCCAGCGACTTAAGACTGGTTTTGTGCTCCAGGGTCACATTTCTACTTTTAGCTTCGAATCCCTCTCAGTTTTGACCGTATGTTGCTATACAATGCAAACTTCGCACAGCATTTGTGAGATTGCGTCTTCCCAAAGGATTTTGGGCAAGTGCACCATTCAGAGACTTTTTCAACATGCTACAATTTGGGACATGCTAATTAGGCTGGGTAATATGCAAATTGGGACACAAAACAAGACTTTTACACTTAGATGAGTGTTCCAGTGAAGCCGAAGCCAGACCCACAGTTGCACGAATGACATCCAAACGAATGCAGTAAAAGCTAAGCCAATACTCTCGCAATTAGCACTGCTAGCACCAGCGTCTTCACCAAACCCAAGCCAAAAGCGGCCTCAGATAAGCATCACAGAGCTTGTGACTCAGCAGTGTCTCCTTGCCGCTCTGCACGGCTGTGATTAGCGTTCACAACGTCAGCTAATGAATCATTCGTATTATGCCGCTGCCACGCTTGATTTCAGAGTTTAATAAAGGGATGTTTTAATTTAGCTCTGACTGCTCTCTGTGCGTTTCTTCATAGGTGAGAAGGTGGTCAGATTGGTGTGAATTTATTCATGGCCGAGGCTTTTACACCAGCACTGTTTCAGAAACTCATTTACTGTGGCCCATGGTCGATTTGCTATTAAACGAGAGGTTTTAAACAGCGTGCTGGACTGCACATGTCTAATTCATGAGGGTGTTGAAAGGCTTTCTGAGTGACAGAAAGTTTGGAGGCAAATTTGCTGAGTGTTTTATCAAGGCTCATAAATAAAGTAAATATGTTTTTAGCGGTAAATTAGCTTTATATCCAGCTGTCATTTAGATGTTTGTGTGTTCTGAGAAGCTTAAAACTCAGGATGCAACTTTAATGCAATATAGTTTCAATAAGTTAATGTTAGCTTTTACATTTAGTCATTTAGCAGATGCTTTTATCCAAATGAGGACAATGGAAGCAATCAAAACCAACAAAAGAGCAACGATATGCAAGTGCATTGACAAGTTTTATTTATTATATAATAAATAAAAAGAAAACAGTGCAAGCTAGTGTTAGAGACCTTTTAATAAACTTTGTATCAAGCTGGCATTAAGATAAAAATTAGATAGCTACAGTATGTAAGTATTTTGAGAAGCTTAAAACTCAGCAGTTCAAGTTTTAATGCAATAGTTAGATTAGATTAGATTTAGCATAGTTATAATTAACTTTGTATCAAGCTAGCATTTAGAAATCTTCAGTATGTAAATGTTTTTTGTTCTTGAGAAGCTGAAAACTCAGGAATACAACCTTTGGTCCAATAGTTAGATTAGTTTCAGTAAGTTAAGGTTAGTTTTTAGTAGTTATAATTAAATTTGTATCACAGCATAGCATTTCAGCTTCAGTAAAGCTTCAGTATGTAAATGTTTTGGTTTTTGAGAAGCTTGAAACTTGAAAAAGGAATACAATTTTTAGTGCAATAGTTTGATTTGACTCGGTAAGTTAAGGATAGTTTTTAATAGTTAATTTGTATCAAGCTAGCATTAAGATAACATTTAAGCAGCTACTGTATGTAAATGTGTTGGTTTTTGAGAAGCTTAAAACTCAGGGATGCAAGCTTTGTTGCAATAGTTAGATTGGATTCAGCTGGTTTAGGTTCGTTTTTAATAGTTTAACTTCGTATCAAGCTATTGTTAACACTGTAAAAAAAAAAATCAAGAGTTGAGAAAACGTAAAAGTTTTCTCAACTTTTACAAAATAAAAGTTGAGAAAACCAAGCAACCAGCTTCAGCAGATTTTTGAGTTTCCTCAACTTGCTGTTTTCAGTTCATACAACAAAAAGTTGAGAAAACTCAAAAATCTGCTGAAGCTGGCTGCCTTAAACTTTTAAGTTTTCTCAACTTTTAATTTGTTACAGTGAAGATAGCATTTAGATGTAAATGTTTGTGTGTGTTGTGAAAAGTTTGAAACTCACTCATTTTTCAAATCCCAGAAAAACACCCAACCCCACCGCCGGATCCGTTTGCTGTGTTTATATCTTGAGCATTCATATATATGTGTGTGTGTGTGTGTGTGTGTGTGTGTGTTGTAGCTCTTTCTACACAGGATAAGGTGAGGAAGCAATGGAAATGAAGTTGTTTTGGTGGCCTGTTTCGTTTGGAAAATCAATGCTGAGCGCGGTAGCAAATTGTGTCGGCAGGCATTTAGTTCACTCGTGCGTTTGTGCATGCACGTCTGTGCATTTTCCATACACTTAACCACCATTCGTTTGACATTTCCTTGCCTCTAAGAAGTGTGCATTCGTTCCCGATGTGTCCTAGATTTTTCCAAACAGATCGTAAAGCCATTGGGATATTTTTTTTTTTTTTTTTTGCCTGGTGTGGAAGGTTCGACTCTAAGCAGAGGGACTCTCCTTGAGGGGTTAAACGTTTTAACAGCCATGCTTCTGCAGAAACACACACACAATAGCTCTCCCAGATGGGTCGTGCTTCTAATTATGGCCCAAATTGAGTTTGCAGGTCATTTGATTAAAGTAATCTGATATGAGATATTCGCAGAACTTAATTTTATGTGCGTGGGTGTGCAACTTTTAACGTACTCAAATGGACAGCGTCCCCTTTTTTCTTAGTGATTCAATGTGACTGTGCTTTATTATAGCATATGTAACTATATCTTTTAATCGATCACAGGAGGAAAGGGTGAAGTCTTCAGAAACCTAATCTGTTTAAACATCCCCTCCTGTCTTCTTCGTTACTCCGTCTCATCTTTTTATGCTGTATTCTCATTACAGTATGGATTCTTTCATGTGTTGAATGCATCTGTGTGACGGCTGACTGTCTGTTCCATGAGAGAGACACACTGGCTTCATCTCTTCATCCCCTTTCATGGGACTGGGTCTCTATCTCAGATAGATAGAGAGAGAGAGAGAGATCACACTCTAGAGAAGGACATTAACCTGATTGAAAGCGCCCACCCCTCACCCCCCGAGCGAGCGTGACCTTCAGTCACTTGTCTGTGTGTGTATCTTACGCTCCCATAGGAGCTTGAGTGAAAAAGGCTCCTCTGGTACTTCCAGTGAGAAACAGAAGAAACACTGAAGATAAGGGAGAGCCAGAGAAAAGATGGCTGTGCGTTTTGAGGCCAGCAGATCAGAGCAAGCGAGTGATCGTGAGAGGCTGGGGATGGACGGTATGATGATATACGCTAGAACTTTGTCAACCATTGAGATTTTGCTATATAAAGCGGCGCTATTTAAAACATCTGACGCAAAACCGAAAGTATACTCTACAAACTGTTTCACAGGCACTTTGGAGAGTGTTGTTTATTATAAAAGGAGTGGTTTAGATTTTAATGCGTCTTGTCTTTTGTGCATTTGGCAGACGCTTTTATCCAAAGTGCAATGCATTCAAAAGTAATCGTTTTTTAGTGGCTCATGCATTCCCTGGGAATCGAACCCATGATCTTGATGTTGCTTGCGGCATGGCCTGCTGTGATAGCTACAGGAATGCTAGTTGTGTCCAAAGATTGTGTTTTGGTGCAAAGCCAACTTAATGCATTAATGCACAATTCAAATATAAATATGTATATTGGCTTTTACAATCATTTAATATAATATAATGTTATATAATATGATTTTTGATGTTTTGATGTCAGACCTAATAATCTTATCTTTTAATTTCCAAAAATAAATAAATAAATAAATTCAAATCAAATACAGTTATTAAATACTGAGGACTTTTAATCTATTAAAAGTAACTTAATTACCAAAAAACATGCATTATTATTTGGTTATGTAATTTATGCATCATATTTTTTGCTATGTAATGTGTTAATGCCAGACTTATCTCTGTTTTGGTAAGAATAATCTTACCTTGTAGTTTCCACTAAAATAATAATAAAATCAATAATGAAATCCTATATAATATTAAATATATAGAGCACCTTTAATGTGTAAAATAAGTGACTCGGTTATCAAAAAATATGCAATTTATACATAACATTTTGGGTTGAATTCTGTTAAAAATAATATCAATATATTGTGATTAATATGCCGTTTTTTTAAAAAAAAATATGGATTATTAATATATCTGTAATATACTTATTATAATCAGAGTTAATAAAAATAGTTTTAAAAAAGAGACAGTTCACCCAGAAATTAAAATTCTGTGATCATTCGGTTCCAAACTGCATGACTTTCTCTCATCTGTGGCACACAAAAGAAGATATTTTGAGATGGTTTTTTTGTCCATACAATGGAAGTCAGTGGTAATCAAAACTGTTTGGTTACCAGCGGTCTTCAAAATATCTTCCTTTGTGTTCCACAGAAGAAAAAGCCATTCAGGTTTGGCACAACATAAGGCTGAGTAAAGGATTTTTTTTAATTGAACGGTCCCTCTAATATTGATAAAACAGTATCTAGTATGTGTGTGCGCTGTGCTTTTTAAACTTAGCAGCATTATACTCCATTGGAATCTATTGTCTGCTGTTCACTTCACGTCTGTGGAGTTGAAGAGTGTTTCAAATCAGTCACTTTTGAGATTTTTCTTTTCTCTTAGCGTGCTGCGTTAAACGAAGGAAGGACTGTACACGGCAAAGCAGTTCACTAGTATTTCTGAGAGCTTTTGTTTCCATGCTTCCATGTTTTTGAAATATAATCAGCATCATTTTGTAATTATGTTTTAAAAGGCCCATTGAAATACGCCATGGACATTGTTAAGAGCGACAGCTGAAGTTGATCGAACCTGTGGAGTTTTTGTCGAACAAACTGCATTAGGTAGTTTTCTGAAATGGGAATCATGAAAAAAGACTTTTATAGCTAGAAATCGAGATACTCCTTGAGTAAAAGAAGATCTGAAGAAAGATGTGAATAAGCATTTCAGAATAGAGCAGGGAGGGGGTCACAAATCAGACGAAAATTACAGGCATTTTAGAAACTAGTCAAAGAGAAGAAGTGATTTATTCTACAGATAGCTTCCTCTCGTCTGACCGCAGCATGGCGGTGAAACAAATAGGTCTGTGGGGTGAGTAACAAAACAGAGAGATAGAGATGGCGAGCGAGAGACGGAGGGATGATTTGGGTGAGATTGGGCTGTGCGGGAGAAATCAGAGACAAATTATTGTTGTGTGAGGCAATTGTTGCGATAGAATAAGCATTCAGTTAAATTGAAGACCTCAGACTTTTGCAAATTGCCTGAGATAACAGTGTCGCGAAAACAAGGCGAGTCGTTTGTATTCCCACCGTCTCCCGAATTCACACACAAAAGAGGGGCTCGCACTCAATCAACAGAAAGAGTAAAAATAACCCCTCCTTTAACCCCTCTGTTTCTGCTTATCTCACCTTATCTCTCAAGCTCTCATTTGCGTACAGGAAGCGAAGGGATTGAATCTGGCCATTGGTGGATGATCATAAATAGCTTTGTGCCGTCTATATCCCCCTCTCTCGTGCTGGGAAGGAGGAGACCAGGGGAAGGAAGATGATAAAAGCAGGATGCTTTTAGGGAGGAGAGAAGAAGGGAAGCTGGATGATAAAGAGGGAGGTCTGAGGTGAAGTGGGCTGCATGGGGAGGGTTTGAAAAGAAGCAAAAATGTGACCTGTGCTGAAAAAATGAGTCGAATTTTCAAAAATGAGTTATTTTTGTTTTCACACTGTCCATTAAAAGACCTTCAGAATGATGCATGATTTGTTGGAATCGGACCAAAAATAACCGAGCTACACCTGTTTGAAGTCAATATAATCAGCCGTTTTTAACAGTTTCCTCCAGTTATTTCCTTAATAATAATTACTGTATTAATAATCACAATATAGCTATTTTTATTTTATCTTTGTTATTATAAAAAAAAACAGGGTTACACTTTATTTTGATAGACAACTTTAGACATTCTACACTGTAAAAAAAAAAAAAAAAAAAGTTGAGTCAATTTAATATTTTAAGGCAACCAGCTTCAGCAGATTTTTGGAGTTTTCTCAACTTGTCTTTTATTAGTTTATTCAACAAAAATTTGAGAATCTCCCACAAAAATAAGTTGGAAAAACTTTTTTTTTTAAGTTCGCATCAGTAACTTATCAACTACATGTCAACCAATTCTTATTAATTTACAAGTACATGTCTACTAACTCTCTCAGAGTAGACTGTTTAGGGTTAGTAGAATAAGTTGGCATATACTTACAAAATAAAGTGTTAGAAGATATTAAGCAGACAGTCTACTGATACTCTAATGACTGCTAGTTGACATGTAGTTGCAAAGTTACTTACTGTTAGTAGAATGTCTAAAATGGACTATCGCATCTTTTTCTTAATAATAATTACTATATTAATAACCACAATACAGCTATTTTTATTTTATCTTTGTTGTTATAAATAATAACAGATGCAAAAAAAAACACATTTTATTTACATTTAAATAAAAGCGTTGAAGTAAGAAAAACAAATAATCAAATGTAAAAATTCCTTTAGTGTGTTCATTACAAATAAGTGCTTATTAAAACTACAAAAGCCATTCAATCAGTATAATATATAATATAATGTTACACATCCGCTGTTTTCCCCAACATTCACAAACATTCACATTCAAAGATCATGTTTTTTGCGTGAATACTTAAATACTGTAATTGTGTGTATGTGTATCAGGATTGCACGCTGCCAGAAGCGTCTTTATATGCGTGAGAAGCGAGCGGAGAAAAGGTACTCCTCTCAGAAAACGTACAAATAAAGATTATTTCAGATGTTTAACTCTTTCCCCGCCAAACGTTTTGAAAAAAGTTGCCAGCCACCGCCAGCGTTTTTGCAGATTTTCACTCAAATTTCATGGCGCCCAAATATCGAAAAGAGTTTCGATATCTGTCCTATTTAAAACTCGACTCTTCTGTAGTTATATCGTGTACTAAGACCGGCGGAAAATGAAAAGTTGCGATTTTCTAGGCTGATATGATTAAGAACTATACCCTCATTCCGGCGTAATAATCAAGGAACTTTTCTGCCGTAACATGGCCGCAGCAGGCGTAGTGATATTACGCAGCGCCTGAAAGTAGTCCCCAGCTAGGTAACTAGTTATAATATAGCCGGGGACTACTTTCATGCGCTGCGTAATATCACTGCGCCTGCTGCCGCAGCAAAGTTCCTTGATTATTACGCCGGAATGAGAGTATAGTTCCTAGCCAAATCGGCCTAGAAAATCGCAACTTTTCATTTTCCGCCGGTCTTAGTACACGATATAACTACAGAAGAGTCGAGTTTTAAATAGGAAAACTATCGAAACTCTTTGGTCATTTTTGAACGCGATGCTACTGGTCTAATCGGATTCAATGATCTATGCTAAGCTATGCTAAAAGTGCTATCGCCAGACCCGGAGATCGGCTGAATGGATTCAAAAACGGTAAAACTCAACTTATTAACTCTGAGGGAGTTGGAGAATGAGCCTATTTCCAAAAAAAGTGGAGTGTTCCTTTAATTACTATTTGGAGCATTGCTAGATGAGGGCTTTGAGAAAACCTCAAATTCGACTAAAATCGACTCTTTTTGCCTGTAGCACAAAATTAGCACATTCTGACTCATTTTGAAAGCACGGGACACATATCATGACAGTAAAGACACGTTTCGAAGCCACAAACGCTACAGATATCCGGAGACGAGTGCAGAGACGGATGGATCAGTGCGATTCAGAATAGACGCCACAGTGCCTTCTCAGCAAAATAAAAGAAAAACAACACCAGCGATACGAAAAACCAAATTCGTCTCAACATGACATGCGAGTACATCACAGATACTTGCGAATCAGCATAAATACAACCCAGCGTTCCTACAGACATACACTGGATGTTGATTAAACCCGATCTGTCCTCCTTCCGTCACTGAGATCCTTCCTGTTTACATCCCAGCAGATCTCCCATTGATCTCGCATCTTATCGTCTGCTAAAACGCTCTTCCTCTTTCTCTCCGTTTCTCTCTCTCTCTCTCTCTCTCAGTTTTGAACAGTGGGATGTGTATCATGCGGAATGAACGGAAGGTTACAAGTTACACGATTTAAAATATAACAAGTAGTGTAACTATTTCAGTTACTTTATTAATGTAGTGTAACTTATTACATTTGATTACCTTTTGATTACTTTTCTAAATTTCTAACAACTCATTTTCGAACATTTAAAGCAAGCAGGGTGAACCTTGCAGTAGAACTCAACACTGATTTCTGTCAGACTTTAAAAATCCTTCATCAGTTCAATTAAGATTATAATCATTTCATTTTAAAGCACAGCCACCACAAAATCAGACTTTAGCAGATTTTTCACTTTGAGATCGTTCTGATGTTAAATACAGATTTAAAGTCATAACCAGAAATACTGTTACTGTTTTTGAAATCAAATCTTTGCATAACTATGACAGGAAACACTGGAATCTAACAATGCATTGGAAAAAGATGCATTGTTTTAACAATAAAGCATATACATAAAGCCAAATATGAAATAAAACAGTTATCAAATAAGCATGTGTTCTATTCTGCGTCCTAAACTCCTGAAACATTGGTGTCTCATATTTTAAAGCACTCCATGAAATATTCAGATGTAACCCAACCCAACCCAACCCAATCATTTTTAACATTTTCATAAGTACCTGTAATTGAATTACACATTTTCTTCTTAGTGTCTGTATCTGATTACAGTTCATTTGATTTTGTAATTAAATTAGGTAATTCCCGTTACATGTTGCTAGTTACTCCCCAACACTGGGAAGGAAGGTGTCAGTTTTGTATCGTACAGACAATTACGGAGCACTGCATGGCTTTCCATTAACTCTGCTAAAAGGAAACACTAGAGAGGAGTGCAGAGGTGCGTCGTGGCCTTCTCTCTCAGCTCTCACTTATTCCAGCTGAAAGACGTAGACGTCAATGAGAGAGGACACAAATAGCCTCTCCACCTCTGCACACCTCTGGCCTCAGGAGCTCCGGCTGTCAGGAACTGCAGGGTGGAGGCAGAACGACGGAGGCCTGCGGGACAATTAACCCCCGAGGGAGAGCAGTGGGCATCCTTCACTTACAGTCTATTAACATACAGACGTGATCAAAACACAGCTGTAGCAATGGATTCTCTCTCTCACACACACACACACACACACACACACACACAAACACACACACACACACACACACACTCTCTCTGTCTCTCACTCACTCACACCCACACTCACACACACACACACACACACACACACAGTCTCTCTCTCTCTCTCTCTCTCTCACACACACACACACACACACACACTCTCTCTGTCTCTCACTCACTCACACCCACACTCACACACACACTCACACACACACACACACACACACACACACACACACAGTCTCTCTCTCTCTCTCTCTCACACACACACACACACACACACACACACACACTCACACACACACACACACACACACACACACACACACACACACACACACACACACACACAGTCTCTCTCTCTCTCTCTCACACACACACACACACACTCTCTCTGTCTCTCACTCACTCACACTCACACCCACACTCACACACACACACACACACACACACACACACACACACACACACATATGTACAGACACACTCTAGACCAGCTTATTGATTTGCATCTATCTATCGTTCTATCTGTCTATTGTTCTATCTATCTATCTATCTATCTATCTATCTATCTATCTATCTATCCATCGTTCTATCGTTCTGTTGTTCCATCATTCTGTTATTCTATCTATCTATCTATCTATCTATCTATCTATCTATCTATCTATCTATCGTTCTATCTATCATTCTATCTATCTATCGTTATATCTTTCTATCTATCGTTCTATCGTTCTGTTATTCTATCTATCTATCTATCTTTCTATCTATCTATCTATCTATCTATCTATCTATCTATCTATCTATCTATCTATCTATCTATCTATCTATCTATCTATCTATCTATCTATCTATCTATCTATCTATCTATCTGTCAAATGTCACAATTGCACAAATGCACAAATGTCTATCAATACACCATTAAAAACTGGTAAAAAATACCATAAAAAATACCAAAATACCGTAGTAAATCAGTACTTCTCTTCACGCCCACTAGTTGCGTTGTCATGTTTTGCGGGCCGCATTGTGACTAATGTGGTGGCGTGGATTTGTGCATATATAAACATGTATAGAAATATTACAGCCCTGCACAATAACAGGAACTAATGCGAGTGTGTCCCTGTAAGATATTGTACACAAAATACAGAATTTTCCTTCCAGGCTCCCAGCCAGCTCTCCAAACATGCTACAGTTCTCTGCTGAAATGATTATGCGCTCCAGCAGTCATTGCTGAAATCACTGAAAAGTAGAACATAACCGTAATCGTTATTGCATAATGTTAAAGCCAATCCTGTCGCATAGCTATTTCCTGCGCTGATCGCCGGTGTCTTTAACAGAAACGCAGCAGCTTCTAAAGGCCCCTGAGGGACAGTATGCACACAATGTGGTTACCGTTGCATTGTCTGCTAATTGCTGTTGTTCTGTTGTATCCAACCTATGGATGCACACACACACACGTGAATGCAGCTGGGTAATGAGGTTGTTGCAGTTGTCGTTAATGAAGCTGATTGAATTGGGAACACATGCAGCATTAACGACAGGTCAGCGAGGGTATCCCAGTATCCTCTGCTCCGGAGGGCATGGAGCAAAGGCATGGAAACACGTGAGTGTTTGCCAATGTCTGTCTCTCCCTCACATACGCCTCAAACACACACTCACTCAACAGTTTGTGCTTAAACCTCATCATTAGAGCAGCTGACAGAGCAAGGTCACAGAGAGATGGGCCGTATTCAGAGAGAGGTTTATAGAGAGACGATGAAAGAGAGAGAGATGGATAGTTTTATAGTAGATGGGTGTTTCTTCCATTATAGGCACTTTTGTAATGGAAGACTTTAAATAAAAAACCCTCCCTTAAGCAAACTCTATTTAATTTGTCTACTAAGAATGGCTTATAGTGTATATACTGCACAGATATAGGGATTATGCCATTTTTAGGTCATTTGCATTTGTGTTTATTAGTATTCTGCATTGGACATAAGTTATGTACATTTTTCTTTATTATGGGAATAATGGTGCAACAGCTATGACTTTACTGTCATAATTTGTGTTTTTAAAAGAATGTATATAAATCATTTTCACACAGTAATATTGAAATCATTTTTCATAGACTAAAAGTGTAAATTCATATTTTTATGAGGCGTTTTTATAATTTAAGACTTAAGAACATCTGGGACAACAAACGTATCTATATATATGTAAATGCTAGTGCTGTCAGACGATTAATCGCATCCAAAATAAATGTGGTTGTTGTTTACATAATATATGTATTTGTACTGTGTTTATATATAAATACACTGCAACAAAAAAAACGTAAAATTTTAAGGCAACCAGCTTCAGCAGATTTGTGAGTTTTCTCAATTTGTTAACAAAAAACTCAAAAATCTCCCACAAAAATAAGTTGAGCAAACTCAAAAATCTGCTAAAGCTGGTTGCCTTAAAATTTTAAGTTGGCTCAAGCTTTTTTTTTTTTTTTTTTTTTTTTTTTATACAGTGTATATTTAATATATAAACATATTTTTCTTAAATATGTACATGCACATTTAATAGCTTTCTAAGATTTATATATATATATATATATATATATATATATATATATATATATATATATGTCACTTTAATATAACAAAATATATATATATATATTTTTTTTTTTTAATGAAAAAAAATCAACCCATGCAGCATTAAAGTTGAAGTAACCATCATGAATGAAAACAAAAGGTGAGATCTATTTGTAGATACAAATTGTGATAAAGTAAGAGAACACATGATCCTGAAGGGCATCTCAGCACTCCTTGGGTTGATAATTAAGCGGTTTAAACTGTAATTGAGCTGTAATTTTTCCAGATTCAACGATGGCCTTGATCAAGGAGCTCTTGCTCTGTGGGCCGAGGGCCGTTGGGATCCCGGTGACAGGAAGGGATGGGAAGGAAACAGGAAGTGGGATGTGCCTGCAGCTGGTCAAACTCCATTTGATTATTAAGACCTTCATCTAGGCTCATTCACTAATGAAACATCACACTGCTTGTTGATGTCCGAGAACAGACACACACGCTCAATCACTCAACACACACAGGAGCTGTCAGCCTCCCACTCATTCACACACTCCCACTTCTAACATCGTCAGTCACACTTACAGCACACATGCAGTCCGACCCAAACAACATTCACACTTTCTTCTACGAAAAAGCACACATAATGCATGCATGCCAGCTGCAGGCGCCGTCTCGAAGGCATAAACAAAGAGCAAACGCTATCAAACCTTCAGCTCAACACTTTCAAGTCTTGAGACTCTGTCTGAAAGTCTGAGCGGTGAGTTCACTAAAGCGTTGCACCAGTTTTGCGTGCGACATTTTAGTGCAAAATGTCTTATTCGTTTCACATTCGCAATACAGATTAACCAGGTGAAATGCAGCTGCTGTGCCGTGTTATTTAAATGAAGTCGTTGTCATTCTTTTCAGTGCAAACACACCTCTCTTCTATGTAAATTAGGTTTATTATAGATTGTGCTTAATTCACAAAACCCTTTGCCTGGCGCAATTAACATTGTGCTGTTATCACCTCCAGAAAGCAGACGGAAAATGTAAGTTCATTTAATAAAGGTGTTTTTTTTTCAAGGTGCTGTGCCACTCGGAATTGAATTTAGTGCCATTTGAATTTGGTATATGAATGTGTGTGTATGGTATATGCATACATCTACATGTCATATGTAGTCAGTTAATTAGTTAGCTGATCATTCTCAAACGATGGCTGTGTAAACCCTGTTGTCTACACTTACAACTGCAGTATATAATGCACAGGCTATTAATGTTCCCTGTTTGTTTAAAGCAGCAAAACATTTAAGTGTATGGAATGAGAATTAAAATAAGTGAATCTATCATTTTAACTAGAAAATCTAAGTTAGTCATATATACAGTAAGATCAATTTGCATTTAAATGCATGTTACTAAACTAAAAAAAACAATGATGCACACATGTAAAATAAGATTATTGAGTATGTTTTACATGCATGTTTTTCTACTTCAACATTTCATGTTTATTTCATAATTTTACTTGCTGTTTCTTTGAAAATTGCATTTACTAAATTCTTAAGTTTCTACACCACATGAAAATTTCTAGAATATTCCGCACAACAATATAGAAACAGCAAATAATACACTGAATTAAACATGAAATAAAGTAGAAAGACTAAAATTCAATTTTCTTGTGAAACATGCTCCAATAATCTGTTTTTTTACAACAACTTGCAAAATGCATTTGTTTTGTTTTTTACACTTTATTGTTTTTTTTTTCTGTCTATCAACCTTCGAGCCTTTTTATTTATTTATTTATTTCAAAACATTCAGAAAAGTGTTTTTCAGGCCAACATTTCTTTACTTGAGTGGGTTAACTAGTACTGCTTACTGACGCTTCACCTGATATTTTCTCTACATCATCGCCTGTAGTTTTGGAAAATAATACAAGGGAAAATGTATAGAGTAAACATCTCTCAGTGCCGCTGAGGTGCTTCACGCCAGACTGAATGCGTCAAGCATAAACAGGTCTTAAGGGGCAGGACAGAGACTGGCTCCTCTAACCACCTACTGCCCTGCTTCTGTGGCTATAAGAGATCCACTCTGGGGGATGAAAGCATGCTGCCGTGTTTTGACTGGTGCCATCTGATCTTATACCGAAATAAACAGATCATATGCAGAAGGCAGATTTCCGTTCTGTTTATGCTGTGTTCTTTTAGAGACGTCTGGGTGCTTTTTTGAGGATCTGTTGATAGTGTTGAGCAGCTGGTGTTGAGTGGTCAGTTTGTGGAAGAGATAGTCACAGGATGTTGGGAAATCACCGGCCACTGACATGCACAGGCCTTTGTTTAACTTGCATTAAAGGAGAGACGATGGGGGAACGAGGGATGGAAGGAAGGAAGGAGGGAAGCGCTTGACACTGGAAAGATGTTTCGTTCACAGTCCACCTTCATCTCACGGCTGTGCTGTTGCCTTGACCGCTGCTGTCTCTCGGGGGTCAGGAGGTCAGAGTTCAAAGGGTCTTGTTTTAGTTTAGATGATGAACATGGGGATTGGCTGTTAGTTCTGGAGAAGAGCTTATTATTGACAGGAAGACAAGAGCAGATTGGAAGGAGATGGGAAACGCTTTAGACTCACAAAGCTGGTCATCACTCAACCTTTGGCCTTTTTCCGGGCGGGAATGAAAAACGGCGGAAGAAAGGCAGTTTGTTTTCTTTAGGGAGGAGTTCATTTCAAAACATACTCTTTTAGCATGCATTCATCTTCACATAGTTCACTTCCTTTGAAGGAAGGACGCTATTTATTGCTTGATTAGTTGTTTATTGATTTATTTGGTATTTGTGTTAAACTGTTGCATTTGTTCTTTACATTGAAATTTCTCGTATCGCTGTAAAAAATCTAAAGTTGAGAAAACTTAAAAGGTTGTAGGCAACCAGCTTCAGGACATTTTTGAGATCTTTGATGTCGTTTAAGCATTACTTAATGTTGTAATTTTTAAAGCTATAAAGTGTAGAAAGAAATGTGGTCTTATATATGGGAAATGATATAGCTTTTTACATTTATTAAATGATCCGCCAACAGCAATGTTCCTTCGCACATGACAAGTGAGATTTACTCTCTGTTCTTGGGGGTTGAAATGGTAGTTTTCCGGAGATTTAGCACAAGGTCTGCTTTGCTCTGCTGCTGTTGGAGCTCTACCCATAATCCCTCTGCAGGTCAAACATGATCATATGAAGCCTTTAGTGTAACAGTCAGAGGTATGTTAGTGAGCAGCAACACAGGGCTTATTATGTGGCAGAAGAATAATATTTATTACTATTAAGTATTACTATTTATTCTAAAATAAATATATCTAATTCAATAATTTAAAAAATGGCTATTAATTGTGTGTGTGTGTGTGTGTGTGTCTATATAGATATGCGTCTCTTATGCTCATCAAGGCTGTATTTATTTTATCAAAAATACAGAAAAAACAGTAATATTGTGAAATATTATTGCAATTTCTAATATTGGCTTCTTATTTCAATATAATTTAAAATATAATTTATTTTTGTGATCAAAGCTGTATTTTCAGCATCATTACTCCAGTCTTTAGTGTCACATGATGCTTCAGAAATCATTCTAATATGCCGATTTATTATTAGTGTTAAAACTGTTGTGCTGCTTAATGTATATATATATATATATATATTTTTTTTTTTTTTTTTGGAACGATGATTGCTTTGATTCTTTGATTCTTTGCTTTGAAAGTTAAAAAGAACAACATTTATTCAAAATAGAAATCTTTTCTAACAATATAAGTCTTTACTATTAATTTTTATCCATTAAACACATCCTTGCTGAATAAAAGTATTATTTTCTTTAAAAAATATATATATATATTTAAATATTATAAATACTATTTAAATAATAAATTAAAAATAATATTTTTAATATTTTTTTAATATTTATTAATTTTATTATTATTATTTTTGAATAAACACTGTTATTTTTTAACTTTTTATTCATTAAAGAATCCTGAAAAAAAAAAGTATCACGGGTCCCAAAAAATAAATAAATAAATGTTTCCAGAGACTCCATTAAAAAGCATAAAAAATCTTACTGATCCCAAACTTTTGAAGGGCAGTAAAGAGAGCAAAAGAGCATATATTTAGCTTGGAAGTGCCGTGCAAGAAAAGTGCGGAGAACACAATCACCTGTTTTTAAAAGTCGAGCAGACAGCGCCTGTCACAACAGTCTGACGCGTCCCAGTCCCTCCCCACAGCACAGATATAAGCAACGGCGCATCGATCCAATAAAAAACTGCCGTACAAGTGGAGATGTGAGTCATCGAATTGCTATATTGCAACCCCTCTATTACGGACAACTCATTTGGAGCAAATCGCCACCATCTCTGACTTCTCTTATCTGTCTCTCTCTCTCTGGCTCTCTCTTTCATGCTAATGAAAAAAGAAAAACAGAAATCAATGTTTGTGAGATTGGTCCGCATCTCAATCCAGCCCCTCCACGCTTGCTTATCATTGAGAACTTTTAAATTCACACAACCTTTTCAGACCGAATGATAAAACACGGGGGCAGGCAGAAAGAGGGCTTTACATTGTTATCTGCGCCGCTAAACACTATTTGACATTTGACGCACATTTAAAAGTCAATGGGTTTGCTCTCAAATCAGCAAATATTATCAAGGCCCTAATTTCCCTTTTTAATGGAGAGAAACAGGTGCGAGTTGATGATTAGAGCAAACGTGTGAAAATGGCAATTGCTGAACAGACTGGACCGTTCGGGCCTTTTTTTTTTCCCCTCCGCTCTTTCCCTTGAAACCTTGCATCATAATGCATTCAAGAGAACGCAGACTCCAATTATAATTACAAACGCATCTCTCGTTTGTCCGCGCCTGTCAAAAACAGGCCTTCCTCCGCGTATGACATGTTCTTCGTAAACGATGGAGAGTTGTGTCGATGCTGTCATGCTCTGACAAGCAACTGCAATTTGACTTTTGGTCTGCCAACAACATTGTTAAACATTTTCCAGTTTACGAAACCTTTTGAGTCTCAAATACAAAAAAAGGAGCTATTTTCTTGAAACTACATTTATAAAAAACTCTTGTCAGACCAACAAAATTACCCTAAATGTTGTCCCAACTAGTCAAACACAGTTGTCTGAACAAAGAATTTCATTGTGAGTTCCCAGCATGCATTGCAGCATGATTAAATTATGCAGTTACTGTTATAGGATTATTGTTGTTTTGTTGTTTGCTGACTTCATTTAAACTTTTTTGTTGTTGTTTTGTCATTATTGTTAGTTATTTGTTGTGCTGTGATATGAAGAGCTCATTTGTTGATTGCCACTGTTCTTGAGGGCTTTAGTATATTCAACAGCTTGTATCTGTTTCCTGGATATCTTAGCCTTAAGTTGTTTTACAAACAAAGACCATGTTGTTTACATATTAGACTGTTATCCATTAGGGTTTGTGCGGAAGAGGATTAGGGCCAAGCAATATTAAAAAAAAATAAAACCATCTTGAGTTTAAAGTCATTATAATACAAGATTAAACTCGTTAAATTTTAAGAAAAATGTCAAAATAAAATGTTGAGATTAAACTCATTAAATTTCAAGAATAAAGTCATTATGTTTTGGGTAAAAAAAAACTCTAGATAAAAAAGTCTATATAAAATGTTGAGAATAAAGTCATTAAATAACTCTAGATAAAAAAGTCTAGATAAAATGTTGAGAATAAAGTCATTAAATAAATTACCTGAAAAAAGTCATTAAATTTCAAGAATAAAGTCATTATGTTTCGGAAAAAAAACTCTAGATAAAAAAAGTCTGGATAAAATGTTGAGAATAAAGTCATTAAATAAATTACCAGAAAAAAAGTCATTAAATTTCAAGAAAAAAAGTTGAGATAAAATGTTGAGAATAAACTCATTAAATTACCAGAAAAAAGTCGTTAAATTTTGAGAAAAAAAAAGTTTTTAAAAATGTAAAAAAAAATAATTCTCGAAACACAACGACTTTTTTTCTCGTAATTAAATGAGTTTATTCTCAACATTTTATTTCGACATTTTTCTTGAAGTTTAATGAGTTTAATCTCATATTATAATGACTTTAATCTCGAGATGGTTTTATTATTTTATTATTGCTTGGCCCTAATCCTCTTCTGTAGGTTTGTTATTCATAAACAAACATAAATTTGATAATGTGGTGACTTTTTACGCATTCTTTTTCAATGCAGGAAACAAAAAAAAATACCTCAACGACATTAATTGTTGTTTCGCAAACAACATTAGCAAAATAAGACAATCAGCATTGCATGACGTCTTACTGCATCAAGTTGCCTTATTTTTTTACGTTTTCGCAACTATTTTTTACAGTGAAGATGCATTTATCGTTGTACCTTCTGTCATTAAATTGTCCTGTCAGTCCATAAACAGTTCCGGCTCTATTGGGATAGCGAGAGTAAGGCTTTAGGGACATTGACGTGTGTCTCATAATCACTTTTGTTTCTGTTTTTTGTTTTCTTTATCTCCCCTGACAGGAGCCGTTGTGTGCATCTGGAGCCTCGTTGTCCAATCAGAACCCTCGCTTCTGGTCCAATCAGAACCTGCGTTATAAAAGGAGTGTGAGCAGTGAAATGGGGTGTGCAAAAGTTTTCCTCGTGATGTTCGTGATCGGCTTTGAAAAGGGGATTTGCGTCAACTGGAACCCCGTCCCACGGAAGACCGTTAAATATAATGGTGAGTATCTAATGACCAAACAAAACTCCCTTTTTTCTCACCCTGTTTTTATGGTACTCCTCCTTTCTTTATTCGCCCGTCTCTTTCTTCTTTTCTTTAGTCGACCCCTCCCTTCATTCTCAATGCAGATTTGAGATAAGAGGTGATTTCTGCTTTGAATTTACCGAGATATCACATTACTGCATGGTTTTATAGGTCTTTATGGTAAAGAGCTTTCATCCCTATTCATTTGCACTCTTTCTTCCTTTCTCACGATGTTTTTGCTTTTTACTCCTCTTTTTCGCTCATGCTTTCTCTGAGGGGAATTCACTGAGAACAAGTTGTGCAACAGTGCTGTTACTCTTCATCAGTATTTGTGTCTTTTCCAAGAAGCATCCATAAAAATGCATTTACTTGAGAAGCAAAATTGCTTAATATTATAAGACTTGTTTTCAGATAACATCATTTGAATTACGTGAACTTTCCTTTCCTCACTGGAAAAATATTTTTTGCATTTTTAGCATACATCTAACCAAATTTAGTGAGGTTTATACTTAAAATAGGAGAAAAGCAATTTGACAGTTGGGTAAGAAAACTTTTGGACTTGCAGTAAAACGCTCTGAAAGCTTATTTTCACAATTTTGTTTCTCAAGTAAATATGTCCTGTTTTAAGCATTTGCAGATGTTCTTGGTCTAAGATAAGGATTCTCGTGGCACTAAAATCAGGTTAACCCATTTAATCCCAAATTTTTTCCCAGACATGAAAAAATCCAAATGACGTGTCATTAGTAACTCTTTGAAATAATCAATAATTAATTAGACCGGTGGGATAAGGTGAGTACTGAATTAACATATTTCTGCAGTCATAAAAATAGTTATATATCTTAGCCCAGCTATTTTAAACTGTTTGATCACATTCTAGTGTTACTATTATGCATAAAAAAACCTTATACAACATTGATAGGAACTTTTTTGTAAAATATAACATCAGATTTTTATATTAGTGCTACTAGTATTATCAATATTGTAAATTTTGTAACATTCGAATTTTTAATTTAGTGCAATGTTTTGTCATTGCAACAATTTTCACTAACAACTGCAATTGGATTTATATTGTAACCCAAATTCATTGTTATCCCACCGGTCACTATTGTGACCATCACCATGTTTACTCACTCTATGACCACAAACTGAATATATGTGAATTCATATATTAATACTAGACACCTTAAAGATAATGTGTACCAAAAATATTTGTCATGTCTTTATATTAACTCACTTTTCTAACCTTTTGTTTTGGAGCTTTGATGCAGTCATCATCTTCTCAAGGTGCAAACAGTAAATAAACTGCTCTGGTCATGTGACAATTTGCACCAATCATGTGAAACTGCACATATTAAATTGAGACCCTTTATTGTTTCCATATTTGCAGGGAGTGCACTAAAACATCAGTCAGTAAGGTTTTTAGAGCTTTATAAATGAAAACTTTTTTTTTATGGTCACTATTGTGACCGGTGGGATTAATTGATGCAAACACATTCTCAAAATTAACATTGAGCACAATTTGTATGCCAGTTGCAGGCCGGTTCAGAATAAAAAGGTTGTTAAGAATGCAGCAGACTACCGTGATCTGGCATACTGTGCTGAGATTGTAAAACATCACTTCACTACAGTAGTCCAGACATCTGAATCGGCTCTTTAAAATGCAGAAAATGCTCTAGTCTACACCACATGTCTGGATGCATGCCCTGTTATAACACTCTTCTCCATCATTTGATGAATTACTTCTTTAAAGATCAATAGAAAATGTACACAAATATATATATTTTTTTAATAAAACTCAATTTAACAGTAAGTTAATTGTACCAGGTAAATAGCATTGACTATTTACTATTCATTTGACTATTTAAATAAGCATAATTCAGACTGGGGTCTGTAAGATTTTGTAATGTTTTTGAAGTGTCTTGCATTAATTTGATCAAAAATACAATCAAAAGAGCAATATTGTGAATTTATTTGAAATGAAAGGTTTTCTATTTAAGTATGTTTTAAAATGTAATTTATTCTTGTGATTTTAAGGATTTTTTAGGACTTTTTAATGAATAAAAGTTCATTAAAAATCTGTTGTAGCATTATAAATGTCTTTACTGTCACTTTTGATCAATTTAATGTGTCCTTGCTGAGTAAAAGTATCAATTTCTTTCAATTGACCCTAAACTTTTGAACAGTAGTTTACATTTAAAGGAGATGCATCATATGAATTGCATGGCTTACCGTTTTTTTTTTTTTTTTTCCAGCTGCTTACACACATTTTCAAAACTTTGCCTCTTTTTTCACAACTTGACACATAAATCTTAAGAATTGCACACAAAATGTAATACACCTCACATCTCTTGCACTGCATTCAAAATATCACAAACACATCTCAGAAGAAAACATTTGCAAACACCTTACTTGTTAGATTTTTGTGTGTTACATAATTGTGTGTTGTGTTTTGCAAAAAGTGAAAAGTGTTGAGAATTAAGAGTATGGTTTTGCAGATTCGGTGTGTGCTTCTGCTGTTTGAGTGTCAGGTTTCAGAAATTGTGTGACAAGTAAAGATTTTGTGTGTAAGCTGTTGAAAAAAACTGTAAATTAAAGCTTAACGACTAGATTACTGGTGGTTAATGATAAGCTGCATGCAAAAGTGGCACAACTTTGCCCCTAAAACTTTTCCTGTTTTAATCCAAATCACAGTTGATAATCAAACAAACAACTACAGTAAACATGAAGCAGTAGATATGATTTTATATGTACACACATAAACTGATAGCATCTCCTTTTCATCCCTCAGTAGGGAGCAAAGCGGCTGGGAACAGCCTTAAATGGACAGGAAATGGCTTTAGAGAGAGAGAGAGAGAGAGAGAGACGTCAAAGAAAGTCCAGAAAGAACAGAAAAGTACACAGTGTGTGTTTAACTACTGTTTCAGGTCATGTGTGACTACGTTTGGGCCCTAAACCACGAAAGCAGTAGGCTTGCGCGGCACACATGCGCTTTTCAGGGAGGATGAAAGACTGAAAAGCAGGCAAAGCATCAGAGTGCAGTTTAATGTTTATGTGTGTGAGCGTGCAGAGTGCTTAGACTGGCAGTCTGAGGGATTTAGAGCTCGTGCGCGTGTGTGTGTGTGTGTGTGTGTGTGTGTGTGTGGTTGGAGGTGGAGAGCTGGATCGCAGCAGAGATAATATTTACCCACTACTTTCCACACCCACAGCCCCTAAAGACCCCTCCTCCACAATTATCTCCATCTTAAAGACACCGGGGATTCACAAGTAAACACGTGTCTTTCTTGCAACTAAATGTCTTTCATTCCCATTTCTCCCGCTCTGTTCATTATCAAAGTGCTGTGACTTATTTTGGCAGACGTTATACTGTTGTCTTCGCCCTGAAAATCAAGCTCTGAGAGTTCAAAGGGGAGTCACAGGCCCCACCCGTAACTTTCCACAGCAGAGCAATCGAGAGAGAGAACCAGAGCAGGTCCAGCTGAAAATTAAAGACCAAAGGAACCTCCTGCTGACTTAGTAGATGAATATGATGAGTGAGCAAACTAAAACTATTCAAAATCGCTTTCAGTAATTGAAATAAAGGGGGAGGGAAATTAAATATAAATATTGGATGATAAACTTAACTTAAAAAACTCAAATTATAATTAACTGAACATACAATATGAGCTATTTCAAGCTAAAACTGAAATAAAAATGTATTAAATCCAAACTGAAAAAAAACCTAATAAAAATTAAAAAAATTAAATTAAATTAAATTAAATTAACAAAAAAATAATAATAACCCTATTAAAATTAAAAATATAAATAAAAATGAAAATGAAAATGAAAATGAAAATATAAAGAGCAGGTCAAACTGAAAATTAAAAAACGAATTTCACTGGAAGCCAAAGGAAACTCCATCTAACTTGAGGAACTGTATGAATGCACTATTAAACATCGCTTTAAGCTGAAATAAAATATAAATATTACATGAAAAAATATATAATAATAATAATAATAATAATAATAATAATAATAATAGCTTTAAAAACACTTTAAAATACTAACTTGTCATACTAACATGATATACTAAAATTACTCTAAATTAAATTATATATATATATATATATATATATATATATATATATATATATATATTAGTGCTGTAAAACGATTAATCGCATCCAAAATAAAAGTTTTTGTTTACATAATATATGTATGAGTACTGTGTATATTTATTATGTATATATAAATACACACTCATATACAGTATATATATATATATATTGAAAATATTTACAAGTATACATTTATATATTTATATTCTTATATTTTATATTATACATAAATATATTTATTATATAAACATAACATATTTTTCTTAAATGTATACATGCATGTGTTTTTATTTATATATAGCCTACATAATAAATATACACAGTATACACACATATATTATGTAAACAAAAACTTTTATTTTGCATGCAATTAATCGTGATTAATCGTTTGACAGCACTAATATAAATATATGTATAAATTTATAGTTATACAAAAAAATATATATAAAGCGTGGATCAAACATAAAATCAAAGATGAATTTTAATAAAGGTTTCAAAAATTAAACTTAAATGAGAAATAAGTTTAACCTGGCCTATAAGAATAAATGTAAGCTTAATAGGATTATTAAGCATGGAACAAAATTACCAAAACTTTTAACTAATGCTAAAATGAAAAATATAAATATAAAGTGCAGATCAAACAGAAAATCAAAGCTGAATTTGATCAGAGGCCAATTGAAACTTCAGCTGACTTAAAGGGTTTGTGCATTTTTATGTGAATAAGTCCAACGCGCTGAGGATGGCAAAGCTACAGAGAGAGAGAGAGAGAAAGGGACTGCCTGCCTAGCACATCTCTCTACCCTCCAATTACTATAATGACGGCCTCCGCTGAAAAGGACAGGCCCACTGCGTGTGTATGTGTGCGTGTTTATGTCAGTGGACCGAAGCCAGTCGTATCCGTCTATCTGTGCCCGACTCCTCCTCTCACACAGATATACAGCAACCTCTGCGATTTATCCTCTGTAACGGACTCATACGTCTCATTGTCTGTAAAAGTGTGTTTCTTTTTTCATTCAATAAATCTGTCTCCCGTACCCTTTGTGGGCCTGTTCGCTCCAGAAGGAGGCTGTTTGTTAAAGGGGACAGAAAAAAGAAAGTCTTCTTTCTATTTTTTGTGTGCTCGCCACTTTCACGAAAAGGTCAAACTCGGTACAAGCTGTGAGCTCAATTCTCGACTGCAGTCTCCCCCCCGGTCTGTCAAACGCTAGCCTATTTCCAACAACCTTTCACACATCTCTCCCTTTTACTGTCATCCTGTCTCTTCCGCTCTCTCTTTCATTTTCTTTCAATCTTGAATTTCCCCCCCCTCCCACATTTCCACCTTGCTCTTTTACTCCCATACGGTTTCTGTCATTTTCTCAGCGCCCACACCTTTCCACTCTCTCTTCATTCCTGCATTCGCTCTTGTTGGGCCCCGAGGACAGTTTCATTCCTCTGATGTTGCTGTTTCATAGCTCGGGAGACTTCAACTCAACGTGAAATCAAAATTGACCATATTGACTTTCCTAGCACACGTTTTTGGTCTTATTGCATGCATTAAAATTATCATAATCTTGCTCCACCTATGAAATGACTTTCCTTTTTCATTTATAATTCGATTAATTCGTGGCAGTACACACATTATGTGCTACTTTATGATGGTGTTTCCTCTGAAGTACGTCACATGAATGCTTGTGAATGTCTTATGTTGATTTTATGTGTGAGATTTTATTAAATTCATCGCAGACTTTGGTATCTTGGCAAATCTGAGCATAGTTTGTTAAACTGTTCTCTTCTGAAACTTTCCCTGGTGGCTATGTTTTGGAATAGCAACTGGTTTCTAGCTAGTCTAGCTGGTGCAAGTGTTATTTTAGTATTATTTATGTACTATCATATATATATATATACATTATATAGCATATTTGTACCGTTTCGAAAATGAACTATGGTTTTTCTTTTATGCCAAAAATCATTAGGATATTAAGTAAAGATCATGTTCCATGAAGATATTTCATAAATTTCCTACAGTAAATATATCAAAACTTAATTTTTGATTAGTAATATGCATTGCTAAGAACTTCATTTGGACAAATTTAAAGGCGATTTTCTCAATATTTAGATTTTTTTTGCACCCTCAGATTCCAGATTTTCAAATAGTTGTATCTCAGCCAAATATTGTCCGATCCTAACAAACCATACATTAATGGAAAACTTATTTATTCAGCTTTCAGATGATGTATAAATCTCAGTTTGTACACTCAATTTGTAAATTGATACTTAAGACTGGTTTTGTCGTCCAGGGTCACAAATAATTAAACTATGGTTTAACTATAGTAACCATGTTTTTTTAGTTTGATTTGTTGTAATAAATATTTATGTTTTATATCAGCTTTATTATAGTTAATTACCCAAAAGCATTTTTAATATTTTTAGTTTTAGTTAACAAACATCTTGGACCAGCAACAAACCAGGTAGAAGCTAGTCTTAATGTAGGGTTACAGTGGTTTCTGAAACATGGTAGCTCATGCCATTAACTAACGACCTGCTATTTTCCAAAACCCAGCAACTAGCGTAAGATTTTCTAGAGAATACTCAGAAGAAAAAAGACTTATGTGGCGCTGTGAGTCATTTCTCTTAGCTGTTTAGCTAACTCCCACCATTTTGCTAAATTCAACCACATCTTCTCCTCTCAAAGGCCCTCTAACACATGTTTGCAAACCAGATGTCAGCAATCATGAACACGCACAGTGAGTCACATGCAGAGAGCGTCTCTGATAGGCCAGTTTTGGGCTCGGCTAAAAGGCGTGGGCTGCTCCCCTGACTCTTTCCTTCTGTGCACACAGTCAGCGAGAGAGGTATGACACGTATTCCAGTGACATCTGTCAGGATCTTGAGATGTCTGTCAATTTATGTGAGGTGTTCCACAGCGCCTTTAAGCAGAAGCCTCTGTTTGCTAACGAGGAGAAAGAGCTGAGTGTGATTTTTAGGGCTGCAACAAACCGATTAATCGAGTGATTAATCGTTGGTTATTTCGCTGATTAATTTAGTTAATTATTCAGCTTTTGCATTTAGTCAAAGCGTTCAGTTATACATATGATCAGATTAGATCTCTGTGTGGAGCAAACAAAAATCTGCAATTAATGGCTAAATGAATGTTTGGAAATGTAATCTGATATTTCCTCCCGACACACTACAGCAAAAGATAGAAATAGCTGGCTTAAAACCATTTTTTATCTGGTGAAAATACTAGTGTTTGCCACCACTGTATATTCCCATACCGTGTCGTTTTCTCCACACCTCTTTGCATTCCTGTCGCCGTTCCCTCGCTCGCTCTGTGCACTTTGTGGCATTTGCGAGTGTTTGGGCCTATTGTTGTGGTGCTCCGTTCTGACCGTTTCCTGAAGCTGAGCCGTGTTCTCTTCTCTTCTCTTCCCTTCAGCTAATCTACTGCAATTACAGCACTTCCCCTCGTCCCCTGCTCTCTCACGCTCTCCAGCGCACCGCTTGTGTTCGTGTGTCAGCGTAAACACGCCACCTGCGTCTTTCTTAATGTGTTTCTTTCCCTCTCTTCTCTTTTAATTGTGCCGTTATGTGTCAGCCTCAGACGGTGGCTCCACTCGTCTTTGTCCTAGCAAACGTGGGTGTGTTTTTATAGCCAGTATATGCGCTTTTCTCTTCCTAATTAGCGTGTGTGTGTCCATTTTTTGTGTTTCTAAGTCATTCTTTGGTATCCATGTCAAAGCTTCAAAGGCCTTAAAATAGGTCTTTAATAGCAGAGTGTGTGTTTGGAGCGCTGCGGTTATGAGCTATAAGCAGGGCAGGACTGTATTTATAGTAAAGCTGCTTTGTAAGGAGCCATGGAGGAACATCAGAGGAAAACAGCAGCCTTCAACTCGACTTGTTTCAGTTCTGCGGCTCGTTTCCCTCCACCGGAGATCACTGCCCTCTCATTCGGCCCAGCTGAGAACTCATGAAGGACAAAGACACACACACAGAGAGTTCACCTCTGCTCCCTTTATGTTACTCACATCTGGATTCCATTCAAAGTGACATCTATTTTTAGCTTGTTCCTTTTTTAGGCCCTACACTCCATCTCTCCCCATTAGATACGCTCATGTTGGCTTTGGACGACTTGTATTCCTTGTTTTTGATCATCTTTTGTTTGCTTTTTTAATTAAATTCTGCTAACAGTCCAAAACCAAGTGGGAAAGTTTTGCAAGTTTAGCTTTGGCAGTCAGCCCCTGCTGGTAGATGCTGTAACTGCGCCATCTGGCATCTTTCTCCATTGACAGCCATTCAAAAGTATCCATGTATCGACTTTATTTATTTATTTTTTTTAAACCAGCATATGAAATGCAATAGCAGATGTTTTACCAGTACCTAATTCGTTTTTTGGAAGGATCATATTTTCAATGGAATGAACAGTATTTACTATATAGTTATATGAATATTAGACTTAACAACTTTTTTTTTTTTTTTTAAATCAACAAAACAACATCCATTCGAACAAACAACATTGCCTTGCATCAATGGTACCATTTTAACATTGTTTAATGCAATATTATGTACATTATACTGCTGTGATGCCTGCATATATTTTCCATGTGATGCACAATATTAATTGTAATTTATTTATAAATGTAAGACTTAAGTTTTGTATAAATTTCTACATTTTTCAAAACACTAATAAACTAATTACATTGTTAAATGTAATATTGCAAATATACATTACTATGTCGTGATGCCTGCTTATATTTTCCATGGGATGCACCATATTTATTGTATATTTGTTATGAATGTAAAACATATAATATATATATATATATAATATATATAGATATATATAAACTAATCATAAACATTGTTAAATGTAACATTATAAATATATTATATACATTTACTTACATACAAACAGCTTTCATGGGATGCATAATATTAATTGAATAATTAGTATAGATGTGAGATGTGAAATCTTTGTAATTCTTTGAGGCTTAATTTGTAAAAAAGAAAACTGTTAAAATATAGATTTGTCTTGCTTTTGTCAATTTAGTTTTAATTTACTTTTATTTCAGTTGTAGTGCATTTAGAGTGTCAACACGTGTAATATTGTTACAATGTTGTGATGCCTAAATTCGTATGTAGCATTCAGAAGGATTGATTCGAAGTGGATCAAAGCCTTTCATCAAAGTTGTCCTAAAATCTAAAACCAAAATGCGTTCTTATCTTAGAACAACTTTGAACTTTTTTGTATGCATTTTTAAGCAGCCATTTATCATTTTCAACCATAACGTGAAATCAGACATTGATTTATCCCTAACGTTTCTCCTGTCAGCTATTGCTCATGGCACAGCTCAGCACAGTTACTAGTGAAGGGTTTGGGACTAGATATTTTCTTTTCCCTGAACAAAACAGACAAAGGACCCTTCAGTGGACAGTTTGCTCAGCGTTGCCTCTGTCTGGTCAGGATCCGTAACTGCGTCCTGCCCCACTGTGTGTAATTGACATCTCCTCGGGATAATAATTAGAAATGGCACTCTGTGCTCGGCTCAGCACAAAGCTCACTGAACTCAAAGCTCTGTGACTGTCTGAGAGGCATTGAGTCATTATGCAGGTATTTAGAAGTGTGAGCATGTGCGTGTGTGTGCGCTCTGTCACATCTCCCTGGCTGTTTGCAGCCCAGCAGATGTTCTCTGTCCTCTCTGGGGGAAGTCTGTTTCCCCTCTCCTCTTGGATCATCCAGCCCTCTTATACGTTAACAAGCTGCCGCTCTCCAACTAATAACCACACGCTCTCCTGACTTCCATCACCAGCGCTCGCTGTGTCTCTCCAAGATGCCTTTTCTCCTCTCTTCTCCAGGAGCACTTGCTCATCATAACCTTCTCTCCTCTCTGCACTCATCTCCCACGGCAGCGGTAAATCGGATCAGGCACGGTGTTCACGTGTGTTCAGGGATGCATTCTGGTGTCCCGTCCTGGCTTCTTCACTGGCTTAAACCAACATTGAAGACGTCGCCCTTTGTTTTAAGTCTGCGACAGATAGCCAAAGATCACAGCCAAATTGTAGCTGTGTGCAAATATCAATAATATATATATATATATATATATATATATATATATGTGTGTGTGTGTGTGTGTGTGTGTGTGTGTGTGTGTGTGTGTGTGCACTGTAAAAAGTGATAAGCTGACTTAACTTAAAAAAATTTGAATTGTCAAGTTCACTTAACTTTTTTTTTTTTAATTATTATATACTTAACTTAAAAAAATTGAGGAAACCCGTTGCCTTAAAATTATTAAGTCAACTTTCACTTTTTACAGTGTGTGTGTGTGTGTATAGATATATAGATATATAAATCAAAGTATTAATTAATGTACTAACTAATGTACTTATTTATTTCAAATAGATTAAAAGAAGATTTTAAATTAATATATTAATTAAAAATAAAACTAGTGTACTATTAACATATAGGAATAATAATATATTAATTTCTACACTGTAAAAGGTGATACATTATATCAACATACACTGTAAAAAGTGAAAGTTGACTTAACTTAAAAAAATTGAGGAAACCCGTTGCGTTAAAAATTTTAAGTAAATGATAATTAAAAAAATAAGTTAATTGAATTGTCAAGTTCACTTAACTTTATTTTTTTTTTATTATTATTATGTACTTAATAATTTTAAGGCAACGGGTTTCCTCAATTTTTTTAAGTTAAGTCAACTTTCACTTTTTACAGTGTATGTTGATATAATGTATAAATATATATTTATATTTCCAATAAGAGAGATAAATGTGTGTGTGTGTGTGTGTGTGTGTGTGTGTGTGTGTGTGTGTGTGTGTGTGTGTGTGTGTGTGTGTGTGTGTGTGTGTGTGTGTGTGTGTGTGTGTGTGTGTGTGTAGTGTTATGTTAATATATGTAGAAATATATTTTTACAAAATAAATGTGTGTGTATAATATAATATAATTGTATTTGTAGTAAATGGATGGTTATTTGTTTGTTTGTTTCTATATAATTAAAACATACATGATTCTAAAATATGAACACAATATCTATGAAAGTATAAATGTAATTTATATAACGTTAACAATGAACATTTTTTAAATGTTAAATCATAATGATTTAATTTATGTCATTGACTGTTAATTCATATTTGTTCATTACCTGATGTAAGCCTGCACTAACCAGCATAATCCGCTGTGGATCACTTCAATTCGTATTTGCCCAAATTAATCTTTTTAACGCATTGCCAAACGGTTTAAGCAAAGGTTACGAGTATCCATGGAAATGCATGCTTGCCTAAGTTGGCATTTTCAGCAGGAGCGTCAGAGAAGATGATAAATGTGAGAGATTTTTTTAAAGCCCAAGAGTCATATTGGATCAGTGACATTTGGATCACATTTAATACCGGCAAAAAAACACACATTTCCTCTCTCTTTTCAGACGTGCACGACAGTATGGCGAGGTTTCGCGCCGTCGGGGTGTGGAACTACACCATGTTGACCCTGGCGGAGCATGAGAGGGTTTTGTACGTTGGAGCCAGAGAGCACATCTTTGCCCTGGATCCCAACGACATCAGCAGACAGCTCCGACCACAGGTATGCATTATATTTCATTCAGAAAACCTCTAATGCACCCAATAAATACTAATCCACAAGCCATCTAGCAAAAAGGGCATTAGCATTTTATCATTCAAAAATATCTGCATTTAAAAATGACTCACTCTTTCAATGCCACAGCCATTTGTAGTAAATTGCCAGTTGCGGCAGTCAATAGCGAATGCAGGTTTTACATGCAGAGTGCCATTTGCTCGTAAAAGTCACATCTCTTTCTCTCTCAGATTGAGTGGTCTGCTCCGGCGGAAAAGAAAAGAGAGTGCTCAGCGAAGGGGAAGAATAACCAGGTAGCGGCTGATGTTGCATCCTTTATGTTTTAACAGCTTTACTTTGTCTGAAATGCATTTACTCGCTCTCCCTCTCACCTATTTTTTCTTTGTGTCTTTCTCTCTGTCATCGCCGTCTTTGCAGACTGAGTGCTTCAACTACATTCGATTCCTGCAGAGCTACAACCACACACACCTGTACACATGCGGCACATACGCCTTCCAGCCCAAATGCACCTATATCGTGAGTGTGTGCTTTTATCTTCGACTCAGATATCCATCTGAGCCACGTGATCGAGTCGATATGATGGAGGAAATACATTAGCGGAGGATTTTTTTTTTAAAGAAGTTTCATGCTTTTATGATGAAAAACAGTGGATTGAAATATTCTTGCAATTTTTAAAGAATGTCAATTTGAGTATTTTTGAGTAATTTATTCCTATGATGGCACATCTGAATTTTAAGCAGACATTAATTACAGTTTACAGTGTCACGTGATCCTTCAGAAATCAAAGTTTTAATATTTTTGTAAAACCAGTGGTATGTTGTTGTTTTTTCGATTCTTTGATGAATAGAAGGTTCAAAAAGAACTGCATGTATTTGTAACATTATAATACAATGTTATGTCTTTACTGTTACTTTTGATCAATTCAATGCACCTTTGTTGAAGAAAAGTATTATTATATATATATATATATATATATATAAACTTTTGAATGGTAGTGTGTCACGATTTGCACAAATATATTGTGCAGCACAACTGTTTTCAACATTGATAATAATCAGAAATGTTTCTTGTGCAGCAAATCAGCATATTAGCATGATTTCTGAAGATCATGTGACACTGAAGACTGGAAAATTCAGCTTTGCATCACAGGAATAAATTTAATTTTAAAACATATTCAACTCTTTTAAATTGTAATAATATTTCTCAATATTACTGTTTTTACTTACTTTTTTTCTTTTTCAAAATAAATGCAGCCTCGGTGAGCATAAGAGACTTCTTTGAAAAACATTATTCCAATCTTTTGACCGGTAATCTGTGTGTGTGTGTGTGTGTGTGTGTGTGTGTGTGTGTGTGTGTGTGTGTGTGTGTGTGTGTGTGTGTGTGTGTGTGTGTGTGTGTGTGTGTGTGTGTGTGTGTGTGTGTGTGTGTGTGTATGTGTGTATGTGTGTATGTGTGTGTGTGTGTGTGTGACTCAGCGAGTGGCTTCCAGTGTGTCAAAGTGAAATATATCAAATGTAAATGAGGTTGTGTTATCTCATTGCGATAAGACGGCATGTTGTGTGTGTATTGTCATTGTGTGTGCGCACTTATTTGTGTGTGGGCAGGAGGACAAGAGGGCTCAGCTGCTGCTTAAACTCTATTGGCAAACATGGCCGGTGGTGCAGTGTGCTCATCAGGTTGTGTGTGTGTGTGTGTGTGTGTGTGTGTGTGTGTGTGTGTGTGTGTGTGTGTGTGTGTGTGTGTGTGTGTGTGTGTGTGTGTGTGCGCGCGCGCTCGATCCATATGTGACCATCTCTGTCTTTGATAGAATGCAGATCATTTCACTTTGGATAGCGCCGCCCTGGAGGATGGCAAGGGAAAGTGCCCTTACGACCCCGCCAAGGGTCACACAGGCCTCATTGTGGGTGAGTCACACATGCAAAATCCTGCATTATTATTCTTGTGTCTTGTGTGTGGGTGTCCTTTTGTGTTCGGTGCAGCCGGTGGATGTGTTTATGCCTCCTCTCTTCCTACACTCAGGAGAGCATGGAGTCCCTCTTTAATATCTCATAACTGTGAGGC
>CM071942.1:1150000-1275000 GCA_036784905.1 Acrossocheilus fasciatus | reverse complement strand
GCTGAAAATACAGCTTTGCTGTTACTTGAATAAATAACTATATATTAAAATAGAAAATAGTTATTTTAAATTGTAATCGTATCTTACAATATCTATACAATATATTTGTAGCAATAGCCAACAATACAGTGTATGGGTCAAAATGATCCATTTTTCTTTTATGCCAAAAATCATTAGGATATTAAGTAAAGATCATGTTCCATGAAGATATTTTGTCAATTTCCTACCGTAAATATATCAAAACTTCATTTTTGATTTGTGATATGCATTGCTAAGAACTTCATTTGGACAACTTTAAAGGTGATTATTTTAAAAAAAATTACCCTTACGACTGGTTTTGTGGTCCACGGTCACATATATACAAGTCATTGGTGTTTAGTGATGAGTTTTTGGCTCAAGATCTGCATTTAAAGTCACAGCAGAGGTGTTCAGCTTGGATTAGGACTTCCACACTGACTCAATCAAGCATTTCTTTTTGAACCTTGCCTTACACACAGAGGCATTGTCATGTTAGAATAGAAAAGGGTCCTGTCCTATAAACTGCTGCTATAAAATTAGAAGCACACAATTCCCTAGAATATCATTATATGCTTAAACATTAAGATTTGTACTCATGGAAATGACTAAAGTAGTCAAACCTGTTTATTAGAAGGGGGTGTCCCAATGCTTTGGCAATATAGTGTATTTCTCTGTAGTTGTGAAAGTCGCTCTGTCCTCTGCTTGTGTAAAAGTGTCACCGTGCCAAACATCCAGCCGTGTTCCTCAAGTGTAGAAAATGCTGCGCTGTCATTATGTTGACAGTAAGGCTATTACAGTAATAAAGCAGCCAATGTAGCGCAGTCGTTTAGTTCAGACTGACTCTTTCTCTTCATCCTTTGCTCTCTCTCAGGGGGGACGTGGACGTGTCTGCTGTGTGTCAGTACCAGATCGGAGAGGTGAAAAACGTGTTCGACGGGCCGTATAAGGAATACAGGGAGTCGTCTCAGCGCTGGGGCCGATACACTGGCACCGTTCCCAGCCCTCGACCCGGAGCGGTGAGCTCAGCAGACGCTGGCCGTGACTAAGCAGCCGGCTAAAAATAGATTTTTGTGCATACAGTCATTTTTCAGCTCGTAAATCAGAACTTAATAAGTGTCCTGTTGGATTACAACGGCTAAAAAAGATTTTGAGCGAGAGTATGTCCAAAAAAAAAATATATATATATATATATATCAGAAAAGGCGATTTGGAAAACTTGTTTGTGGAACTTTATAAATATAAATATAATATAAATATTTAGAGATGAAGCAGATGAGTGATGTTTAGCAGGGCCATTCAGAACTTGACTAAAAATTACAAAACTACCAAATTTTGCTATAAGTTTGAACGCAACATATAATCACCGTTGTTAATAGTGTGCCCCATCTGTTTGATTACATGTCATTAACTGCTTGATTTTTACTGTATATTTCTGCCATATGGGCATCAAATTGAGATTTCCACTGATAAGCTATTATTAAATGTAATGTAGAAACTTTAATTTTCTGCGACGATTTGCATCGTGAAAAGCGCTATTCAAATAAACTTGAATTTAATTTAATTGAACTTAAAAACATAATTTACACATTTAGTCATTCAGCAGGAACACATCAAACCAATCAATAGAGAAAGTGAAGACTGTGACAGACTTTTACAAATATGCATATATATGCTTTTTCACTTAAATGCTGAACTTTTTTTATCAAAGAATTCAGAACAATCACAGTTTCCACAAATATTAAGCAGCACAACTGTTTCCAACATGGATGATGAGAAGAAATATTTAATGCAAATCAGCATATTATGAGTATGATTTCTGAAGGAGCATGTGACTCTGAAGACTGGAGTAATGATGCTGAAAATTCACGTTGCTGTTACTTGAATAAATGACGTCTATAACTATATATTAAAATCACATTTTAAAATATGACTGTTTTTTCTGTATTTTTGATCAAATAAATGCAGCCTTGGTGAGCAAGAGAAAAAAAATCTTGAGGATGCTTTGTAGAATTTAAATGAATTGAAAATGAAAGGCAGAAATGTGTTGTTGTTTTAACTGAAAATATAAAAAAGCTTTGCTTTTCTAGTTTATGTATTATTAAGTATGGACCCAGGTAGAAAACGCTTCATTTCTCAAAATTCTTTCTTCTTATTTCAGTTCAATGAAAAAAAAAAATTTAACTGTAAAAATACTCGTCATATACAAAATGGCATGCTATAAAGTTAAGTAAAAATCCCTTATCAAGTTAAAAGACCTTCCTCTCTTGTTCTTTCCACAGTGCATCACAAACTTTGACCGGGAAAACGGCTACAACAGTTCTCTGCAGCTGCCTGACGCCACGCTAAACTTTGCCAAGAAGCATCCGCTGATGGAGGACCGGGCAGAAGCTCGCCCCCTGCTGCTGACTAAAGGGATCAACTTCACCCGACTAGCAGTGGACAGAGTGAGCTCGCTGGACCAGAGACCCTACAACATGCTCTTCATAGGCACAGGTATGCTATTGAAAGTGAAACACGTGAATGGATTCATGTATGAAACATGACAGCAGTATGTCTGTGTCTAGAGGGTTAGTTTCATGCATCGTCTTCATTGTTCCTTTGTCTTTTCTTGCACAAGTGTGAATAGAGCAGCCAAAGAAACCATTTTATTAGCCATAATGTTGTATCTAAGTGGGAAAGTCACCTCCGGCAGTTAATTCCTGTCATGCAGGAAGGTCAGTCCTTCAAATAAAAATTGAAAAGATGTATTTGGCCTTGGCAATCTCACATAAACACACTCGCACTCAAAGCTCAACCATGTGCGTGCGTCTCTTTAAAGCATCCGATGATCCAGTATTGCACCAAATGCACTCAAAAGACAAATACAGTACAGCTAGCCTTAACCTAGTTAGTTAACAAAAGATTTTCAGAAAAATAAGCTGTGCAAAATTGTAAACAATTTTGGCTTTTTTAAATAATTTTTACTCAGTTGTAATGAAACATTATATTAAACATCAAATTAATTAAGAGACTACATGAATGTTATTATAAAATATTTTTTTTTCGTAAAATATATGCTTTGAAATATATTTTTATACTTTAAAAATGTATTTTTCATATCTTAAGACTATTTAAAATTACATTAAAATTCCATAAATTACAATTTAAATGGCAAAAAAGGTTTAAGGACATTAATTTATACACTGCATGAATATAATATAATAAAAAAATATTTATATATATATATATATATATATATATATATATATATTCAAATAAAATAAAAAATTATTTACCATGCCACAGGATTATTTCAAATTACTGTTGAAAGCAAAAAGTTGTTATGGCATCATATTAGTTCAGAAACTGCATAAATATTATTATAGTGTGTGTGTGTGTATATATATAATTCATATATATATATATATATATATATATATATATATACATAAATGATTTGTCATGGACTGTTTAAAATTACCAGTGAAGACAAAACATTGAAAAACTACATGAATATAATAATTATAGTATAATTACATAATATATATATATATATATATATATATATATATATATATATATATATATATATATATATATATATATATATATATATATATATATATATATTTGTAAACTTTTACATATTAATTTGTCACACTGCAGGACTATTAAAAATTAATAATGAAAGGAAAATGGCTAAAAAAAACACTCCTAAAATATACACTTCGCCCTATACATTCAGGTAGAGTTATACCTCATATCAACTACCGTTAGCTGTTTTGAGGGCAGGCAGCACCTGAGGCAGACTGTGTGTGTGTGTGTGTGTGTGTGTGTGTGTGTGTGTGTGTGTGTGTGTGTGTGTGTGTGTGTGTGTGTGTGTGTGTGTGTGTGTGGCGGAGAGAATCAGAGTCTTGGATTGAGGATTAAGAGTGAACATAGATAGTCTGACATGAGCAAAAGTGGCAGGGTGGATTTGTAAAGCACACCCTGTAGCTCTTCCGCTCTCCTCCGTTATCCCTTTTCTGCACTCTCCCTTTTTTCTCCTCACGGAGAGAGGGGTCAGTGGCACATTATCTGTGACAAGCACTGTGTGAGAGGACGGGATAAAGTACACACACACATACGGAGTTATGATAGGTCACGGCACCAGCTGGGGTGTATTCAATTTTCCTGCCGTAATCGGCGTAACCTTGTTCCTAAAATCCAATGACGGAGAAATATGCCATGTGTTGATGATGCATTAATGGACTATTTGTCTCTCCTCTCTCGCCTTTTCCCCTCTCCTTCCCCATTCATTTATTTCTCCCCCTATGAATATAATCTATCCCCATCTTTCCTCACTGTTTGTCGTTCAGCGGATGGATGGCTCCAGCGTGTGGTGATTCTGGGTTCAGAAGCTCATGTCATAGAAGAGATCCAGCTGTTTGATCGGCAGCAACCGGTGGACAGCCTCACCATCTCACACAGCAAAGTAATTTCTGATCTCTTTGAGCGCTGCTCGCCTGGCTGACTTGCATTAACCTCTTTTGATCAAACTGAGTTGAAAAACAGAATGCACTGATAACTGAAAATAATTGACTTGCTTGTATTGTTTTACTTATTCATTCCCAGTGTTGAGGAGTAACTAGTTACATGTAACGGACTTATGTAATTTAATTACAAAACAAGATTACACTTTATTTTAAGGTGTCCTTGTTACAGAGTAAGTGTGCATTTAAGTACTGAGTAATATTAATTAACTACATGCACTTACTATATGGTTAGGGTTACTTGTGTGGAATTATGCATAATTATTGTTATGTTATTATAATAGTAAAAATAAAATAAACCTTAAAATAAATGTAACTGTAATGTGTTTTTCTCAGTAGTTACCAATGTTGGGTGTAACGCGTTACTAAGTAGTTACTGTAATTAAATTACTTATCCACTGAAAAAGTAAAGTAAGGGATTACTGCTCATTTTTAGGTAATTTAATTACAGTTACCTATAAACTACTTGCGTTACATACAGTAAATAATTTCAGCAGTTCTAAAACCAATATTGAATTTGAAATCTAAATTTACCGTCTAAAGATTAAATTGAATGCGGCGTCTTTAACCCTCTGCACACCAGCGCGTTCACTTTCAGTTTTTCCTGATTCGCAGAGAAACCTTAAATACTCAGATACAGGTAAGACTAAAATCAATCGAATCTAAAAAGGGCCTGCTTTTATTTGTGTACACTGACAATAACAACAAAACATTGTGCTTTTGCAAAATAAACAAAACAAACAGGGTGCACTTTCTGCCATCTAGGTCTCCATAACTTTCTACGCGTCACAAACTCAGCGAATATTTGACACAGAGACATGAGAAATATGTCTATAGAAAGCTTGCGTGTCTACTTTTAAATCAACGAATTCAAATCGAAAACAAATATTCGATTATATAATCCGTATGAAACTAAAGCAAGGTAGGCTACAGTCTTTCCCATATATGAAGCTTGAAGTGTCTACTTTTAAATGAAAGAATTCAAACTGAAATCGAATATTCTCTGATTATGCAGGCTAATCCTTATGAAACTAAGTTGCGAGGTTCAGTCTTTCCCGTATCTGAGCTCATTATATGCAGTCACCTGCGTGCAAACACCCTTGTCTAGATACAAAAAAAAAATCAAGATTCGTCTAAATTTCATCGTTTTTAAAATAAGTCCTGCTGAGGAATTAACCTCAAAAGAACAGCGCGATCTGACACGGCTTTATTCAGCAGAGAAGATCATATATGTCATTTATTCTTACCTTACCTACATTGGTTAACGTGTTATTTTTACATAAACCTGTACGGATTTTACTAGTTGGGCTTTTCCTGAACATCTTGCGAAACTGAAATGTATTGTTTAACTTTTCTTGAGCTTTTTTGTTATTCATATATTTTGTTATTCAGAGTATTTCTATTTGTTAACCAAAGAAGTATTACAGTTGTTTTAAAGCTAAAAGGCTAAACTATTCTCTGTTTGACTCAAATTGAAAGAATAAATAGTTTTTATAGGGATTTTAAGATGTAGCCTAATTAGCTATTTGAATAATTAAGTTACTTATTGAGTAACTAAGTTACTTTTCAGACAGAGTAATTAGTAAAGTAATTTAAATACAATATTGATGATGTAATTAGTAATAGTAATTAATTACTTTTTGAAAGTAACTTACACAACACTGGTAGTTACTGAGAAAAAAATGTGTAATTACATTACGTTACTTATGAAAATGTTAATGAGTGAAAAGAGGGTTACATCTGAATATTTTCACACACATACAGATTTGAATGATTTATTTCCCAAATTGCACTGACTGCTCTAAAATATGAGACGCCAATGTTTTAGGACACAGAATGCTTATTTGATAACTGTTTTATTTCCTATTTTGGTTTATTTATATGCTTTATTTTTTTAAGATTGACTGCTTTTTTCCAAAGCATTGTTAGATGCCAGTGTTTCCTGTCATAGTTATGCAATGATTTGATTTCAAAAACAGTTTCATATCTATTAAACTATTTCTTGTTATGATTTTAAATCTGTATTTAACCTCTGTATATAACAAAAAAAAATATCAAGCTGCTAAAGTCTGATTTCGTGGTGGCTGTGCTTTAAATTAAATTATTATAATCTTAATTCAAGTGATGAAGGATTTTGAAAGTCTGACAGAAATCAGTGTTGAGTTCTACTGTAAGGTTCACCCTGCTTGCTTTAAATGTTTGAAAATGAATAATAGTTGAAAACATGCATTAGATATTTAGAAAAGTAATGGAATGTAATCAGTTACACTACTTTAATAAAGTAATTGAAATAGTTACACTACTTATTACATTTTAAACAGTGTAACTTGTAATCTGTAACCTGTTACATTTCTAAAGTAACCTTGCCAACACAGTTCAAATCTTCCCATTCGTTCTCCATAGAAGTATTTGTACATCGGCTCCCGCTCGGAGGTTCTTCAGCTGCCCTTGGCAAACTGCAGCCGCTACCATTCACAGCCAGACTGCCTTCTGTCCCGTGATCCATACTGCGCCTGGGACAGCGAGGGACGCGCTTGTGTCCGCATCGACCTCCACCGCGGGTACGTTCAACTGTGTTTGAGTTGCTTCTGCATCCGCTAGCATCCTTTCAGTGTTTGGGGAGGAACTGGTTACATGTAACAGAACTGTATTGTCAAATTTAATTACAAAATAATGTAACACTTTATCTTCAGTTGTCCTTGTTACACATGTTACATGTACTGATTATTATAATAACCAGTGTTGAGGAGTAACTAGTTACATGTAACAGTGTAACAAAATAAGGTTACGCTTTATTTTAAGGTGTCCTTGTTACGGTGTAATTATACTGCTCTAAAATATGAGAGACCGATGTTTCAGGAGTTTGGGACACTGTTTTATAACTTCATAACTGTTTTATTTCCTATTTGGGTTTATGTATAGGCCTTTGCTTTATTTTTTTAAAGATTAACTTTTATATTCTGTATTTAACCTCAGAACGATCTTAAAGTAAAAAGAGGTGCTAAAGTCTGATTTTGAGGAAGCTGTGCTTTAAAAATACATTATTATAGCCTTAATTCAAATGATGAAGTATTCTGAAAGTCTGACAGTAATTAGTGCTGAGGTCTACTGTAAGGTTCACCCTGCCTTCTTTACATGTTTGAAAATAATTAAAAGTTGAACACATTAGAAACTTAGAAAAGTAATCAAAAAGTAATCAAATGTAATCAGTTACATTACTCTAATAAAGTAATTGAAATAGTTACACTACTTATTACATTTTAAATCGGGTAACTTGTAATCTGTAACTGATTACATTTCCAAAGTAACCTTCCCAACACTGCTTCCTTTCACCATCATCCATCCGCTGCTTCGCTCATGTCTGTTGTCTCCTCTTTATTTTCTTTCTGTTTCTCTGCCGCTCGCTCCTCATCATTTTGCAAAGGCTTTCCCTTTCCGCCCCCTCTGTTCTCCTCCACAGGACCCTCTTTGTACTTTTAAGCTGCATCCCTATAGCAGTGTGTCTAACAGCCTTCTGACACATCGTCAATATTTGTGCTCCCCCCCACAGCTCCACATCCACACTCTCGCAGGACCTCATGCTGGAGAGGTTCAGCCGAGGAAAAGCCAAGTTTGATAAGCCTTTCTCCATCCCCAGTCCAGGTACGTCAGACTTACGCTGCCCCCTGCAGGCCTGTGCCCCTGTGGTGAGCGCTTTTCCATTAGAGGTCCCATACACTTCAATGATTCAACAGGATTACTGACAAAGCAACAATGACTGATATATACAGTGCTTAACACATTTATTAGACCACCTGTCACAAGAGAAAACACTAATATTTTAGGAATCTGTCAAAAAATTGCATTATCGTTTATCAGGCCAGTGTTTCCCAAACTTTTTCCTGCCGCGGCACAGTTTTGATATGTAAAAAATCCCACGGCACACCACTAAGCATTGTTATATATATATATATATATATATATATATATATATATATATATATATATATATATATATATATATATATAGAAAGGGGGAAAGGTCCCCCCCCCCCCAAATAATTAAACACTGCATCTTCGGAGTAGGTATTTTGGCTTTATATATGATCGGACACTTGCACTTAATTTCTTCAAATCAAACTCAAATGGAGATAACAAGGTTTTTGACAACCGAATGACAGAGATCTGTGTTTTGTCCATCATTATAGCATCACGTTTTCATTAGTTTGCATTTTTAAAGTTTATTGTACTGTAGCTATATGGGCACTCAGTTTCTCTTGTTGTTTAATACATTTGACCAAAATCTCACGATATAAAAGACGAACCGCTATGCACAGGATATTTAAAGCGTACAGAAGTGAATTGGCTACATCTAGACAGCAAATGCTAAGACAGACTGCTCTTTAAACATACAAAAACATTAGCCTTTATAGACAGCGTTTCTTGAGTAAAGGAAACGCTGCTCTTATTCAAACATCAGTTCTTTATTTACCCTTGCATTGTGAAGAAGTAGACGTCTTTCTACAAACTGTGTGTCGCGGCGCTTCATTCAGAATCTATCAACTGTAATTGGGCATCTGAATAACAAAATAAAGTGTTTTATTATTTTTTCTGCCTTTCATGTAAAACAGTAAATTTGAAAATTCATGGATAACAACAGCAATTATATTTTGGCATTAGAAATTCTACTGTGACTAAAGAGCTTACACACAGTGGTGGATTAACCATTACAGAAACATAAAAAATGATTTTGGTAATCACCAGTACTCACCAGTAATCACCAAACCTTACACTGGGTGGTGGTCTAATAAATTTGGTAAGCACTGTATGAACTAACATATTTATATTAATGTTAATGAAAATGAATTACATTTTAAAATTTAGGTTATGACAATGAAGTGTGTGTGTGTGTGTGTGTGTGTGTGTGTGTGTGTGTATGTATGTATATATATATATATATAATTTTATTATTATTATTTAAGACTAATTTCATTTAAAAAATGAAAAGGTGGCCTAAAGGTGACAAATAAATATTAAAATGTAAAGGGCCTAAAACCGACCCCTGAGGGACACCAGTTGAGACAGACCTAAACTCGGACCTATAACCACCCATAGAAACAAACTGGGAACGGTCAGTAAAATAAGACCGCAACCACTTCAAGGCAGTCCCAGACAAACCAAACACTCTTTCAAGAGGAGTAAGTAATAGACTGTGATCCACAGTATCAAACGCAGCTCTTAGATCAAGAAGAATAAGAACAGATGTTGCACCAGAGTCGGAAGCGATCAACAAATCACTGGTGACCTTGACCAAGGCAGTCTCAGTACTGTGAAATTTACGAAAAGCCGACTGAAGAGGTTCAAAAAGGTTATTAACTGTGAGATGATTACACAAATGAGAGGCAACAATACGCTCAAGTAATTTTGCCAAAAACGGGAGATTTGAAATAGGACGAAAGTTAATGAAATCGTCTAGTGCAGCGTTTTCTTTTTTAGGTACAGGGGTTACAGCCCCAGTCTGTAAGGAATCATTTATAATACTGAGAACAACAGGACACAAAGGATCAAAGCAAGATTTAAATAAGCTAGTGGGAATAGGGTCAAGCAAGGAAGTGGTAGATTTCATGTTAGATACCTCCCGTTTAAGAGTCTCAGTATCGAGTTGAGGAAAGTTAATAAGAGAAACACAAGTGAACTCAGGTGAACAGTGACATGTGGTAGTAGAAACAGGTGAAACAAATTTGTTTACAAAAATTATCAACTTTTGAATTGAAAAATTGAAGAAATGAATTACATAACTGCTGAGAAATAGGCATGGCAGAAACAGCATCAACTTGAAGCAGACAATTTATAGTTTGAAACAAGTGTCTCGGGTTTCTTTGGTTGTTTTCAATAGTCTGAGAAAAATAAGAATATCTTTCAGACTCAATTAATACTCTGTAATCACCCAGAAGATCCTTCCAAGCTAGATAGTAAACATTCAAGCCAGTGAGCCGCCATTTACGCTCCATTTTCCGACAGGCAGCCTTCTTAGTGCGCAGATTGTCATTATACCATGGAGCAGAACGAGCAAAAGTAACCTTGCGTGTCCTCAGAGGAGCAAAAGTGTCTAAGTTAGCAATAAGAGTATTATTCAACTGTGAAACTTTCTCGTCCAACGATGTTAAATGCAAATCACCTAAAATGGAAATTCGAAAAAACAGTTTGATCAATAGATTTCCACTTCCGGAATGTTACAGTTCGAGGGGTACGCACACTTGGTCGATGTAATTCCAGATCAAAAGAAGACAGCTGAGTGGTCCGACAGACCAATGTCAACAGATGATAACAGAGATGCAAATGAACCATTTGTAAGCACAAGGTCCAGTGTATGACCTTTGCAATGTGTCGGACTTGTTACCAACTGCAAAAAGTTAAAACAGTCCAGTAATGATAGAAATTCCTTTGCCATTGCAGAGTCACTTTGGTCCACATGAATATTGAAGTCCCCCACAATAAGGATTCTATGGAACTTCAGGGACAGCATTGTCAAAAAGTCAGCAAAATCAGCCATAAAAGCTGCATGAGACTTCATTTTAGGTGGTTTGTAGACAATAGCAATGATTGTAGAAATAGAGTCAGAGACACTTAAGACCAAGCACTCAAATGTTGAATAATGAGGAATGGTCAGAGCACTGACGTTTGTAGAAAGCAATAATACCACCACCTCTGCAGATGACCTCGGGAGGTTTAAAGTTCCAAATCCAGAAGGAGTGATCTGATTAAACAGTAGTCCATCATCTCCTTTATGCCGTGATTCAGTTAAAAACAGAAAGTCCAAGTTTTTATCAGAGATTAGATCAGCTAAAAGCAGCGCCTTATTATTCACAGAGCGGACATTAAACAATGCAGCATGAATCGGGCTATGCGATGAAGACGGCAGTGCTTTATTCTCCACGCAAGGGACAGATCATAGAAATTTCTATGATCGATGCCAGTGGAAGGCAAACAGTTAATCTTGCGCCGGCATGTAGTGACAAAATTAAATATATTAGGAGAAGATGAGAGAAAAAGGCTGTGCTTTGAGCCCCGATGTATGTATCGTTTAGGCCGCATCAGCATCTTGACAAAGTTTGTAAGAGTCTTTAGGTAAACGATAAGAAAACTGTTTTAAGCTCAAAAGTTGGCGTGCAGTGTACCTTAGGGCCATAGTCTTTAAGTCCACGTAAACAGCCGGTCCAGATTGAATCCCTGAAGCACACCGTGAGCTCAATGTCACAAGATCCACATGCACAGCCGGTCCACACAGTCGATTCTCCTTAGCACGCCGCAAGTTAATCCAAGTGGAGTGCAGAAATAAAAGCAACAATCCAAAATATATAAAATGGCACAACCACATCAGAGCCACAAAAGTGGAGCAAAAAATAGATAAATAAAATTAATAATAAAATAATGTACCCAAACAAGGATGATAAAAGGAGCGGCAGCCAAACGCGCCAGTGTTCCCTCAGCAGCACCGGAAAACAAAATACAACTCGATGATTAAATTCATGATTAAATTTGAATCAATCAATATGAAATGAAATATGAACAAAGAAGGCTGTGAGAATTAATCTGCATTGTTAATCCTTTTGGTCTTTTATTTTAAAAATTCACAAAAATCTAACCTTTCATTGGATAATAAGAATTTAAAATGGGGGGAAATATCATTATGAAATAAATGTTTTTCTCAAATACACGTTGGACACAATTATTGGCACCCCTAGAAATTCTTATGAGTAAAATATCTCTGAAGTATATTCCCATTCATATTCACAATTTTGAGCACTCCAGGGGAAAAATCTCCTCGCTCATCCAAAAACAACCTCCAGCATATTCAGTTATCAGACACGACTGGAACTTCAAATGGGGCTGGCTTCTATGGTCAGATGAAACTAAAAAATGAGCTTTTTAGCAGCAAACTCTCAAGATGGGTTTGGTGAACACAGGGATAAAAAGTACCCCATGTGTACAATGAAATATACTGCTGTATTTTTGATGTTGTGGGTCTATATTTCTGCTGGAGGTCCTGGACATCTTGTTTAGACGCATGGCATCATGGATTCTATCAAATACCAACAGATAAAAAATCAATAAGTGACTGACTCTGTTAGAAATCTTATAATGGGCCATGTTTGTATCTTCCGACCGTACAATAATCCAAACACAAACCTCAAAAACAACACAAAAATGGGTCACTGAGTACAAAACCAAGCTTCTGCTGGTCATTCCAGTCCTCTGACCTGAACCCTGCAGAACATGAGTGACCTGAAGAGAAGAAGCTGTGAATCTAAAGGGTCTGGAGTGATTCTGGATGAAGGAATGGTCTCTGATCTCTCGTCAGATGTCTCTAACCTCATCAGGCATTATAGGAGAACATTTAGAGCCGTTAAACTGACAAATGGAGGTTTCAAACAGTATTGAATAAAAGGGTGCCGTTAAATGTGGCCAATGTGTATTAGAGAAAAACATTTATTTCATAATGATATTTCCCCACCATTTTAAATTCTTATTATCCAATGAAAGGTTAGATTTTTGTGAATTTTTTAAATAAAATATTAAAAAGATTAACAATGCAGATTAATTTTCACAGCATTCTTTGATCATATTTACCAAGGGTATATATATATATATATATATGTTGTTTTTCTCCCCAGAACATTCAAATTTTTCAAATTACTAAAACAAAATGCAAAATGTAAAAGACTGTATTATTACATTCATTTAATTTTATTGATTTGTATTATTATTTAAAAAATAAAATACCATATATTAATGTTGTTGTTGTTGTTGTTGTTGTTTCCCCCCCAGATCATTCTAGGTTGCGCAATGTGACTGTGGTTGTTGGGTCGGATCTGGTTTTGCCCTGCCATCTGGTTTCCAACTTGGCCCAGCCTTTCTGGGAGCTCAATGAACGTGAGCTCGCCCTGGTGGAAGGTGAGGCCCCGGGGCCCCGATTCGACCGAGCCCTCCGTGCCCTCGTCATCCCCCAAGCCGGGCCCCTTCAAGCGGGCCGCTACATCTGCTACTCGGAGGAGCAAGGCGTGAAGTTCCAGACGGAAAGGTACCAGGTGGCGGTGGTAGCCAGCGCACCTGTCTTCATGGAGGCCCGCGCTCCGGATGGAAGCATGGGTTTGTTCTGGGTCCTGGTGATCACTTTGGGAGCCGCTTGTCTGTTGCTGCTCATTGCATCTTTGTATCTTCGTAGAAGATTAAAGTTGGCGCTGGGAAAAGGTGCGGAAATGAAGCCGCTGGAGAGCACTTTGGTGTACCCCATTACTTTACCCAAAGAGCCTCCGAGTCGCCCGTCATTTGTGCCGAGCAAGATGGCAAACGACGAAGATCGCTTTTGGGAAACAGGGGCGAATTATTACTACTCAGACGGCTCCCTAAAAATCGTGCCTGGGCATGCATTGTGCTCCACTGGAAGCTCGGCATCCCCGAGCACGATTCCCGGTCAGCCCATTCACTCGCCGAGCAGGTTAAGCCTCACCAACATCCGGAGCTCAAGCGCCAACGGATACATCCGGCTCAATCTGAGCACGGCCGGAGACGAGAGATCCAGCATCCAGGGAATCGGGATAGGCGGCCGAGAGAGCGACTACTCCAGTCCGTTCAAAGAGGAGCTCCGGAAAACTCTGCAGCAGAGGAGCGTGCTTCCCGACGCCAATCCCGAGGAGTCTTCTGTGTAAACCTCGCAGGAAGACCGCAGAAAACCTCACCTACCTCCCTCCTGCTTGGGGAACTCTCTTCATCCGCAAACTCTTTCTTCTCTGTCAGCACTTCCATCTCCTGTGCCATAAGGCCACCGTGCTTCACGACATTCCCTTGGATTATTCTGGTTCTCGCACTACTAACATTTGACCGAGACTGAACAGAGCTTTTGTAAATGTCTGTATTTGAAGGACCGGAGCGACAGGGCCTCGTGTTGATCTCGGCTAAACCGCAGGTACATCTCTGAGAGGAACCCAACCAGCCAAATGTAGCCGTCAGTCTGATCTGCTCTGGGCAGGTGTCTGATAACAGATCCCTATCATTTGGCAAGAGGATGCCAGGATGAGTTTATTTTTGACGTCGTGAGGTTGCTCGCCTCAGGTGTTTGAACACGTTTTTTTGCACCCTTTGAGAGAGGAGACGAGGACATGCATAGACTCAAACCGCTTGATGACAATCACGCTCGAGGAACGCAGAGGAGAAATGATAAAAAAACAAAACACAACCGAGTGAGCTGTAAAACCGAAACAGGACTTGAATAATGAACAGATGCTTTGCCTTTCTTTCTTCGCAGCTCAATAACTTTTTTAAAACATTAGTAAGTCTTTTTTCTGAGAATGTGTTCTGAGACTAATATATTGTGAGGTTTTTCCATGTCTGTTTATTGCAAGGATTTCTTCTTCTACTTCTTCTTTTTTTACGATTGATAGTTTCATCTGAAATGTGAAAGGATTATCAGTGCTAGTAGCATGCAACAGAATGTTGTACTAAGACTGTGTTGGATGTGACAGCAAGTGCATTACTGTATATATTTGGCTTGAGCTGCCAAATGAAGTACAACCCCGATGTTTGCCTACATGATAAAGCAGGTGAATGAAGCCACATGATGGAATGAAACCTTCCTTCTGGACTAGTATAGAAGACTCCGCCCACGTTATGAAGCCGAATTGTTCTGCGGGAAAGGGATCCTTTACAGACTATAAGGAGCTGGTCTTTTTGAAGAAGTCCAGAATGAATGGCAGAGGCTACGGCTGATTAAACACAGGTGAGACTGCACCAAATCCTATATTTGGGATGTTTACGTGATTTGAAATTATACATTACTGTTACGATTTTTTTCATGAGTCTCTCATGAGTCACCAAGGCTGCATTTATGTGATTAAAAATGCAGTAAAAACTGTAATATTGTGAAATATTATCACAATTTAAAAGAACCGTTCTCTATTTTAAAATATTTTAAAATATAATTTATTTCTGCGATGCAAAGCATCATTACTCCAGTCTTTAGTGTCACATGGTCCTTCAGGAATCATTCAAATGTGACCCTGGACCACAAAACCAGTCATAAGGGTCAATTTTTCAAAATGATGAATAAATACGCTTTCTATTGGTGTATGGTTTGTTAGGATAGGACAATATTTGGCCGAGATACAAGTATTTGAAAAAAAAAAAACTAAATATTGAGAAAATCGCCTTTAAAGTTGTCCAAATGAAGTTCTTAGCAATGCATATTACTAAACAAAAATGAAGTTTTGATATATTTACAGTAGGAAATTCACAAAATATCTTCATGGAACATGATCTTTACTTAATATCCTAATGATTTTTGGCATAAAAGAAAAATTGATAATTTTGACCCATACAATGTATTGTTGGCTATTGCTTTTGTGCTGCAGGGTCACATATATGCAATATTTATTTGAGACAGAAATTATTTCTTTAAAGAGCCCAAACCTTTGAACGGTAGTGTATAAAACCAGCAAACTATTGATATGTGAGACAGATTAAAAGATATCCTGTGTTTAACAATATAACAACAACACTAATCATAACTCGTATTATCATTACTGTTCATTTCGAATATTTAATGATTTGTATGTGTTTTGTTCAAAAAGACAACAAAATAGACATATTTTGTCTTGATTTTGTCTGAATGAGCTATAAAAGCTATAACCTGACTCTCTTTTGTCTTTCAGTGTGGGCTTTGCAACTCTTAAAGACTAAATACAAAAACAGGGTCAAAACAGAAAGTAGAGGACATTTCATTCCGTTGACTTTGATTGTGAAGACAAATGAAGGAGATTTTCCATTTTTTTTGTGACCCTGCGGGTGGAGAGGCACGACGATGCTCATCACGGATCCATACTTTGTTGCATGATGTTCTGCAAAATGTATTGTATCAGTTTCAACGACAAAACAATAGTCTCATGTATTTCAGAAAAGGAAGAAAAAACTAGTTTTCGTACCTGTGCCTCTTCACCTCGGGTGAAGCCAAAGCAGACTGCAGACATGTTTCTTCCGTTCCCTGTTTTTCGTTTCTTTTTATTCTCTGTTTTTATGTTCTGGATTTGTCCATTGCACAGAACTCAAGTGTTGTCTGAAATCTTTGTTAATACTACTACTCTTGTTTTGGTGGAATGCTATTCTTTGTGGCATGAGAGCTTTACGATTTTCTCAAGCGGCTTTCCATTCTGTCATTGGCTCTTTTCTAGTCTACAGTCTAGTGTGCGCCGCACTGCAGAAGAGGGAAGTTTACACTTGTCAGAAAAGATCTTTGTACTAAAAAGACCGTCGAGAAATGTCAGATTAACGAGGACCCAATCCTTTCTGCCAGGACTTCTCAGGGTGGGCTTCTGACTCTCTTGAAATTGTGAAATTTCACCGTTCTTAATTTCATTAATCGCTTTGATAAGCCTGTCTAATGACTTAAAGTCAGACATAATTTCACTGAGCGACCAGAAGTGTTGCATATGCTTGTTTGCATCATGCATGGCTTTTTTGTACTGACCGGTATTTCCTGCTTGATTAGAAAAAAAAATAAAATACGGTCATCTCAGTTCATCTCACATGGCTTTAAACCTGCTGTTACTTTGTGAGTTTTTGTATTACGAAATTCTCTTTTCTTGCGATTCAAGATATCTTTAAAAAATCTTGCTGTTATTATTTTTTTCTTCTTCTTCTTTTTTAGGTAATTATGTTAAGTAACTTATTTTGCTTGTACAAAAAGTGGATATTTATTACCATTGTACATATGCCCTTATTTTTTATATATGTATATATCAACAGAAAATAAAAGTAGAGATCAGTTCACAGCGAGTAGGTTGTGTTTGTTATTTGAGTGTTCGGCTGACTTTAAAATGCCATTGAAATGTCAAGGGTTACATTTGCTTAATGCAGAATGTCTATATAGTGCTTTTCATACTGATTCTGCTAAAAAATGATTTCCATTCAGTGTTTGGTTAACCTCATGGAGTCCAGACACAACACTTGGACAACAACCAAAAGTGCAGTCTCTGCTGCTTATACACTGAAAAATAAATAAATAATTTAAAAAAAAAAGATTGATTGATTGAATTTACTAAAAAAAAATTAAGGTAAGTGGTTGCAATCAAATTATTTTAGCTACATTTAAATAAACACATTTAGTTGACTAACTTTCAACAATTTTTTTTATTTAAATGTAGCTAAAATAAATTGTTTGCAACCACTTACCTTAAAAAATTTAGTATCATTTTTTTCATGTTTCTTCTGTTCATCTGAACAGAAGAAAGAGGGCCATTATCTGCAATATATTTGCTTTCTAAGTTGACACTGTATCTTTCTTCCACCCACCACTGATATATATATATATACTTGTGCATTTTATTTTGTTTATTTATTTATTATTATTATTATTTTATTTTTTGAAAGGAATTAATACTTTTATTCAGCAAGGACACATTAAATTGATCAAAAGCTGCAGTAAAGGCATTTATAATGTTACTTTTTATATTTCAAATAAATGCTGTTAACTTTATATTCATCAAAAAAGTTGCCACAAAAATACTAAGCAGCACAACTGTTTTTGACAATAATAGTACATGCTTCTTGAGCATTAAATCAGTATATTAGAATGATTTCTGAAGATCATGTGACACTGAAGACTGGAGCAATGATGCTGAAAATACAGCTGCGCATCACAGAAATAAATTACATTTTAAAATATGTTAAAATAGAAAAGAGTTATTTTAAATTATAATAATATTTTGCAATATTAGTGTTTTACTGTATTTGTTATTCAATTATTGGTGAGCATAAGTGACTTCTTTCAACAACAACAACAACAAATGGGTAGTGTAAGACTGAGGAGAAATAAAGTTCTGGTTATTTATTTATTTTTTAATTGATTATTATTATGACAAGTCTCTAGAGAGCAGAATGATAAATGGTAGTGTAAAAACATAATGTAAAATTCAGTAAATAAATATTTCAAAATTTATTTAAATAAATATGAGTGTCCTGTAGGCATAAAGACGATTTTTTTTACTGAATTTGTTTAAACTCTGTTCTTTTATTTAACCAGAACAGGCTTCAGAGGAAATGCAAGATCTGGCATTAATTTTGTATATGTGACCACAAAACTTAAGTGTCAATTTTTCGAAATTGAGATTTATACATCATCTGAAATCTGAATAAATAATCTTTCGGATCGGACAATATTTGGCCGAGATACAACTATTTGAAAATCTGGAATCTGAGGGAGCAAAAAAATCAAAATATTGAGAAAATCACCTTTAAAGTTGTTCAGATGAAGTTCTTAGCAATGCATATTACTAATCAAAAATGAAGTTTTGATACATTTACAGTAGGAAATTTACAAAATATCTTCATGGAACATGATCTTTACTTAATATCCTAATGATTTTTGGCATTAAATAAAAATGGATAATTTTGACCCATACAATGTAATGTTGGCTAATATACCCCAGCGACTTAAGACTGGTTTTGTGCTCCAGGGTCACATATACGAATAAACTATTTTACTTTTTGGCAAATTTGGTGGCATGAATTTGCACAATCCCATTCATAAGCTTTTATACAGTATTTAAACATTTATTCATTTAGCAAAAAAAATCTAACTAATGCCAGACGTGACCTTGAAGCAACATTAATTACTTCATCTGCCAGCGTCAAAGACTCAGGTATCATTCTTGACTCTTCACTGACCCTTATGTGCTTATATTAGTAAACATTTTATAACTTTGCTGTATTGCCAAACTATGTTCCTGTATCAGTCCTATATTTGTTTCTTTTTATTTATTATACAACTAACAAAAGCAAAAAAAGGCCTCTAGCACTAGCTTGCTCTGTTCTTTTTCTATTCTGTTTCTTTTTATTTATTATATCATTTATGTATTGCCTTAAGCTAACCGAGACTTGTCACAGCGCTTGCATATCGTTGCTCTTTTGTTGATTTTGATTGCTTCCATTGCCCTCATTTGTAAGTCGCTTTGGATAAAAGCATCTGCTTAATGACAAATATCACCTGTGTCCTCTTGTATTATTTGCAAAATTCATCTGCTTGCTTTAAATCACTCTATGGTCCTGCTCCTCTTTATCTGTGTGACTTACTTTCTCCTCATATTCCCCCTCGACCGCTTCCATCATCTGTAGGTGAACTTCTATGTGTCCTGAGATTTCGTCTATCATCTACCGGAGGCAGGTCTTTCTGCTTTATTTTGTAAATCCTAATCAGTTGTTAGTGGGCAGATTCAGCCAAATTGTCATCCAAAAATGTACTTTATAAAGCTCATAAAGACACAAACTGATTTGGAGTGACCCCGTAAAGTCCTCTAATGACCTCCCCAGGCCCATTCTGGCCGTTATCTTGAATGGTTTGATAGATTTCCAAGGTCTCTTGGCTCAGGCAGACTGACCTCACACCACGTCTGTGTGCCAAGCTCTCTGCAGAAACGCATCGCTCCGAGGGGAGTGTAGGCCTGTTGTCAGAATGCACCGTCTCCCACCGCAATCATCACTGTTCCCTGTTACACAGCTTCCAGTAACTACCGTCAAGACAAACAATGCTGATTTATAGACCTAGACCATGAGGTTATTGACGGGATAACAATAGTAGTGATGATCCGGGCCAGGATTCACAAAACATCTAACGGCTAAAGGTCATTGCACACTGAATTTTCGCACATTAAAAAATAAATACTAACTCACGTTGTGTCAAGCACGTTTACACACTGCCTGTCTGTCATAAAAAATTCACATCAGGTTCAATTTTCTGCGTTTTTGCATCCGTAGCATGCATTTTTGGTTGAATATGAATATGAAAAAATTGAAAAACACACGTGAAAATTTCAGACTCAGTGGACCTTAAGGCTAAAAGTAGCTCGGCCGATTTATTAGAAAATTTTAAAATGAATGGCCGTGTCAGTCCTAAATTACTCCTAAAGTTCACAAAGCATTTAGCTCCTAAATCTGTGAAACATTAGGAGTCACTAAGACCAAACCACATATGTTTTTCCATGCATCTTTTTTGGGAAACTCCAGATTTTCCTTTGATTATATCCTTGTTTTCATTAACCAGTTGGGCAAGAAGTAACAGCTGTTCTTGCATCCAGGGTTTTCTTTTACGTTTGCATGTCTTACTATCAGCTGTGATTATTCTACTCCGTTAATTAAAAGGCTGTTGATATGCATTTTCTCTAATTATGAGAAGCATGTGTAAGAGGCTGACAATTAGCTGAACATGTACTTGTTTAATTATTAACACTTAGCCTGCATTTTAAAGTCTTTATTTGAGTGTGGCAACACTTTTATTTTTAAAGCATTATTTTTAAACCTTTATAGCAGACGCAGCATTCAGTCGCCTCCAGAACTTCTACTGTGTTCAAGGACTCACAGCTAGCAGAGGCTTTCACCGAAGAGACGCGTGGCATTTTAAAACAACACTGTGCATACTGGCAAATATTTTTCATCAAATGAGTTGCAAAATTAACTTGCATGTTGCATTACTGCAGAAGTGAAATCTTGAGATTTCTTTCATGTGTCTAGTCAAAGGCTTACTCACAGCATGCCTGTTATTTGAGCTTATTTATCATTGCTTGGAATAATTGCAAAAACGCATTCACATTTTCACACTTTGTGTTCACTTCAAGGTCTCCACAATCTCAGGACTATTTCTGAATGTCCTGCTGCCGTAAAGAGTACAGAATCATTTTCTGTTCATATTGTTCATTTATTTCAGCAAAAAAAGGCTTCAAAGTCAATGCAAGAATTAGCATTAATTAGAAAAAATACAACTGAAATATTCTCAGCATTTATTCACTCTCATGTTCCCAAATCCCCAAATTTTTCTTCTGCTTCAGTTTCACTACAGCTCTTTCATTTTGGTATATCGGTGGCAATTTTGCATGAATTTGTTCGATCTGTTTAAGTCCCAGCACTGTTCTGGTTAAAGAAATGAACAGAAAATGATTGAATGATAAATATTCTTCACGCCAGAAGGACACTCAGAAGTCTTGAGATCCAGGAGGCCTTGACGTGAAAGCAAAGAAAGAAAATGTGAATATGTTCTTGCAGTCATTCCAAATGATGAAAAATAAGGTCATTTATTTCTCATGTGAATGTATGAACATAAACATGTTCAAAACCCTGAAAAATTGCCAATTGCGATTTGTAACTATTTTCACATTGTGGCAAATTGCTGGCAAATTCACATAAAGGATCAAATCATATGAAGGTCTCATGAGATTGTCATTTTGCATATACTGACAGAAAGTAAGCACAGGCTGTCAAGCTCCATAAAGGACTGAGAAATGATATAGTTCATATGATTAAGAGGCTTTCAAGACCTCTGAATTTATACGATTGCTTGTATGGCAATATATGCAGCAGTTTTTGATATGCACCTGCCATCTTTTCTTTTATATCCATTTCTGCCAATTTTGAAAGTGCATTTACATTCATGCATTTGGTAGACGTTGTCCAAAGCAACTCATTGGAGCTATACATGTGAATCTGTATATTGTTAAAGTAGTCTCTTTGCAATTTCAAACAGCCTGCCTACCTGCAAAAAGCACTGTACACCAGTCAATTAACGTACTAAAATCTGTCAAAGCAAGGGAAGCTGACAATCATAAGCAGCAGACATCAAAGATCAAAGAAGACACCAGACAGTTTCCTCAGACATCCACACTTAGCTCAATCTCTCACGAAGAAACACCTCCAGTCAAACAGAGCGAGATATTTCAAGATCACACGATTTATTTCCTTCGAGATGGAGGCTGTTTGCGGTGCCTGACTGAATATCTTAAGGAATAAATTATGACTGATCAGTTTCATTTAAAGCAGCTTTTGATCTTGCACTTTGCAACCTATAAACTGTGTCAGTCTCTTTCACATAAACAGATACAAAATGCAAATTTACTGGTTTTTAGAGTAACATGGAAAACTATAATTACAAACTGTCTAAACTACAGAAGCGGGATATAATGTGATTATCGGATCAGCTGTAAAACCCTGCTAACACGACAAAATATAGATGTTTGTGTGTGCATTCTAAAGTTAGAGGCAAACTGCTAATAAGAAATCAAAGTGGTGTTCTGCAGCCCAGCTTAATGCTACCACAGGCATCAAAGAATTAATGTGAAAAAACACAAGTTCTCAACAGTGTTTGACAGAATTGGGGTGCGCGGCGAGAACACGTCAAAGAGACGGTGACTCAGCCATAACTGTCACTGGATCCAAATTAGTGGATATCGGCGGTGCTTATGCGGTGAAAGTCAATACTAAACCAATTCTCTAACTTTACATGATGTGTCAAGCCTTCCTGCAACACCTGCTTTCACATCACTAACTCACAGACACATCATGTCAATCAGATGTTCTTTGGTACTTTTGTTTTATATTGGTAAGCTTTCGTTATTTTAGCTACTTGCTTGTCAGATTTTCTATGTTAGAGTACAACAAATGCCAACAGACAATGGAGAACTGGGAGTGCAACAAAGATAAAATAAAATAAAGCAATCAAATATCATTTTAATGCTTAAATGTGCATTAAAATTTATATTTTCATTCAAAATTAATTTATGAACTAGGAACAAACTGACCATTTTTTCTAAATTTAACAAAAAAATATTTAAATGCATATTTATTTGTCCTTTTAAAAATAATTTATTTATATTTTCATGTTTTAAATGTAATTTAATTGAATACAAATATATAAATGTATATTTTAAGTAATTTATTTATATTTTAATTTTTAATGCAATTGAATAAAAATATTTAAATGCATATTTATTTGTCCTTTTAAAAATAATTTATTTATATTTTAATTTTTTAAATGTAATTTAATTGAATGCAAATATATAAATGTCTATTTTGTGTCTGTTTGAAAAGTAATTTATTTATATTTTCATTTTTAATGCAATTGAATAAAAATATTTAAATGTATATTTATTTGTCCTTTTAAAAATAATTTATTTATATTTAAATTTTTTAAATGTAATTTAATTGAATGCAAATATATAAATGTCCATTTTTTGTCTGTTTGAAAAGTAATGTATTTATATTTTCATTTTTAATGCAATTTAATTGAGTAAAAATATTTAAATGTCTGTTTGATTGTTAATTTAAAAAGAAATGTATTTATTGTAATTTTTAAATGTGGTTTAAGTAAACAAAATATTTATTTGCTCATTTGAAAAGTTATTTATTTATTTAATAAAAAATGCATTTATTTTTTAGTGGCACTCTTAGTCTTCCGGGACGAAGAAAAACATGGTATTATGATTGTACAGTATTATGAACAAAATCATGGTATTAGTGCCAAATCCAAAAGGGCATAGTTAAATGTAAAGTACATGAATACATTTCAGGGATCAAAATAGCATTTGATTTTATCTATGAAGGATTCATCTCTTGCTTCTGTTAAATCTGTGTACTGCTTAGATGTCTCAAGTGACCTTTTCTTGTATTTGTTAATTCCACTTATTTTCAGTGTATTAGCTTTATTTTTTATGGCACACAGATAATGATGCGCACAGAGCTTAACAAACTAAATCAAAAAGGTCAAACGAACATGAAACAAAAGCGCATTTTCATTATTAATGGTATTCATCACTACAAAAACTCATCAATATGAAATGTCAGTTTATGAGGAAGCATTTATCTGACAGTAGCCTGAAGCAGCCTCCTGTACATCCAGAAACACCTGGGCTCCTCTGGATCCTGTGTGTGGTTTTCAGCTTTCCATTCAACACTATCAGACCACAGCATCTCCATGCCAAACGTCACTCCATCAGTCTTCCCGATAAACAGGTCAAGTCTTCATGACGCACAAACGTCTACCTGTCAGACCTCATATCTGTGAGCCCTGCCAGACCTCAGGGTTTTCTGCTCTCTCTCCCTGATCACTAAATACTGCGCAGCCTCCGGCAACTGCTAAAACATGCAGATCACATCACTTGAATAAATTGGAATCAGCACTATTAATGATGTATCCATCTACGCTCTTAAAAATAAAGGTGCTGAAAAAGTTCTTCACAGCGACGCCGTAGAAAAACCATTTTTGGTTCCACAAAGAACATCTCTTTCTTACCTTTTTATAATCTGAAGAACCTTATTTCGCCACGAAGAAGCTTTTGTGAAACAGAAAGGTTCTTCAGATGTTAAAGGTTCTTTATGGAACCATTCAGACAAAAAGAGGTTCTTCTATGGCATCATGAAGCACCTTTATTGTTAAGAGTGAATACAGAAGTCTGCTCTTAAACAGGTTCAAATGTTTGGGGTCTAAGATTTTTGTTGTTTTTATAATGCATCTCTTAAACTCAATAAGGATGCATTTTTTAATTAAAAAAAATATATATAATTTTTAAATGTTTTAAAATAATTTGATGGCAAAGCTGAATTTTCAGCATCATTACTCCAGTCTTCAGTGTCTCACGATCCTTCAGAAATCATTCTAATATTCTGATTTAATGCACAAGATTTTTATTTATTATTATTATTATTATTATCGTCATGGCTGAAAGCTGTTGTGCTGCTTAATGTTTTTGTGGAAATCATTATCCAGGATTTTTTTTTAATAAATATAAACTTCAGGATTTATTTGAAAAATAAAGCTTTTGTTACATTGTAAGTGTCTTTACTGTCAGTTTTGATCAATTTAATCCAACCTGGCAGCTTTTTAAAAATTAATTTCTTTAAAAGAATAAATAAAATAAAATAAAATAAAATAAAATAAAATAAAATAAAAATAAAATAAAATAAAATAAAATAAAATAAAATAAAATAAAATAAAATAAAATAAAATTAAATTAAATTAAATTAAATTAAATTAAATTAAATTAAATTAAAAAAAAATAATAATAATAATAATAATAATAAATAAATAAATCTTATTGACCACAATCTAGTAGTGCAACTGTACTCCTCAGCTCTACATCATTGTACCAAACCATGCTGCTAGTATTTATTGTTGTTTTGCCATACGGTTACTGGCAATAAATACAATATTTTCAGAACGCCAGGCTACTTTTGAATGTCCATCAATGGAAACACATGGTTTCTGGGCTTCATGATGATGTAGTTATGGCATCTACCAGCAGGGGCCAAAGCACACCATCCAAACCCTGCTGCCCTGAAACACGCCTGCAGAACCCCTGCAGAGTTGAACACTGAACTGCCTGCATGTCAGAGAAACATGAAAAGTGTCCTCCTTCTGAAAAGATGTTTAGTAGTTAACTGCACTCTATGACTGACACAAAGAGACAGCATGCAGAGAAAATTACTCCTTAACGGGAAAAACATCACTTTAGACAGGCTTTAGAAATTTCAGCTTGGAAATAGCAAATGATCATTTTGGGGTGAAATATCTTTTAAAAACCTTTTAGACTGTATTTAACCCATAGACTGTAAAAAAGATTTAACCGCTTAATATTGTACAGATTTAGAGAATGTTTATTTATTTATTTATTTGTTGTTATTACAGTTACATACTGCCTATAACGAACGTCTAACACATTTACATTTTATTTAGAAAATGTTTCCAAAAAATATTTTTGCGATAAAAATAATTTTTAAAACGTCTCCATTGACTATAACGTGATTCAAAGTGCAACAGGCACGTACGGTGAGCCTGAATATGATTGGCCGTTTGGAAGCACATGATGCATTTCCTTAAACCTGATTGGCTGATTCATACGAGCAGGGGTTTGGACGGCAAGATGCGTTAGAACTAGTGGTGCTTTCTCATGTCCTGAAAGTGCACATACAAAAACACATTAAAAATACATATACAAATGTCTTAAAGATTAGTGGCTGTAAAAATAAGTCGTTTATTTGAAGTATAATCCAGGTGCTTTTGGGCTTCCTTCAGAGCGGAAGGATATTTGCGCCGTTTTAACGAGCGGTAAGTTTGAACGTTTCACTGACTTAACGTTACAATACAAACCATATTTGTTTTTACATATTTAACGGTAGTTTTCGATATCTAAACAGAGTTGTAGTTGTGTTTTAGTTACACTGCTGGGTAAAACAGTTCAGATATGTAAACTTTATGATAAGTAGATTCATGTTAGCATGTTTTGAGATGCTAACAGACGTTCCTGAAGTAAATCTGGAAGCTCTTTCTGATTTTTATCGTGACTCTCTCTCATCTTCAGTTCATTTATTTACTCAGATCTCATATCTTATGTACTGGACTCAAGAATGGAGGTTACTGAAGCCATGGACAGCAGAACACCATTGGCAGCCCTGTATTTCTCTCAGAGGAACAGTGAAGCTGGAGATGTGGATTTCTCCAAACTTACTCCTTCACAGTTTGGCATATCAACAAACAGCTTCTTACCGTCCTCCAAGATTAAAGGTTAACAACAATAAACTGGTTTTACTAATGTTCTTCCTAAAGAATCACTGATTAGTCGTGTCATTCTGTGTTCTTTTTCATTTTTAATTCACTTATTACTTTTGATAACTTTCTGAATTGTTTTATTTTGCAGGTTTGTATTGTATTAAATGGATTTGAAATCAAACTGAAGAAGCACTCTTAAAGGGATAGCTCACCCAAAAAATGAAAATTCTGTCATTAATTACTCACCCTCATGTCGTTCCAAACCCGTAAGGCCTTCGTTCATCTTCAGAACACAAGCTGATAGCTCTCCCATAGACGGCAAGGATCCTCACATGATATTGTTAAAATAATACATGTGTGACATCAGAGGTTCAACCGTAACTTAAAGCTACGAGAATACTTTTTGCGCGCAAAGAAAACCAAAATAATGACTTCAACAGTTCGTCTCCCATACAATTGGAGAGTATCACTTACGTAAATTCATTATTTTTGTTTTCTTTGTGCACAAAAAATATTCTCGTAGCTTTAAGTTACGGTTGAACCACTGATGTTACATGGATTATTTTAACAATGTGCTTGCTATGGATCAAGTGAGGATCCTTGCCATCTATGGGAGAGCTATCAGAAACATCTTAATTTGTGTTCTGAAGATGAACGAAGGTCTTACGGGTTTGAAACGACATGAGAGTGAGTAATTAATGACAGAGTTTTCATTTTTGGGTGAACTATCCCTTTAGTAACTGAGTTTTCTCCTCAGATAAATCCAGAGTTGCTCAACTGAAGGCCAGGAGGAGATCCACGATTGGGGTCCGGGGATCTCCAGAAACAAACTCTCTCATCTGCTTCAGAGCCAGACAAGCTGCAAAAACTCCTCCACGAACACCTCAGGTAGACTGATGGTATAACACGGCTGATTTTGCTTTAGATTTTTTACATTGGACATCAAGCGGTGACCCAACACAGTACCAGAGTGTTCATCAAACAAAATTAATCATTATGCACTTAAAAATGAAAATGTACTCACCTAAGGCCATCCAAGAGGAAGGTGAGTTTTTAGTTTTTTTTTCACATCACCGGAACAGGCCATTATATGCATCCATAATCAATAATAATGCATCCTCCAGTGAAAAAGTCCTCACACATCATATTTGTTTAGAAATGTTTGCTTGTTAATGGTTCTTGATCTGTGCATATTTCTCCTCTGATTCAGACAAGACAGCTTTTTCTCCGGAGAAAGCAGTATTATAGATAGAGTACTCGTGTTTCACCCTGAAGCACACGTTTAAAGTTAAAAACGGCTTCATTATGACTTTGCTTCTTACAAACATGCAGCTTTCCGCACAAGATGTTAACTGATGGACTGGAGTGGTGTGGATTATTGTGATGTTTTTATCAGCTGTTTAGACTCATTCTGACGGCACCCATTCACTGCAGAGCATCTATTGCTGAGACACTGATGCAGAGACACATTTCTTAGAATCTGTTCTAAGAATCTATATCTTGGGTGGCCTGAGGGTCATTTTTTGGTTAACTGTTTCTTTAAATATTACCGTGAACTACACCCAGTTACACGAAATAATTTCCTTCACATTCATTTTGTGAATGCGATTAACCAGCATAACCCATGGAATATACGCTAAGCAAATTATGCTCTAGTAAGCCATATTACCAAATGACAATAAAGTTTGAGTTTGATGTCAACAATTACAGATATGAGCCTATTTAATTTGCTGTCCGAAATGCATGATAATATAGCTATTGCTAGAGCTATATTATTACTATAGCTAGAGTGGACCACATTATTTGTCGTCATGATGATGATGATGATGAAGGCTGTTTGTGTTTTTCAATTGTGACTTTGTGCTCCGTCCTCATGAAGCTTTTGCAGGGGAGTCCATTTCTTTCACGCTGTGACTCGCTGAAGAAGAAGATGGCTGCTTTCCAGTGTCTGATGGAGGAGGACGAAGAGAAGGATGAACAGAAGAAAAATGGGGAGAATGAGAGTGATAAAAGCACTTTGGCTGAAGATTGTAAGAACGGTCAGTCTCTCCTCAGAATGTTGACTGCTGCCAGCACAAAAACACAATGTCTTTTAGATGCAGTCTTGTAGGACCCGATGAAATTGAAGTAATTAAGAGAATGTCAGACTGTCATTGCTTGCCATTTCCAGATAATAAAACTTATTCAGAATAAGCAGGTGCCGTAATACATTTGACGCAGTTTGATTTCTTCCATTGATCTCGTTTAGAGCGCGGCTGGATGATATGCAGAATAAATCAACTGATGATTATGAGTCTTAAAATAAACACGTTCACATTTCAGAGAGCTTTCAGTGTTAATGAAATAGATTGAAAAAGCATATCTGGTCTCTCAGTTAGAATAATCTGTGATGATTTCAGGTTTTGACATTATGAATATTTAAGCTTTATTCAAGTGTAAACAAGACGTTTGAGGGATGCCAGCATAGTTATTTCAATACAATTTTTAAAATTCATAATGTCAACCTTGACCACTGGATGCTTTTTTTTTTTTTTTTTAATCAAATTTTTTTAACTCTGAAATATCAACCTATTTATTAAAGTTTATGAGCAACTGTATTTCTTCTGGTTTATGTGTTAGATGTGGAGCTCTGTCTTTCATGTTGTGCTTTAACTAGGATAAATGATGGGCTCAAATCATTAAAGCATTTTTAAGCTCTGCATGGCTTTTATGCATTTTAGTCAGCTACTGTTGAGAATAATTAGCAGTTGCTGATTCACTTCAATTTTAAAATCAGCACAGATGAATTATGTACTTATGTAGCATGACCCATATTTTCTGTAAGAGTCATAAGTCATCTCTTTCTGCAGGAAAGGAGAACACGCTGACTACGCATAGCCCACCCTCTTCGATGACGCCTCCTCCGTCTAAGAAACGCTGCCGGGCCTCGCTGAGGGAGTGTGAGGACAAGATTACTGAGACGCCACTCCCTCACCCCAGCTTCACAACACAACAGGAGCAAGGGGTAAACAAATCAGCATTTAACGGTCTCATATTTCATATGTTTCTGAAGTTTGTCATCTGTTAAATTGCTAAAGTGGCACAGGTAAAGTGCAACCAATGGATGACATGCTAACTCTGGTGGTGTTCCTGCAGTCAGCATTGACTTCTTTTGTTTTTTTATGGTTATAGTTGAAATGCTTTGAGTCTCAAAGCCAGAGGCCTCTTTCAGACATTGATTCGGATGCAAAGAATGAGCTTCTGTCTTTACCTATGCTGTCAAAACCAGACATTAAGCCAGCAGGTAAGGGAACTCTTGAGTGCTTGAAAATGTTTTGAAACTTTAAAAGGCCAAATCATACTTTTTATATTGCTGTATCATTCATAAATCCAACATTCAAAACTTTGCGAAAGTGTCTTTTTGAAAGTGTCTTATGCTCACTAAAGCTGCAATTATATATAGATATAGATATAGGTATAGATAGATAGATTTTGGGTTCTGAAAGTTGCAGTGTTGTTTCTTAGTACATTGGACTTTTACTTAAACTATCAAGAAAGAGATTTGATGATAAAAACATAAATGACCCTTTTAACCATTTGATTATTAATGGTTGATTTTGTTTCAAGTCCTAAACTCATAATCTTTTTTTCTTCTTATAGATGAGAACGTTGTATCTTCTGTACGCAAGAAGCGTGTTCGTTTCGGGGCTCCGCTCTCTCCGGAGTTCTTTGACAAAGCTCTCCCTCCCAGTACCCCTCTACAGAAAGGAGGCACCCCGAAGTGTCCTCCGTCATCTACGGGCCCTAAACTCTCTCTGCTGAAGACCCCTCAACGCAATGATCCTCTTCCCCAGCCTGACTTTAGTAGTCCTCAAAGCAATGGAGCCTCTCCTGTCCTGGTTATCGACAGACACAATGCTGGACTGGTGTATAGTGATGAAGTATTTGAAGATATTGAGATGGTGTGACACTTACCAGCTTCTCCAAAATAACTTGAAGCATAGATGTGACCCTGGCCACAAAACCAGTCATAATTTCAGCGAGATATAGCCATTTAAAAATCTGTAATCTTGAGGGTGCAAAAAATCTAAATATTGAGAAAAATCACCTTTAAAGTTGTCCAAATGAAGTTCTTAGCAATGCATATTACTAATCAAAAATGAAGTTTTGATATATTTTTTTTTTTTTTTGGTAGGAAATTTACAAAATATCTTCATAGTAGGGCTGGACGATTTGGCCAAAAATTAAAAATCTTTTTATTTTCTTTTTTTACACGATATTTAACTAGGCAACTTGAAAATGTAACTACAACCTGATTCAACTAACTTTTTTATTTTTTTTACTAACCCTCTAGTTAAAGAAAATTCTGTTCCGAGTGCAGCACACATGATGTAAATGTTAAACAAATCACTTCTTAAATATCTTTGCAGAAAAGAGCAACTATATATAGTACAAACTTGTCTTCTGCGTATTATGTGTTCAGAAATAATACGAGGAAATGCTTTTAAAAAATCTCAAAAGTCAAGGTAATTCAAATTCAGAATGACTAACACCAGTAGGCTATTATTAACTATAAATGTTCTGTAAAAACAACAGCAGCTTTCAGCCTGTCACCATGATGCAAACATGACATATCAGACATACAGTTCTTTACAAGTTTTTTATTAGATTGTGCTGCTTTTCCTTTTTTTTTTTTTTTCTGTTAACATGCGCTCGTGTCTCTGGCAGCGTCTCATGCATGAAACGCCATTCTAAAAACACTGCGATCAAGTTAAAAGAAGTTCACTCCCATCTTTGTGCATGTTTTACCTGTTCCACTGCCTGCATCACATCTTTGTCAACACAAAAGTGCGTTCTGTGTGAATGGCGCTTAGCGCTATATTTATGGTCCCTTCACAGAGTCCCTATAACCGGCATATTGTCAAAGTGTCTAAATCTTACATTTGGCAATATTTCTATTCAAAATCGTGATTCCTCAATTTGTAAATAACAAAATCGTCGATAAAATGGGAAAAATCGCCCAGCCCTACTTTATAGAACATGATCTTTACTTAATATCCTTTTGACCCATACAATGCTATTATATCTGTGCTACTTATGGCTACTGGTTTTGTGGTCCAGGGTCACACAACATGGTCTTGTGGTTTTAGTCCGTAATTACAGACTTGCTCTATAAAGTTTTGTATTATTGGTGAGTTTTTGTGGCTTTCTTCTATCTGTCTTCTCAGATCAGCTTTCCCAGTATGGAGGACGAGTCTCCCTCAAACAAACCTTCTGAGGACTGCGAAGGTGAGTTGTGAAATGTTTTATAAAACAAGGAAAGGTTTTGGAAGAAGTTTCTCTTCTGTATTCTAATCGTGTATCTAAAACTGCAGATGCACTCTCTGCTGAGGACCCAGGGCAGCCCCAGGCTGAAGACGCTGAAGTTATGAACGCTGCTTTTCAAGAGGAAGAGGATGTACCATTAAATTCACTGACGGAGGAAAAGCTACCACGTCCCACTGGTGATCAGCCACTGGCTCTCTCCGGTGAGTTCAACTTCTTCCACTTTTTGTAGCACTCTCTCTTTCTTGTGTGTGTGTGTGTGTGTTTTCTATGTATCAGATGCATTTCATATTATGCATGAAATGCATCTGATCAGTGTTTTGTGACCCAGTTTCTGCGGGTCTTAACTAGTCTTAATTAAAATCAGAACAGAAAGTCTTCATAATTCATAAAGTCAAGCCATTACTATTGCATGCATTGCTGAAAAATAAACTTAAGAAAAATACTGAGGAGGATAGCTTTTTTCGTTTTCCAATACTAATTTCTAAACATCCTTAAATCAATATATTTACTTAAGATGCAAAATGTGGATAAGTCTTGTTTTCTAAAATTGTGTCTAATTAAGTCAATTCATGCTTAGAACAACAACATCCGTTGAAGCAACTCATTGCGTGCTCCCTGGAAATTTACATTTAGAGAACATTGTATTGTGTTCGATTACATTTACTTTAGTTTTCTTTACTCTTAAAAAGCCTTACCTTTATAAAACCTGCAGAAACCCTTTATACAAGCCTTCATTAAGAGCAGCTAGTTTTCAGACAACCCACCTTCTAACTTTATGAAAATGTCGTTTTTGCAGCAAGTGTGTAAACGTTATAAAACAAGATGTGTAGTTTGTTATTGTGTCTTGTGGAGTGTAAGTGTATGAAGTCAAATAGCTTCCTCGGGGCAGTACTAAATTAAAAAAAGCAAAATGCAACTTTTATGATCATTGTTATAAATTTCTGAGGAGAATGCAAACTCATGAGCAGAACTGTGTTGTTATTTTATTACTTTAGCTGTGTGTGTCTATATATATATATATATATAAAACACAAGAGTGTGTGAATATTTTGTTAATAAAAATGCTTTTGTGTTTAATATAACATCTGGCTTAATGTTTCCTTGTCAGCAGAAGAGGTTGATTCTTCTGAACAGACACTCTCATGTAACTCCAGCGTTGAACCAGCTCGCTCTCGCAGTAGGAAAAGAAAGGTGAGGTCTCATATCTACAAATCTTCTCTTTTAAACAGTAGATTCAGCTGTTACCTGTTTTATCTCTCAGAGGAGTTTGTGACAGACCTGTGTTTCTTGCTGCAAAATAGTTTTGTACAAAGAAATATATATATTTTGTATATTGATACATGCATAATCCTTCGTTATGTATGTTAGGTGTTTTTTTGTGTGTGTGTCTGTGTGAGAGAGTTATTTATTATGGTTGTAATATTTTGTTTTACTTTATTTCTTGTACATTTTACAGAGTCCTAAAACTTGATTTCTAGGTTAGAAATCCCAGATGTGCTTTCAGGCTTTTTATTGAATAGCATCAAAAGACTGACAAAGATATCATTTCAGTCATCCGGCTCTGTTCTGTTCTTCTGTTTCAGCAACCAGGGGAGAATGAGCCTGAGACGAGGAGAAGCTCGCGCACGGCAGCAGCTTCTGCTTCAGGAAAGATGAAGGTGTGACGCTTAAGAAGTGGATTTATGCTTTATACTTTTAGAAGTCAAGCTGACATGTGATGAGTTTTGGTGAACGGGGCTTTTTAAGCTCTGATTATTAACGCTGGCATCAAACTGACACTGAGCCTGAAATAAGAACACTAATGTGACTTGGACTTTGCGTTTGGTCTATAAATAGCACGCTGTGTGATTTCATACGTCTAGAGCCTCGGAGCACGTTTGTGTGAACTCTGTCCATGTTGCTCACTGCAGCTTGTTTTCTTGCTTTCAGAAACCGTCAGGAGTAAAAAGACGATTTGGTAATAAGGAGGTGGATCGTTCTCTGTATGGCAAAAGAGACTATGCCTCAAAAAACCCTCTACTCAGCCCCATATTTGAGACGACGGGTGCCAGTCTCAACAGCACGCCCACACAGGCTCAATCAGGAAAACAAATAGGTACCTTATCCAAGCCTTTCATTAATGACTCACCTACTTGGCGAGTGATTTATTTTATTTTTTTAATATATAAAGTGGTCTGATAAAACAACCGTGGGCCGCCATGGAGGTTTTAACTAAGTTAAAGCTCAAATTTTGCTGCTTTTTTTTTTTTTTTTGAAGATCTGCCCCTTTAAATTTTGAAGTCTGAATGAACTGATTAATGTAAATGAGATGATTTAGTGGTAAAAGACTGATTTTTGCTATAGAATGAAAGAATATTGTGACCAGGGGCTATTAAGCTCCAAAAAGCACTGTTAAAGTAGTGTGCTATAGATTTTTATTCATTCATTTTTTCCAAAGAAGTTAATAACAATGTAAATGGCTTTACTGTCACTTTTGATCAGTTTAATGCATCCTTGTCGAATAAGGTTACAAAAGAATTAGATTTTTTTTTTTTTTTTTAAAAATGCTTGTCATTAAACTTTCTAATCATTATAGAATAATCACAGTTTTCACAAAAAAATATTTTCAACACTGATAGCAATAAGAAAAATCTGCATATTGCATATAAATGATTTCTAAAGAATGATGTGTCATTGAAGAGACCGGAGTAATAAAAGTTCAGCTTTGCCAGCACAGGAATAAATGTCTTTTTCATCAAAGAAATGCTGCTTTGTTGAGCATAAGAGGCTTCTTTCGAAATGATAAAATCTCCTTGACCCCAACCTTTTGAGCAGTGTTGTGTATATAAAGGAATGCTTTGAGTGAATAATGTGTTAAATTTCTGACCATTCCTCCAACAAAGCCATCGTGTGGCATTCGTTTTGGAATATAGCACACAACTTGCACTAATTTTATGGTATTTCTTTGGGTTTTCTGTCCTTTTAAAAGCTTGAAAGCAATGTTATGTGCTTTCATTGTATGGAGGAAAAAAAATTTTTTTTCCAAAATGTCTCCATTTGTGTTGCATGAAAGAACAGGTCATATGAATTTTGAATTACACGAAGGTAAAATAAATGGGTACCGAATTAAAATCTTATTTAATGAGCTAACCTTTCTGCTAACCATTCAGAGGTTCTGAATGCATGTGACCCTGGACCACAAAACCAGTCATAAGTGAAATATTTTTTTAATTGAGTAATTAATAAACACGCTTTCCATTGATGTATGGTTTGTAAGGATATTCGACTGAGATACAACTATTTGAAAATCTGAGGGTGCAAAAAAAAAATCTAAATACTGAGAAAATCACCTTTAAAGTTGCCCAAATGAAAGTTCTTAGCAATGCATATTACTAATCAAAAATGAAGTTTTGATATATTTACGGTATGAAATTTACAAAATATCTTCATGGAACATGATCTTAATATCCTAATGATTTTTGGCATGAAAGAAAAATGGATAATTTTGACCCATACAATGTGTTGTTGGCCATTGCTTTTGTGCTCCAGAGTCACATATTGCAATCTAGAGTTGGTAACACAGAACTACATTATGCGTGTGTTTTAAACATTTAATGTAAAAGTTTTACTCTTCCAACGCAGATGGAGAGCAAGACTGCATTCAGACTCCCAGCGTTCCCCATAGCAAGACAGTTCATCCCGTGGTAAGTCTGGATACTGCCTGTACACGGACCAATGAAATCCAGCAGACGTTGAGCTCCATCGTGGGAATGGGTCGCGTGGAAGCCTTAGTTGGCGCTCAGGATCCTGCAGAAAGAGGAAAGTCGGCATCAAAGGCTTTCAAAGTCATACGTGATTCAGGGAGGCCTGTACGCAAACGTCGTTGCTCAGGCACAGCCAAAAGAAAAGAGCTTTGCAGTCCAGCTATTCGCTCCAATACTGACTCCAAAACTGGGGAACAAGATACTGAGACACAAAAGCCACCTGGATGTGCCTCAATGTCCCGAGGCAGTCCTGATAGACCAGTGCATCATGAAACCGAGTGCTCTGAGAACCAAGAAATTGAGGCTTTAATAAGCTGCGTGCTGCCAAATGGAGACTCCGTGAACATTGAGAGCTTGGAGCAGAAGACGCCAAGTAATAAAAAACATGGACGGGTCCAAAAGGCACTGAAAAGCCCTCGTGGAAAGCTTAATGTTGTGGTGGAGGAGGTTGTTGAGAGCAGGCAGTCAGAGCGAGTTACTGATGAGAGCAACACTGAGCCTAGTTTGGCCCCCTGGCAGCAGGAGGACTTCAACATCGACGACATCCTGAAGCCTGTGGCGAAGAGTCGAGGTTCTGTGCGACGCAGCTTGAGGAACCGGAGGAGCGTGGACCTCCAGGCTGTGGGTCTGGCTTGGGTGGATCACACTTCTCCGGAGCTGAGTAAAGCGAGCCGGAGGAAGACGCGGGGAAGACTCAGCGTGGTATCTGAGCTGCTTCTCTCTCAAGCCTCCGAGGAACCAGCTCCAAACTTCACAGAGTAACTCGCCTCAATCATTTGCCGTTTAATTCCTGTCCAACGAACTTCTGATAAAATACCGCTCTGTTCTCTGAAGTAATGTTTTAAATTTCTTTTGTTTGTTTTTTTATAGCATTTTAGTGTTGATGGATGAAACCTGCTCTTATAAGAAGATTGTATTATTGTTAGATTACTTCTACTCATTAAATCTTCTCTTGAGTGAATGAATTGCTGTTTGAAGATGATTTTACTGTGGTAATCTTATATTATTTTACATAAATGGCAATCCCAGTTTGCTTGGATGGTGCTTTTTGTTTTATTATTTTAAATTTGCCTACTTTGCAATTCAGTGGTACAATACAATATTTGCATCCAAACCTTCAAGCTTGTTTTCATTGGTGTTGTTTGTCATTCACAGCGCTTCGGCAAGACATTATAGGGCCTGCTTTAAATATTTCATGGATGATTATCATATTTGAACCCATCGAGAGGAAAAAAAATATATTTTGTTTTGAAAAGATTTTTTTTGTGTCATTTATTTTAACCGTCATGCATGTTGTTTTATCATAATGCATCTAGTCAAATTGTCTCTTATTATCCTCATTACTAATATACTGTAATTGCTTGCATTAAAACAGTAATTAATGCACACACAAACAAAACGCCTTTGCATTACAGTATAATTGCTAACTTCATGTATACACGTTTCACAGCTGTTTCTAATATCTAATTTCTTAATTTTGTCATTTATAAAGAAAATATTTTTTAGGAATTTTATATAAAAAATAATATATATATTATATATGCATGTATAGCTTTTTGTAGAAAATAGCATTTTTATTATTTTCTCAACTTTATGTATTATAATGAAATATGTATGTAATTTTATTTATTTTTTGACTAGGTAAAGTATGTTCCAGACAGGCTCTTGACGGGTGTCTTAACATTCACTCGTAGGAATCACATGCTCTTGTTGTAATTGCAGTCGGTCGTTACTCTCGTTTTGGAAAAGGAGCAGCACTCATAAAACATTCTGAAATGCAAGTGAAATTCTCAGTAGTTTAATGTGCCACTCTTCACAGTTGTGCATTGCACCTGTAATTGCAGTTCGTGCTGCGAAAGAGCCGACTGTGTTTAAAGCTAATGGAAAATTCAAAGAGGAAATGTCTAAGGAATGGAGCACAATAGGAGTTTAGAAGAACTATTTATTTACAATTATATTTACTCTACGATTTCAGTGTCCCACAAAACTGTCAATACGTATAAACAACCTGGAAATAATTACTCCAGCCATCTGCACCAGTCTCCATTCAGCTGTGTTTGTTTACTAGCGCGCACATTATGTTTTATGTGAATCAATCCTCAGCAGTGCTGCTGTAGTGTATCCATGGGAGAAATAGCACTGCAACAGCGTTTAAATATTTATGTCCTGTAGTCAGTCTCCAATTTCAGTTTCAGAGATCCAGAGGCATTATTTCAACATAGACTTACACCTGTGCTGAACCCGATGAGTGGTTTATGACCAATTGTTCTCCCAATGCAGCTTAAGATTTGATTTTTTATTGGTATTTAGTAGGAAGGCACTAAAATGGCATTTCATGCAGGCTCTGGCTAGACTTTTTTCTTTAGTTTTATTATAGAAATGACACTGCCATCTAGTGGAAGTAATCAGTTAGGCCTTCACACGCTCATACAGGCCTCTCACACTTTATTGTATTCATCTACTAGACAAAAAACAAAAAAAATGCATGCTTTGATGGCTGAATATTATTTTTCCCCAAGTTGAGAATAACGAGATTCACTTAATATATGAGTGACCACACCATGCATTTGTTTTATTACTCGCCTCAAGTTGTTCCAAACCTGTATGAGTTTCTTCTGTAGAGCAGAAAAGATGTTGTTTTGAAGAATGTTGGCAACCAAACAGTTAGTAACCATTGACTTGCATTTTTCCCTAAACTACGGACGCCAATGCCTACCATAACATTCTTAAAAATACCTTTATGTTCTAAAGAAAGTAAGTCATACAGTTTTGAAACCGCTTGAGTAAATGTAGTTTTTGGGTGTACTATCCCTTGCAACTACAATACATCAATTAATCGATTGTGATTAGACAACTAATGCATTATTATATACTCATTTGGACCCAACACGTTCCCTGACATGAAGTGCTCATGATGTTGCACTGTTTGAATGCATGCCGCTGTCGGGTTAAAATAATTGTGCGAAGTGGAAATATGCTCAGTTGTGGGGGGAAAAACTTTATGAAATGAGTGTTTAACAAAGATAAGCTCATGAGTAAAACAGATATTCCTTGGAAATCACACTTTGGGTTGATAAACCACCATCGACCAAAATTACTGGAGGCTTGCAGTGGAAATTATTGCATGGAATTATTGCTGTGAATGCGTTTATAAGTATTATTAATCAGTCAGCTGAAAGCAAGTGCACTTTCTGCGAAAATAGATCATATCTAATTGTTTTTTGTGTTGTAATAGATTGAATCTTCTGTTTTTAAGACTGTAGGTTTGAAGCTTGTGTTTTCTAATGTTGGTTTTGTATATTGGAAAGAAAGTAGAAAAAAGGGCCGTCGATTGTTCTAAACAGAAGGAAAAAAGTAGAAGGGAAGGAAGGAGATAATGTTGATGGCACTTTCAGAAGTCTAATTAATAAGATGTTTTATAAATTAATGAATAGCATTGAAGGTTTTAAAGATGCATGGAATCATGATGATTTATTTTTCTCAAGTTCGATTTATCGAATAATATATTTGGTGTTTCGCGTGGATCTGAATTAAGGTGGATTGTATGGTTGTTAAATACAATAAATCAATTAATCGATTGTGATTAGACAACTAATGCATTATTATATACTCAGTTTGACCTTGTAGGTTAACACGTTCCCTGACATGAAGGGCTCATGGTGTTGCTCTGTTTGTGTGTGTGTGTGTGTGTGTGTGTGTGCGTGTGTGTGTTTGTGTGTGTGTGTGTGTGTGTGTGTGTGTGTGTGTGTGTCACTGTTGGGGTTATAATGATTGTGCGAAGTGATTTTTCTGTGGCGTGTGAAGGAGGGAAACCCCTCTCCCCCATCCTGCAGACCCAGTGAAGGCAGCTTAGCACCAGAACAATGGGGTCCTTTGACCAAATTGAGGCCCTTAAGACATGTGGCCTCCTGTCACCGTGGCAACACCCCCCCACCCCACGAGACGGCGTGCAAGCTGACAGCTGGAGAGAGAGAGACGAACAAAAATGGAGTCCGTCCCATTGAGCTTCAGAACTCTCCACTTTGTTCTGCCCCATTATTTTCTCGCCCACACCCGTGCTGAGCGTTCAGCGCCTGTCCCCGTCTTCTTTATTTGTTAATAATGCATACATTTCAGATCCCTTATCTCCCATCATCTAGTGCATCCCGAGTGATGCTTAACTAGATCCTTAACAGAAAGACTCATGCAAAATTGATGATGAGTGTCTCATACCACGATTAGATTAAAGTGGTCTGAGGTCAAATGCTTGCCGTTGATGGGAGTGTTTGCGTTCCCCAAGTCTCGTCTGCTGCGTCGCTCAATTATTCACAGTGTGTGAAGTCTGCTTCTGGTCTGTTACAATGTACACAACTGTCACTTTCAGAGCAGCGTTTATTCTCAGTGTCGCCACAAGGGGCGCTATAGAGGCATTAGCGTAATACGCCTTATGTAGCTCCTCCCCTTTCCAGTCCTGCTCTCCTTGTGTATTTTCAGCCTGATCTCACGGCAATTCATACATATATTACGAGGTGGCTAATTCACTCGTACAAATTCATACAATTTTTGCTAAATTGTTTGTGTTTTACGAGTATGTATGAATTTGGTCACCTAACCCTGACCCTAAACCTACCCGTCACTGGGGTTTAGACAAATCGCACAAAATTCGTACGAATTAGCCACCTCATAAAATACGTACGAATTGGTCGTGAGTTAGCGTTGGAATTTTAGTCATGAATTTGCCTCGATCTTTTGGCATATAAGAGCTCTTTGTGCCATTAAAACATCCTGCAAGTGTCATAGCTTTAAACGTCCTCTTCGTTATAAACAAAGCATTTATTTAATTAAAGTGCACCTGTTATGGGTTATGAAAGGTTCGTATTTTGGTTTTGGGAGTCCACACAACAGGTTGACATGCATGCAAGGTCAAAAAACACTTTCATTTTCTTATAATATGCATTTATTTTTACCTTACTTGCTCAAGCGATTCGCTCCCAAACGATTCGCTCAACGATTAATTTTTCCAAACCCCTCCTATGCGTGACGGTAATCTGCGGTGATTGGTCGATTTAATTTAAAGCAGTGTTTATGAGCTTTTAACGCTCCAGAAGCGACACCTAGTGGCAAAGAATGAATTTGCATTTTCATTCAGACCAACACGAAAATCAGGTTTTCCAAGTGTCAACATGAAACGGCTTGGGATTCGTTTTAAAAAACGACTCGTTTCAATGATTCAGAGTCGACTCTTTCTTTTGAGAGACAATTACTTTATACATGTTGCACTTATAGATTTCAAATTTTTCATGATTGTTTTACACACTGCATGAAAGATCATTTTCAAAAATCTATAATAAGGGCACTTTAAGCTCCAAAAATGTCTCGTTTTGCATCTGAGGTACATGATGACGTCACAAAGGCACAAACATTTGCATAAACATGCCTCGAAAGCAAGACATCGACGAATAGTAATCTTCTCACCATAGGCCCCACCCACTGGCGTTCACTCGCTTAACGGCTGACACTTGATTACGCTAAATGTGAGTGTGGCGTCACGTCAAAATCAAATAGAATTTACTGGTCTACACTGATAAGGAACAAGTGCATAGTTTATTTTTAATGGCATCCCAGATCGTGTCGGATGATTTTGTTTTGTAAACGAGGCACAGTGTCATGGAGAGTTCACAAAGAAATATTTGTAAAAGAAAGATGAAGCGGTACTAGATCTGACTGCAGCTGCAGCACAAACAGTAAGTAAATGATTTCATAATGCTTTGTCTGGAAAAGACAGTTTTATTTTGATCATGTTGTCAAAGCACTCACATGCAATATTGTTTATACTGTTTCCTATGCAGTGACGTTAGCCAATCACAACAGTGGACGACTACTGAGAAGCCTTAAAGGACACGCCCCTTCAAAACAGGTCATTTTAGACAGAGGGTCAGAATGAGGATTGAAAATAATATTCGTTTTTTTGTTGTTTGTTTGTTTTTTTTTTTGTGCAAAGAACTTTATTAGCATTATAAGTAAGGAACATTTTAAAATAATAGTAAAAAAAAAAAAAAGACATTTGTTATGACATCCACTTCAAACGTCACAATTCTCATGATAACTTGCCTTAACTCTACAGTAAGTAAATAAATTTCACCAGCTAATTAGTCATAAACAGCGATGCCATAGAAATATATAGAGCTGCTACAAACATGGAAGTTCAGAGACAACATTCTAAAGATGTCTGTGCTTGTTTCTGTGACGCGTGAGGTCTATATGTCTGCTGCGATCGATTTCTGCTTCAGTTTTGCTGCTGTGGTGATTGAGCAACAGTTTTGAGAAAACTTTGCAGAGCAAGTTAAAGTTGGTCAAACTGAATGTTTATAGCTAGTGACCTGAATTATATCAAGGGCTTGCTTTAGCAACGCCAGTTATATTCACGTGTCACGACGCATGCGTGGTGTGCCTTGTTTCCAGCCAGAGGAATGCACACGCATGTCAAATCTGACACGGAGGAGAAGAATTGTTGAATAAAGTCGTTATTTTTATTTTCTTTGTGTGCAAAAAGTATTCTTGTAGCTTTGTAAAATTACGGTTGAGCCGCTGTCACATGGACTGTTTTATCGATGACCTTTCTGGGCCTTGAAAGTTTCAGTTGCATTGCTGTCTATGAAGGGTCAGAAAGCTCTCGGATTTCATAAAAAAATATCTTAATTTGTGTTCTGAAGATGAACGAAGGTCTTACAGGTTTGGAGCGACATGAGGGTGAGTAATTAATGACAGAATTTTCATTTTTGGGTGAACTATCCCTTTAAGCTTTTATTTATTTATATTTTTGTTTATGGTTCAAATTCTTTTAGATGTCAGGCATCATATGCATTCATAAAGCAAGGCAACTGGTAACTAGATTTTTATTATTTAATATAATATTTTAATATTTAGTATGTTAGTATATTAATATAAACATACACACACACACACACACACATACATACATTTCAATTTAATATAGTATTTAAATATATTTTACTCAAACACAATAATCAGCTGAGTCAAGAACAGTCTTTAGCCAAAGTTGTGAAACATGTGCAGATGAAGGGTCATCGCTCGAGCTGGTTTCTGATTGGAGGAACTGAGTGTGCTACAATTATCCCCGGTCTCCCCAACTATAAGAGTTTTTCAACTTTTCATCCATACAATAGTAAGTCAACAGGGTCCAAAACAGTACTGGACCTCATTGACTGTCATTAAAAAAATGGAAATTGAGATTATTCTAAATGCATTTTTCACAGAAGAATTTCAAAGATTTGTTGTCTCTAACTGGCTAACTTTGTCAAATGTGATTAGTTCCCCAATTCTCAAAAGTGCTCCTTGTATCAACTCTAACCCTTCATTTTTATTGATTTATTTAGTTGTATATTTAACAGGGACAGTGCAGAATAACATTACAGATGCTCCACACAGGCTTCTAGCCAATGTCTAATTTGCAGACCCAGTCCCTGGTTAGGCTTTTGAAATACAATAAAAAATAACAAGTACAGTAAACGTTACAAAAATCTAAGATCGTGTGCAACCATCAATGTTCAATTCAATTCAAGTTTATTTGTATAGTGCTTTTTACGATACAAATCGTTGCAAAACAGCTTTACAGGAAATTAAGTTTGTGCGATATATTTATATAGCTGCTGTTCCATCCAAGCAAAAATTATTTGTTCAACAATAATGTGCATTTGATCAGATATAACCTTAGTAGAAGATTATATGATGCATTGTGTGAATGCTTGGCTAAAGAGATGTGTCTTTAATCTAGATTGAAACAGAGAGAGTGTGTCTGAACCCCCGAACGTTATCAGGAAGGCTCTTCCAGAGTTTGGGAGCCAAATGTGAAAAAGCTGTACCTCCTTTAGTGGACTTTGCTATCATAGGTACTACCAAACGTCCAGAGTTTTGCGACCTTAGGGAGCCTGATGGATTATAGCGTGAGGAAAACCATTTAGGGCCTTATAGACAAGTGATAATGTTTTGTAACTGATATGGAACTTAATTAATAATTGAGATATGTAGTTGAGTATCATCAGCATAACAATGGAAACTAATCCCGTATTTTCTAAATGTTCCCGAACCTGTTTTTGTTTGAACCGATTTTTAATATTACTCGGAAAAATGTCCAACTCTGTTTGCATTTTCAGATCAACTGGCAAACTGTTCCAGACCAGCGTCCCTTTAACTGAAAACGTATAGATTGAGCAAATGTAGTTTTTCTCTTAGGCACTATACACCTCTTGTGGAGATCCCTCTATTTCACTATTAATTGGCATATAATATCTGGCGCAAGCAACACATTTAAAAGCCATTTTAATAAGAGACAAATTCATAAAAACTAAGCAAACTGTATTTTTGTAAAGTGTTGCCATCCGATTGATTCCTTGTCTAACATTTTTAAGGTTTGTTTATATAGGGATCTAACAGGTTTAATAGTCAACTGAGAGACCTGACTCCAGACAATCAAGCAATGAGACACATACGTGAGAAGACCATTGCATGCATGTATAACTTAGCATTTCCAGATCGACTAATAAAAAAAGACACCCTTACTCCTAGATATCTGCATCACTGTTGATTAATCAGATGTTTAGTGCACCACAGTAAAGCAAGAATGCACCGCTTGCAATGCATTGGCAAAATACTAATGTTTGCATACTTGCATCAAGTATTCCTGGCTTTATTTGACATTTACCTGGTGCCACTCTTTCAGGAGCGGTATATGAGGTTAAATGTCACAGTGGTGCTATAACAAGAGAACAAAATCTGAGCAGCTCTTCATGGGATGGAGAACACCCGCTTTGGAAAGGAACCTATAAAGTTAGCGTTTGCAGCCCAGATCCCGGATCATTAGTTTCCCAGCAGCCCAAAGGATCCAAACAGCAGGGCTGCCAGTCTGTGCTCTGTTTATCTCTTTGAAATGTGCTCTCTTTACGTCAACTCGTATTCCTTGGACTGTGAGCGAATACCTGAGACGTGAGAGGGAGGATGTGCTTGCCGCATCTCCACTGGGACGGACTTCAGTAGAGGGATGTGGAACCCATGCCTGCTGCTCCATTATTAATGAACTGTTGAGTCCTCAGCACACTCTCTGTCTGCTGCGAAAGATGACAATGTGAGAAGTGTGAGCTCTACAGCTGCTGCATCCGTGTCTGCATATGAGTGGCTTGTGTGCTCGGGCCTGTTGCCTGCTGGATGGTGTTTGGGAGGGAATTTGTCACTTTATAGATGCAGGAAATTATCAGGGAGAGACCTGGGAAGCAAATGTTGCAGCTGATGTTGGCGGTATTGCATCGCATATAACAGGCATTCCGCTTTTTTCTAAAGTAAACACATTAATTTTGAGTTTGAATTCACAAGTTTTTAAATAAGTAACATGAGCTACTCTTCTATTTAGATCATTTATTCAACACAAGGATGACTAAATAATGACAGAATTTTCTTTTTTTGGATCAAGATATTTATATGAAGGAATTTTACAGATTAACTACAAATCAGTTGAAATTAATGAGTAAACAAGTTAATTTTTCATTTGCATTTTTTTTTTTATTTCAAGCATTTAAATAAGTAACGAGAGTTACTCTGCCATTTATTAAATTTATTCAACACGAGTAAATAATAACGGTGGTGGGGTCTGTAAATGCAAACTACTCACTTTCCTAAGATTTTACATGATTTTAGTGTGAGAAATCGCTTACTAGCAATTTCCATGTAAAGTTATACTCAATTTTATAACTTTGTTGCCATAAGATGACCAAAAAATAAATAAATAAATAAACAGCTTTAAGGTTCAAACAACACACAAGCTATAACAGACAAATTATAAGTGCTCTTATAAAATTATAAGCTTTACATTCATTTTTTTTTTTTAAGGGTCAGAATTATTTTATGTATAGATCGACACAAATGCAGTTGATTGAAATTAAGTTGCATTCAACCCAGATTATTCCTTTAAGAAACCTTAAGCATCTGGTTTATTGCTTTAGGATGGATTCTGTTCCAGAAGCTCGGCTGTAATGAGGTCACTTAAAAGTATTTGTGTTTTTGTTGTTGGTTTTTGCGTCTCTGATTACAGTAGAATTAGTTGAGCACACGCTGGAGTAAATGAATCAGGGTTAAGCAGTGATGTCATGGGTTTGCGATGGGCAGAGGCAGACTGATGTATTAGACTAGTGATTGTCAGAGGTCAGAGGTCACGCAGTGTCTGTTCTGTGAGGACAACCAAAGATTAACTATCAAAACACAAGCCAGAACGGACAGCCCGCCCACAGACTGCATGTTGATTATGACAATGAAAACATTCCACTGTGACATGAATGCCAGCGTTATTAGAGAGAGATTGTTGTGTAAATTAGATATCTGTCCATGAATAAAAAAAAAGTGCAATGGTGAATGACAATTTATCACGAGAGTTCGGAGAACAGGAGAGCTGTCTGTGCGTGTCCTGGAAACTGGACATAATCCAATAACAGTAATTTATTTTCCATGTACTGTCGAAGCTGATTTTATTTAATTTGAGACATTGCCCTTGTATTTTACAGCTTTTTTGTTTACTCACAGAGCTGGAATGATAAATAACTACAATCAGCCAGCCGTTGTAATGCATTTCAGCTATTTCTGTCAGGATCTAATCATATTTGGATTTGTACTATTGAATTAAAGACACTTCTCACTGACTCTTAACTTCAATTTCATGGCGATTAGTCTCATTAGACTGACAGGCTCTTATATCAGAGTGCCAGAGCTGATATAATGAGCGGCGTAAAGCAGTATTGGGGGTAACATGAATCTGGCTGCTACATTTAAACTTACAAAAAATGGCAGAAATCAATTTGAAACAAATCAAGTTACATTCGTCCTGGAGGAACATGGACACGACCTTTCGAAACAGATCCAAAACACAAATCATTCAATCAGAATTTTAAATAAAGTAAATATGAATCATGCTGTCCATATTAGAGTTGTAGACTTGTTTGTTGTAGGCGATTGTCAGGGTGTTGCTATGCTGTTGCTAGGGTGTTCTTGGTGGTTGCTAGGTGAATGTTTACCGGCCTAAAAAGGCCCACTGTGTGTGTGTATATATATATATATATATATATATATATATATATATATATATATATATATACTGTATATATACTGTATATACTGTATATATATACATATATATATGGAGTGTTATTTCAAAAATTAATAAATAAATTTATATATATATATATATATATATATATATATATATATATATATATATATATATATATATATATATATATATATATATATATATCTAACTACAGGTATATATATATATTTTTATTTTATTTTATTTATTTATTTTTTTTATTTTTTGCAATAACACTCCATTGGTGAGCAGGTGATGTAATGCTAAATTTCTCCAAAACTGTTAATGAACTCTACATCTTGGATGTCCAGAGGGTGAGTAAACTTTCATTTTTGGGTGAACTATTCCTTAAAAAAATAAGCTTAATTTTTGGTTTGAAGAAAATAGAACTAAAAAGTTCAATCAGTCATCTGGACATGCATGTCTTTGAAATTACACATGACACAGTTACACAAAAATTACACTTTGAAGTGCATAAAGTTTTGGCGCGTGCTTTGGGGATACATCACGTGACCTCAGAGGTCAAAATTGGCATCATTTCTACTGAAAAACAGAAGATATATGCACGCTGATGAGCTCTTAACGTATAGTGGGAGCTCTAACTCCGGAGGCCTATGTGAAGGGTGTGAGTGTGAGCAGAAAGGAGCAGGAGGAGGGGACATCCTCCACTCTCTCCCAAAACAGGAGAGAGAGAGAATGAGAGAGAGAGAGAGAGAGAATGAGAGAGGCACACATTGTCTGCTAGGCTCAAAAGAAGAACTACCCGCCAACAGCCCCTGCTGGAATGCATGAAGGTCTAAGGTTGCATTGTTGTCTGCAGTGTATCCTGCCCTGTAGATATATACTGCACTGTGTCACATGACCCTGTGAAGAACATGTAGTTTATGTCTCTGTTTCCGTCCTCCTATTGTAATTATAATGCAGACTCTGAGTAAAGAGCTCGCTTTTTTTCAGAATGAATTTTTTTTTTTTTTTTTAAGAATCTGATGGTGGGCTGCCAGAGGGCCAACAGCTCCATGACTTCTTTTCCTTGCTCTGACTGCCCTGTGAAACCTGAGATATTGCCCCTTTGAAAATATTCCACGATGGCTGGGGAAGAAAGACACTTTACTCTACGATAAACTCTTTTTATTTCAAAATAAAAATAAATAAAAAAGCAAATATATAGGACAACCACAATAAATACAGAGGTTAAAAAAAAAAATTAAAAAAAATCACTCATAACTCATACAAATAACTTTGAACTCAGAATTTTAGAATGACTGCAACGTAGAATTAAAGTTAATTAGAAATAGAAAGAAATTCAAACATTCATAAATTCATTCATACAACTAATGCCTAACTAGAAGAGCTTTATCAAGAGTTTATCACAACAAACGTATAATGTTGGCTTGACAAAGTCATGTTTAAAAGTTGGATGGATGGATGGATGGATGGAAGGATAGATAGATAGATAGATAGATAGATAGATAGATAGATAGATAGATAGATAGATAGATAGATAGATAGATAGATAGATAGATAGATAGATAGATAGATAGATAGATAGATAGATCACACATACAGATAGATAGATAGATAGATAGATAGATAGATAGATAGATAGATAGATAGATAGATAGATAGATAGATAGATAGATAGATAGATAGATAGATAGATAGATAGATAGATCACACAGACAGATAGATAGATAGATAGATAGATAGATCACACATACAGATAGATAGATAGATAGATAGATAGATAGATAGATAGATAGATAGATAGATAGATAGATAGATAGATAGATAGATCACACAGACAGATAGATAGATCACACAGACAGATAGATAGATAGATAGATAGATAGATAGATCACACAGACAGATAGATAGATAGATAGATAGATAGATAGATAGATAGATAGATAGATAGATAGATAGATAGATAGATAGATAGATAGATAGATAGATAGATAGATAGATAGATAGATCACACATACAGATAGATAGATAGATAGATAGATAGATAGATAGATAGATAGATAGATAGATAGATAGATAGATAGATAGATAGATCACACAGACAGATAGATAGATAGATAGATAGATAGATAGATAGATAGATAGATAGATAGATAGATAGATAGATAGATAGATAGATAGATAGATGATAGATAGATAGATAGATAGATAGATAGATAGATAGATAGATAGATAGATAGATAGATCACACATACAGATAGATAGATAGATAGATAGATAGATAGATAGATAGATAGATAGATAGATAGATAGATAGATAGATAGATAGATAGATAGATAGATAGATAGATAGATAGATAGATCACACAGACAGATAGATAGATAGATAGATAGATAGATAGATAGATAGATAGATAGATAGATAGATAGATAGATAGATAGATAGATAGATAGATAGATAGATAGATAGATAGATAGATAGATAGATAGATCACACATATAGATAGATCACACATATAGATAGATAGATAGATAGATAGATAGATAGATAGATAGATAGATAGATAGATAGATGATAGATAGATAGATAGATAGATAGATAGATAGATAGATAGATAGATAGATAGATAGATAGATAGATAGATAGATAGATCACACAGACAGATAGATAGATAGATAGATAGATAGATAGATAGATAGATAGATAGATAGATAGATAGATAGATAGATAGATAGATAGATGAGTTAGAAACACAGCTTAATGTTGAGTTTAAGCCCACAGAACATTGTCCCATAATATTTGGTTTTGAAATCACTGTAAACCTGCAGAATTTTCAGCCGTTTCCTCAACAAGCGGACATGAACACCGGTCCTGCAGGCCGGCAGAAGTACCCTTCACCTAGAAAGAGGAGTGCACTTCATGTACTTGAGGGATTGAGAAGGAAAAGCAGAACTGAAGTATAGTGTCAGAGAGATCCTGCTGAAGTTGCTCTCTGCTTACAGGCTTTGGGCTGGAAGCCGTCTGTAGTGGTTTGGATGAGGTAGAGGTGTTTCAATTGAGTTGTTAGTGAGGTGAAGGAGGAGGATAGGGTCTCTCAAGCAGGACAAACTTCAGTTTCAAGAGCACTAGTTTGAACTGGACCGTTGAAGTTCACATTTAACTTCCATAATGAAACATTGTTACTGAAATAAAATTCTTAATGAGTGCAACTTGATATTTTCATATTTTGGCCTTTTCTTTCTTCAGTTTTTTTTTTTTTTTTTGTCCCAGGAATCAGGTCATTTATTTATTTGAGCTTCTGCGGGAACCAAGTTTAGCATCTCAGCATTTCCCAAATATATCATTACTTGCTAATAACTCTGTAACCTTTATTTCATTCATGTTTAAATTACTGTTTTAACTAATTCTTCTAAAAAAGTTTTTTTTTTTTTTTTGTCAGATACTTAAAGGAATAGTTCAAACAAACAAAAAAAACCCCATCATTTCCCCCCCCAAAAAACATCTTCTCCAGATGTTAACTGATGGACTGGAGTGGTGTGGATTATTGTGATGTTTTTATCAGCTGTTTGGACTCTCGTTCTGACGGCACCCATTCACTGCAGAGCATCCATTGCTGAGACACTGATGCAGAGACACATTTCTACAAACCTGATGAAGAAACAAACTCATCTACATCTTGGATGGCCTGAGGGCGAGTCAATTTTCAGCAAATTTTCATTTTTGGGTGAACTATTCTTTTAACATAATTTTGTCCTTGACGTCTGCCAAAATTTAAAGGCATGAAAGATCATGAAAACAAACACTAGAATAACATGCACTGATGAATCATGTACAATGTGCATAAATCTGGTCAGTTTTGAATTCATGTTGACTATAAAGTGCGAGCCAACAGGTTATTTGAAGCTGGTGGGGGGCATGTTCTCTCAGTTACATATGACTGTAAATTTCCGTTGTATGTCTCGGTCTGCTCCAGGATGGGAGGGGTGTGCGTGTGTTATGGAGAAGTAGAGAGCAGTGGTTTGGGACTGGAGTTGGGGTTTGAGAGTTGGCCATGAGCCAGACCCAGCAGGAAGCTTGCTGGTTCACACGGACAAAAGCAGTAATGACTAGTTCCAAGGATGTCTGTGGTGGACATGACTGTCATCATCCACCCCAACCCCCTTCAACAGTGTCTCTCTTTTTCTTCAAAGCCAATGTCCGACCCATTGTAGACATTGAGAAACACTTTAAATACATAGAATTATTAGTTATGCACTTTGCGTGCACCTTCTATATATTAGTATTTACCCGAGCTTGTAGAAAAACTGATTCATTATGTGTCTGTCTCTTGATTTTAGGGTGTTTGTCAGTATATTATCAAGGTAAAAAACAGACTTTGGCCACTTCAGGTGCCTTTTTTTTAACATGAATTTCATATATATATATATATATATATATATATATATATATATATATATATATATATATATATATATATATATATATATATTTAAGTGTGTGGATACGCTGTGAACTTAAAATGACTTACATTCACTAAAAACCATCTTGAAACCAACTGGTTAAAAACCAGAGCTTGAAACAATGAGGTTGGTTTTGAGAAAAGTTACAGATGTCACTTGTTTGGATATTTTGGTATTTAATTCAAAGCTTTTTTTTTTTTTTTTTTAGTGTGATTTAAGTGTCAAAATAATTTCTGGGACCACTGCATTGTTTTTGCAAGAAGTACTGACAGAATTCACTACTTAACAGGAACACAAAAGTTTTGAAAATGTAATAATGAAATAATGAAAGGGATTTGATGCTGTTTTGAGCCTAACGTTCTTCAAAATATTTTCTTCTGTGTTTCATAAAAGAAAGAAAGTCATACAGGTTTGGAATGACATGAGGGTGAGGAAATGATGACAGAATTCTAATTCTAATTCGATCTCTTTTAGCAATTTGCACTGTTACAAATAAAATACATAGAATAGAATAGGTTTGTTTATCAGCAATCAGCTAAAGCCGGTGGAATTTATTCCACTTACTTACAGTTCGATGGCACATACTGTATGTGCTGCATCGCATCTTAAGTTCCAGGGACGGTCCCACTGGAGCAACCTAGGGTTAAGTGGCTTGCTCAAGGGCACAATGATGATAGTACAAAGATCGCCCTTATAACCTACAACCTGCTTTCACTGATCTTTATCCACAAAGCCACATTAGAGAAACCAGTGTTTGACAGAGGAGTATAGGTCCTTTAAAAGCTCAAGTACACACTAGCACAGGTCAGAGGATGCTTTTCCAGCCCGAATTGTGCTCGCAGTTTTGGAGCCCAGCAACGCAGATGACCCCCAAAATAACATCTTTTTCTCTAAAAGTATGTACAAATTGCTTTTGTGTTGCAGACAAGGTCAGTACTGCTCTTTTATTCCACTACAAGCTGTGTGCTTGTTCTTCTTTTCATTTACCAAAGAAACATGCTTTGATCCTAGTTAACACTTCATGCTTATCACAATGGGACTGACTCAACAGTTAAACTAAATGTTTTAATTAAACTGCGATGATCTTTATTTGATGAAGTCTGTGCTGCAGGGCAACTACAGCTCGCCCACATAGTGTTATGAAAGTCTATCAGATGCCATTGCTACCTCCTCATAGTACAGCTTTATTTATTTTTATATGTGTGTGTTTCTATAGTGACAGTGCTGGTAGCACTCGAAAACAGGACAGCCCCCTCATTCCTTGAGAATGTTGACATGATGCTGTGTTCACACTTTCACCAGCATAAATTCAAATATTAGAAGGACTCCCAAAAATTGAGGATTTATTTCACATAACATTCATCATGAAAATGTTTTTAAATATTACTGTAGAGGTGAACAGCATCAGTGAGCTACTGGAAAAATATTTGGTTGTTTTCGAATATTTCAGAGTATTTAAGGAATAGATATAGATGAGTTTGTTTCTTCATCAGAAATGTAGCATTATATCACTTGCTCAGCAATGGATGCTCTGCAGTGAATGGGTGCCGTCAGAATGAGAGTCCAAACAGCTGATAAAAACACCACAATAAATATCAGTACATAATCCATAATAGCGCTTCCTCCAGTAAAAACAAAGTCCATCCCCTGTTGTCCTCTTACACCAGCATATTGGTTTAGATCTGTTTTAGAATATTTTCACTTGTAAGTGATCTGTGAGTTTATTTTCAGTAAATTTTCATTTTTGGGTGAACTGTAAAAAAAAAAAAAGAAAAAAAGTTGAGCCAACTTAAAATTTTAAGGCAACCAGCTTCAGCAGATTTTTGAGTTTGCTCAACTTATTTTTGTGGGAGATTCTCAAATTTTTTAAGTTGAGAAAACTCAAAAATCTGCTGAAGCTGGTTGCCTTAAAATTTTAAATTGACTCAACTTTTTTTTTTTTTTTTTTTTTTTACAGTGTAGAGAACACTTTAAACATAAAGCCAAGCAAGAAACCAAAGTAAGTTAACAAATACTAAGGCTTGAAAAAAAAAAAAAAAAATCTTTAATCTGGTGCTTTGGTTGAGTTATAGTACCTCGGAGTCATGTTGGCACAAATGAAACATGAATATAATCATTAAGTTTTAAGATGAAAGGAGAATATACTATGTGTGCTTGTCAAAGCATTAAAGTGGTTTTATGTGAAATTAGTTTAGAATATATCAGTGACATCATATTGTTCAAAACGGAGTATATGTTGTACAAAGTAATTGTGTGCATGATGTCTCTTCATAACTGCGGTTAATTGAAATTAGTGGTATTATTTGAGAAGTATGCAGAAGATTTCTCACACTCAACTTCCTTGTTTTGGAAAGTTCAGATCTCATAAAGCCTGTCAGGTCTCTTCCTCATTTTCATCGTGTGCACCTTAAAGTTAATAAAAAGAAAGCATAGCTATCTACTCCCTACATATGAGAAACTGGAGGGCAAAGTGGGCAAATCTGTCTCCTTGACCGTTTCAGTAAAATGTCCAGATGATACTAACAGTAACAGTTGAGCATGGCGTTAAAGCCAAGGTCATGGGCTCAGCTCCCGAGGAAAGCAAAAGCTGAAATCGGAAATAAAAAATGAATGCAATGTAAGTCTGCCAAATGCATAAAAATGTAATCATTTAATTTCTTTCGAAAGACTAATAAATGGTCACGAATAGCTTAAATGTGATCTACAACTTCATCCAACAGGTGAGCCAAAAAGCTTGATTTATAAATACGCAAGCCTCGACCAAAACCTGATTTAAAATTCTGAATTCAGTTCCCTTATAGTAGTTCCTGTTCTTAAAACAACACACCTGCCAGCTACCTCTGCATCTGACAGCTGTCCTTAAAAAGACAGGAACGACTGCAACATTCATAACTTCCTGACTGCTGTTTGTAAAGATGTATAAAGTATACACATTTAAAGCTGGCTGTCTATCTTTCGAGTCCTTGACACCACAAAGCTGCGGGGTGCATTTCAGGAAAATAATACATGCAAACATATGATATGAACATGCATTGGTCCACTGTGCTGATGATGTGAGTTAATGGCAAATGCACTGATAGCTATTTCATAGGCTTAATTTTGGCTTTCATTGACATGTTTTGACTTCTCATAGCATATGTGACCCTGGAGCACAAAACCAGTCTTAAGTCGCTGGGGTATATTTGTAGCAATAGCCAACATTACACTGTATGGGTCAAAATTATCCATTTTTTTATGCCAAAAATCATTAGAATATTAAGTAAAGATCATGCTCCATGAATATATTTTGTAAATTTCCTACCGTAAATATATCAAAACTTAATTTTTTATTAGTAATATGTATTGCTAAGAACTTCATTTGAACAACTTTAAAGCTGATTTTCTCAATATTTAGATTTTTTTTTTGCACCCTCAGATTCCAGATTTTCAAATAGTTGTATCTCAGACAAATATCGTCCGATCCTAACAAACCATACATCAATGGAAACCTTATTTATTGACACTTAAGACTGGTTTTGTGGTCCGGGGTCACATATAATACTGGTTTCTGCCATGCTCATTCACACAAGCTATTTACAGTCAGCACTACAGTTACAGGTGATGCATCACTGTATGTCAACAATTAACTGAATGTTTTACATTTTAGAAAATACATTTGAGGGAGGTGTGCATGTCAGACTTATTTTATATTAAGTTCATATTTTAAACACCAAACAAGTGGCTTTGATATGAATTGTTTAATAATACAGATTAATGCCAAATAATAAAAGCACGTTTAGGCTATTACATAATCGCAATGAAGCTATTCTGAAATTATTAAAATAGTCTTAACTAATTCATATTAAAGTTTTCCTCTCTTAAGATTTAAAAATGGTCTAGAGCATGCCCTGAATAGTAATTATGCATGCATAATATTAATATATTCACGCAGCTCAAACATTACAGCAATTACAACGCAACTACATCATATCATAAATATTCTATTAATGACTTCTGATGGCACTATCGCAACAGATTCACATTTCCCGAGTGGGTGTTAAATTGAAAACATCTCTGGCGTGGGTCACCTGTCATCCCTGCTTCATACGGCACTGCGGGAAATTTACATAAACCTCTCTAGTAGCTAGTGACTCTCGCAGGCATTGTTTACGTAGCAACCCAAAATAAAAACATTTGCTTTGTCACGAGCGCTTATGCATTTTTCATTGCATTATGATTCCTCTTGGAAACAGAAGCAGAATGGCTACGCAGAAGCCCGATGGGAGGTGTGGAGGGGCCGTCTTTGATCTTTAAATACCCTCTAACATTAAAACCACACTCCATCGCTTTGATTTCTCCAGCCGCCGTCAAGGCGCGACTGCAACATTCAGACGCTCCCTAAGCGCGCCACATCGCCTTTTCTTTTTTTTTTTTTTTTCCTTCGCTTTACCATCTGTCCCTTTCTTCCATTTCACGCAGAAGCAACGGACATTCGCCCTTCAGATGTGTGCAGCCGTATCCCCCCGCCTCTCTTTCTTCTCTCCTCCCGCTGCAGTCCCTTTCTTATCCCATCTCCGATTCGGATTCGCACTTTGCAGACGCTCCCTCGCGCGGACTGTTTCCCCCCTCCCCCACGCGCAAAGCTCCTGTTTCACTCAAAGATGGCGTCAGCTCTGGAGCCACTGCTCTCTGGCTGTATTTTTGGGCTTGTTGTTGTCTGTGTTTCGAACGCGTTCTGGCACCTTCTCCTCATCCACTCGACCCAAAATCCCGGTGAGTACCGCGCAATTACGTGTAGCGTTTAAAATGCTCTCGGTTAGTGAGTCCGAATGGACTCGTGGTTCTGTCTTTCAGGGAAGAAGCGGGAGAAGGTAGAGGGAAAGGGGGGGAACGTTACGCGGAGATGAAGGGGGAGGGTGGGGAGAAGCTAACGTTAACCGAGGCCTAACTACTTCCCTCACGGGCCTCGTCTCCTCCGCCACCACCGCAGACTTGGTTTACAGTAAGCGGGGAAGGAAGTGGAGGAGAAAAATGGTGGAGGAAGCGCGGAGAAGCAATCTAGTGTGAGGATTTTTTTGTGTGTGTGTGTTTTTATCAAGCGCTTCTTCGAGGCACAGATTGAGGCAGAGCGAGGGAAGGAAGGAATCTTGGCGATCTTTTTTAACGGCTGAGGCGCGCGCTAACCGCGGTAGCCACTGGCATTGTGTGTTAGTCAGTTAGGCCGCGAGGTTTCTTAACGGAAAATAAGAATGGAAAGGTCTAGAAAAAGCCGTTTTCCGATCGTTATGATGTGAAATCTCAGGCTCTGAAGGGAACGCAGGGAACGTTGTCCTTATTCTCAGCTGCACGTTGCTTGTGTTTTGAAGCTAACAACATCCGCCTAGTGCACTGGCTTCGGTACTTACTTAAAAGTTTACATCGTTTGGAATGGGAAAATATGCTTCAATAATCGACACTAAAGTATATTTTCACGTGTTTAGCCGCTATTAAGCTGCTGTGTGTAATGCTGTTTACATTTTGATTTTTTTCAGCGTTCAAGCTGTGTTGTTTACTATTAGCCATGTGTTGACATTAAGTGCTTTCCTTTCTGCAGTTTGACATGTGTTTTTAGCTCCTAATTTACAGATGGCCACTTGTCATAGTGTTGTGAAACTGCTAAACTTTTGTTTGAAGTTATAAGACGACATTAGATTATAACATTTAGACTGCTGTGTACTTAAAAGAACCACTGATTCTGTTTTCTCCCATAACTTTGTTTCAGGCACTTTGAGTTTTAGAAACATTTTTAATGTAACCCTTTTGTGTGTCTTCACTGGAAATAGTGCATTTCAGTGTGTTTACAACTGTTCACAAGGCAGCTCTCTGTTGCACTTTTTGTTTAGATTATCGGGTTGCACTTTGTTTAGGTGTTCTTGTTACAGTGTAATTGTACATGTACTGACTAATACGGTGTTAGGGTTATGTTTGGTTTCAAGTTTGCTGTAGTAGTAACGTCAAATGATGCAATAATTAAATGCAAATAGAAGGAGAGTAAAATAAAAATCTATTGCTGCTGATTATGGCTTTAACTTATTTAAACTGAATTTTAACTGATTGTATTTGAATGCAGAACTTGGTTGATGCATGTATTGTGATCATGCAATGTCTTATTGTACATGCTGTAATTAATTTCTGATCTACAGCTACAGTTGACCCACCTTTAAACCTAACAATCCCACGTAACCCGAGCCTAACATTAACCGTATCCCGCCTCAATACCAGTAAAAGTGTTTTGCGGTACATTGTATGTAAAGGATTATTAAGCACATTGTAGTAAAAGACTCCTAAAATCATGTGGGGCCCAAACTTTTTTTTAAATGTAGTGTTGAGTTGTAGTTCGCTGTCATTGTGCCCTTCTTTAGCAAGGCGTATGTGCTTCTGTCGGTTGCAATATGTTTTGTGTATTTTCCAGAGTCTGATCCTTTCATGTTTTTCGTGCAGGTTGCAGGAGCTTCTGAAGAATACTACTCTGTTGGATGATGGTCAGCCTGCGTTGCTTTTTGGAGTGAGGGATCTGTTCTGGACGGCTTGTTCCAACAGGTTCGAGCCAGACAGTATTTTCACCCTTGCATTTCCTTAAAAGAAAGTCTACAAAAGTGCTGCTACAATTCTTTACAAAGATGCTCCATCTAAACGGATAACACTAATCGTCAGAATCGAGGATTCTACCTGACTGCTTTTGAGACGGACGGATAAGAGGACACCCAAGGCTCTTGCAACTCTACTTTCTCTTGGAGTAGTTGCTGTCTGTTGCATACCTCACCTCTTTGCTTTGGTGTGGCAGCCCTTCAGAAGGAAGGGTCACTGGGTTTGAGGGATCTGTTCTAGGTTGGGGGGGGGGGATTTAGGGAGCCTATGCTATGGTGATCGGCTCCCTCTCTAACAGCTCCTGCTCAGGCACAGAGAGACTTACCACACCTCCCCGGGACAAAGGATAGCCTCCTGGACGAAGAGAGAGGAGGAGGAGGACAACGACGAGGCAGCGCCAGGGCTGAGGCCACTGGGTGCTTCCTAACGGTTGTGAGAGTGTGTTGGGCCTTGGCCCAGCAGTATTACAGCAGCCATGGTGAAGCTGGCCAACCCCTTGTACACCACCTGGATCTTGGAAGCCATCAAGAAGGTAAAAAAGCAAAAGCAGCGGCCGTCCGAAGAGCGCATCTGCAATGCTGTGTCAATGTCCCATGGGCTTGACCGCAAGACGGTCCTGGAGCACCTTGAGCTCAGCGTTAAAGATGGCTCCGTACTCAAGGTGTCCAATAAGGGGCTCAACTCCTACAAGGACCCCGATAACCCTGGACGCTTGGGGTTCACAAAACCTCGGGCGGGAGGCAGTTCCAGCAGCTCCAGCTCTAGTAAAAAACCCGGTCTGGACTGGAACAAGCTCATCAAGCGCTCTCTAGAGGGGCTTCACGAACCCGGCGGATCGTCCCTGAAGAGCATCGAACGCTTTCTGAAGTGCCAGGCTGATGTTGCAGGTTATCTGTCTGGCAGCGGCTCTATGGGGCCGGGCCTTTTCCACCAGCAGCTCCGACTGTCTCTGAAGCGGGCCGTTTCTCATGGACGGGTGGTAAAACAAGGGCCGCTCTTCCAGTTGGTAAGCAGGAGTTCTCATAACGACGGGACGGGCTGCGTGTCTCTGGATTCTCTGCCTCCGGTTCGTCTGCTGCCTCATGAACAAGATCGGGTGAGTCGATGAAGCGCTTTCCATTGTTTGGTGGAAGTTTTGTGCAAAGCACACTTTCAGTTTCCCTGTCTGATGACCGGTATTTACATATTTCACTTCTGTTTCGAATAGCGGCTCTCACCTGTGACATGATTTGAGTAAGCAAACAGCTTTATGAGACTTCCTAAAACGTCCAGAAATAATTGAAAGCAGGTCAAAGTGCATGTTAAATTTCTGATATATATATATATATATATATATATATATATACTTTTAGGCCTGAACGTGTTCAGATGGCTTCCTAATATAGACCAATTTGGAGTAGACGTCACAGTTACTTCAATTGCAGCTGTGCACATTGTGGCGGTAGAAAAACACTGGTAACAAGTGGAATAAGGAAAAAAATATATAATTTTGTGCCTTTTGGATGTCAGAATTGGAATGCAAATCATTTTTGTAGAATATTGTTGTCAAAGACGCCACTTGAAGCTAAACGCAGACGTTTAAACGGACAGGCTATGGATGAAAACTGCTATGATTACTCTACTTTTAAAGCATAAATTTGATTTAAAAAGTCTACGTAATATATTCACACATGCAGTTCATAGGGGACATATTGTATTAGTCCTACAGTTACAGCATGAAATACCATTTAAATCTATTACTATTAACATTTTACATGTACCTATTTTGTCTCACAATTCTGACTAAATAATCACAAGAGCACAGATTAATTGCATTATATTTTGATTACCCCCTTACTGCTATCTGCCATCATAAAACTTTTAAATTTTAAGTTTAAAATTCTACATATGACACAATTATTGTGCTCTTATTCTATTGCGCTCTGTCTGTTTGGCGTGCATGTGCGATGTTTCCTGAAGTCTGTGAAGTTTAGCAGAGAATCACATGAAGAAGGCTCATGCACTCCTGACAGCAAAATGGATTTTATATTAATATTTCCATGACTTTCGAACATTTACAGATGGAAAATATACCTGTGAAATGTAAGTTATGCATTGAGGAAAACAGCACATGTCAGATGCATTAAACAGCACCAGCACCCTGTCAGTGGCACATTAGTCTGTCAGAGCATCTCACGGCCCGAGCCGCTTTAAACTAAACTATAGGCTACGTGTTAACTATATCTTATGAGTAAGTCCTTAATATAAAGCAAGTAGCATGCTCACTCCATTTTTCAGATGCGCTCTTGTCAAACTACCGTACTACTGCCTCTTACCATATCGCTTAAACTCGATCGCACAAACTCGATATACCGCCCAGCCCTAATGAAATGCTTTGTTTAAGTGAGATGGTCTAAAAGAAAACATGGCAAAGATGGTCAAGAATGAGCGGTCACGTGAGTTTTGTTCCCTGCCGAGGCTGCCAGCTGCAAGATGTGCCACTGTTGGTGGGGAGAGACAGAGAACGAGACAACGTGTGACTGAATGAGAGGGCATGTGTTCGTTTTTATGTTTGGAAATGTAAGAAAAAACAAGGACTTATGTGTTAGACCAGATAGGAGAGGTGAACTGGAAGTGTGTAGTGGTGGAAGAAAAGAGCCACACATGCTCCGACTGATATACTCCATACCATCCTGCACGAGACGGAGCGAGGGATGAAGAGAGAGAGAGAGAGCGAGAGAGATAGAGGCTGAACTGCAGACATACAGGCGGCAAGAACAGCACAATACACACCCACTTTTTTGTAACCTGATAAATAGCAGCTCTGCCTTATGCTCCCCAGAGGCTAAACACACACGCATTCACACCCACCCACCCCTCCTATCACATCTGATATGGGTCACATCCATGATGTGCACTGCAGGGTGTTGGCTGTCAGAATGATGCCATGCTAAATTTGAGCTCGGTTTGCGGCTGTTCATGTCTGTGTTTTGATTTGGGAACGTGATGTTGAAGTCGTTACGTGCAACCAAAGGTTCTCCAAGTGTGTTGTGTCTGGCTCAGGAATCAAGGCTTCCACAAGTGGCCTGAAGTCACATGACAACTCCAGGCGTCAGCAGAAGAAGAAAAGGCTTGCCAATGGCTTGTTTTAGATTAGATCACTATTGTGATGACGTGTCTTTTTTTTAAATTTTTTTTTTTTAGGATGCACAGGATTTTACATTTATTGTAAATCAAGCATTGCAGGAAAATATTGGGCCTAGTTGTTGATGCAATTTTACATTTGCATTTTAACATTTTCGATTGTGCTTAATTTAAAGTTTGATTGTCTTTCTTCCTCCCGATGCTTTGCCTTTTCCAAGAGGTCTTGTTTTTGTCATCTATGTTAGTATTTGTGTTATAGCCTTTGCCATGCATGGCATAAATTGGCATTTCTAGACCATTTACTTTTTTTGTGAATTTCTTAAAACTGTAAAATGTCTAAATATTCCTCTTCACGAGTCCAATCTCTACAAAATGTTTAAAGTCATTGTCCAGTAGTGAAGCATGACAGGAAAAGTCATTAAAATTCATCGATCAAGAAGATTGTGAAACGTGAGGTCCATTAAAAGAATAGAACAATAGTCACATCACTATATAGTCATTATATTTTTGAACAGGATTTGAATGCTGTACCTCCATGCCTGCAGTGAAGCTGCATTATAAGATGGGCATTGGGTGATAAGTGACAGTCCCACAAAATATATGTAATGGCAGTTTGAATTGATTTCATGTTCTGACCAGATAGTTTTTACATTGTATTGCAATTCACATGCAGCGTGTGTGCATGCACATGCTTTTTACGCAGCCTTCACTGTACGGTTTTTAGGTTAAAAAAATTCATTTAGTGCAAACAAAACACTTTGGACATGTTTGCTTCACGAAGTTATACTTTTATTGCAGGAATTATCATTTGAGGGGATTGAATTGTTTGTGACGTGGTTTTACGTTTGAATTTAGAAGAATGCACTTGATTTTTCACTAGCAGGTGTGTGTTTGTCTGATATATAGGCGACTATCAGTGATACTGTTTCCAGCTTGACTGTTTATAGCCGCATATTGCTGACTCTACCCATGCAGCCAGTATATGATCATTGAGGGTTCTGCTTCAGTGCAGTGAGGAAGGGAGCAAAACAAATGGGTGAGCACTGGCTGTGACCCCGATATGGAGGAGAGATTTGTGTAGTCAACACACGAATGACACACTCCTCCATTTAAACATGATCGCAGACTCACTCACACGTTCTTCCTCTAATAGAGGGTCATTGTCAGGGCATTTGTGGGGAGTGAGGGGGGGCTGGAGTCAAACAAGGGGCATAGAGGTATAGATGGGAAACCACATAGCTTTTGGGGGGTTATTATGAGAGCGTGTGTATATAGGACATTAAGTGGGCTGGTCCTGATGAGAGGGTTTTGTGTAAAAGTCAGCAGTAAGAGGGATGGGAGCCTCGTGTTGCCCTTTCACAGCTGAAAGCTCCAGGGTTGAAGGAAAGTTCCTCGGGCGGTCATTCTGGGGACGTGTGAAAATTCAGATGACGCTCTGGATGAGAACTTGCCGCCTGATGACGTTCAGTTCATAGTCACCAGCATAATGTTAGTATGGACCACTGTAGTGGTGATAAGGTTAAAACCTGGACGTTTTTCCTCCTAATTATCCCTAGTAAGTGACTTATCCACTATTCTAGTCAATTAAGTTGCCAGAAATATAATAAAAAGCGGTTTGCACTCCAGGTTTTCATTGTAAGCTTGTCATTTCACTTCTTTTTGTGGAAAATCTTCAGAATTTGTTCAAATGTTTTAAATGGGAGCTGAGTGTACTGCGCTCGTATTGGAACCTGAAAACATAATCACATTATCCAGCAATATTTAATAAACAAAACACGATGTGTAGAACTTGTATGTATCCACCATACTTTAATACCATATACTGTATCCACCATATTTTAAACACATCACCCACTTCCAGTTATTTTAACTGTACTAAAATACTGCTTGACATCGCAAACTAGTATTTGCCATCATATTACTTTATTATCGTACTTATGAATGCTATTTTTGTAACGCAGATAGTTTTACCGGTTACTGCACTTTTTTGTAGTTATTTACTTGCAGCAGAAGTCTTCAAAGTCTTAAACATTCACAGAAAATAACTTAGGTGTTGCATAATAAGGTGGACACTCCCTTCAATCTTCTGGACAGCATTGTTGAAATGACCTGCACCCCTCAAACCAATCAGTACATATAAATGTGTACTTTTTCACCTTATTCTTGTTTCAAAGTGAAGCTGTAGAGAATACAAGAGACATGCATACAAAACAGCACCGGACATTGATTATGTGTCATTGTTAAGGTTGGTAGGTAAGGTAATCAGTGTTGGCCCTTTTGTCCTGACTGCTCTGGTGTGGCACGAGTTGACCAGAAACACTTCTAGAATGTAAAGAGGCTCAGAGGACTTGAATGATAACCATTAGCAATACCATTATCCCTCTGTATAGGTCTAAGAACACTGAGGCTTCAGAGCATCAGAATAGCTGTCTACCTTGTAACTAAACCAGGCTTTTATAGCCTTGTTTCTCTATCTATAGTGAAAGTATGGTATGAAAGGTATTTTTAATGGTATGCTGATGCAGTTTGGAAAGTTATGTAATATCTGATAAATATAAGGTGATGTACTGACAGCAAATGAGATGCACAATATTTACTCAATTCATTCAAAATTGACAAGGCTTTTGGTAGATTTTGTATCTTTTCTGTTTATCAGCCAAAATGCACGGTTATGATCTGACATTGCTTTCTCAATAGTTTAAAATCCAGCTGCATGTTGTGTATTAAACATCAGTTGTGTTCTGAATGATCGGCTGTGCTTTGTCTCGTGGAGAAAATAGAAAGTATGGAATGTATTTGATGGTTTTGTTGTATTTGTAATATGGATGGCTAAATGTTTCACGAGTTCGCAATGTTTGCTCCTTGGTTTATATACCAGTTTACGCTGACCCTTGAATGACCTTAGGAATGGCATGGTCGTCTTGTCCTATGATGGATTTGAGCTCTACAAGGTTGAATGTCATTTAGCACACACATGTTCTCTGCTTCATTACTCCCTGCTGTAAGATGTATTTGCAGCCGCATGTTGTTTGTGTCACTAGAATGACCTCCAAATTGGAATCCCTTACTTTAGTTAGTCTAACAGGAACGGTCAGCGTAGAACAATAGATTTTGCCTTGTTTGCCACTTCTGTTTGTGAAGCCGCCCTGAGACTTGATAAACCAACCAGTGGAGTTCATTTCTCATTGCTTCTCAAGTCAGCAGGAGGCTTTTTGTCAGTTGCACCTGATCTGAAAGGTGTTTTATTGTTTGTATTGCCATGAAAGGGCTTTTAGGAATAGATGAAATAAAGAATCTGTCAAGAATTTATCCGTCTGTCATACTGTTGTTGTTCGATCTATCTATCATTACATATATCTATCTAAAGATTAGGGATGCACCAAAATGAACATTCTGGGCGGGTTTTCGCTTTGTTTGTTTTTTTTTCGCCATATATTTTGCCTTTTTTTTTCTTTCTTTTTTTTCACCATTGCATAAATTAAATAACCAAAATGTACTTTTTACTGTTTTGTTTTCAAAGAAAAAATCAATTACAAAACAACAATTTAAAAATATTTACTTAACACGGAACATTTTTTTAACATTCTAGCAGACACTATACCAATAAAGCACAATTTAACTAAAAATTAATAAGTTGGTAAAACAATATTTTTTTGGCCATTTTTGAGATCCCCCTTCTTGAATCAGTTATGTATTTTTATTTTTTTTACTGTACAAATAAATGCAGCCTTGCGGAGCAGAAGAGAATTATTTTAAAACATTAGAAAATATTACATATTACACTGTGTGAGTGTTATAATAAATGTATTAATAGAGCTATTGTAATTATTATCGTTATTATTGTCTGTCTGTTCATATATATTTTTTTTTAATGCATAAAAATGTTACCGAGCAGCTGAGTAACACTGTTTCGGCCCTCTGGACTTTAAACCCTGTCGCTGGCTAACAAGCAGATAGCGCCGCGAGCTCGTGCAGCGCTGTTAGAATACATGCAATCCGTGCGTGAATTAGAAGACGCAACGTTCTACAGTTTATTTACTAATTGTTTGAGGCCATTTCGCGACTTTACTCATCATACAGTAACCAGCATCAGTTACCCTTTCCTCTTCTCATCAAAGACATGCAATGCAGTACTAAACAGTCTCTCGCTGTCGGTGCTTGTAATGATTTTTGCACCTTTCTCGGACAAATGCTTCCACACTGCGTTCACTTATTCGAACACCGAAAGAGCTTTTCTGCTCTGTTTTTAAAGGGCAGTTGTTGACTCAAAAATAAATTCTGTTATTTACTTAACTAACTTCATTTCGTTCCAAACCTGCATGACTTCCATTTTGGTTCCCAGTAGGGGTGGGCAATATGGCAAAAATATCATATCACGAATTTTGTCAGGAAAATCACGATTTACTATTTTTCACCTATTCTTTGTCATGTTGGTTTTACTATTTTGCAAATTGTCTGAGCCAAACTAATTTCCCTATTTTAAAAACAAAACCTTACAAGGTAACAAAATATAAAATAAAAAGGATTGGCAGATATTTAGGCCAGAGCAGGAAATTATAAAAATCATTATTTTATCTTTATTAAAAAAATAGTAAGATACACGTTACAAATATACATAATATACAAAAAATGAAACAAACAGTGCTTTATTTTTCAGGTATTTAGCAGTAGCATTCAAGAAATGGAATTAACAAATATAAAAATAAAACACTGTAAACACTTCACTGTATAAATTATTCATTGACTCTTATTGAAGCAACTCTATGAAAGTTCTTTACTCGAGAGCAGTGAGTGATTTTTCTCTGTTTTGTTGTTTTATTAACATTAAAGTGATGGCTCATCATTTATTCACTCTCAAATTGATTTAAATCTGAATGAGTTTCTTTCTTCTGTTGAACATAAAACCCATGACTTCCATAGTATTTTGTTTCCTTCTATCAAAGTCAATGGGGACCAGCAACTGATTGGTTACCCACATTCTTTAAAATATCATCTTTTGTGTTCAGAACAAGAAATAAATTAATACAGGTTTGGGACAACAACAAATGAAAAATGACAAATAACACAATTTTTGGTGGACTATCCTTCTTTATGACAAGTGGCTGCATGTTTAGTATTATTAGTTTACTGTCACTTTAAGACCTGCATGCATCTAATATACAGGCGCACATTCATTTTTCTCTCAACTGTTTACTTTCTCTTTAGACATAACCAACTGTATTTATATGTAAACCTTGTGTGTTTTTTACAATATTAGTGCAATCAGACGCAAAAGATAACTTAGTCCAGTAATCAGGCGCTGTTTGACAGGCTTTTTAGTATGTGTATGTGCATGTCAGAACAGCATGCAAATTAAATGACATCAGATGCCCATTTTCCACAAGTTGGTATGATTCTTTAGGGTCTTAGTGAAAAGTCTATAACATACTTTGGTTAATTTCTCAATGGTAATGTAAACCAACACCCTTTTTACCCTTGTCAAAAACAGCTCTGTTCGCAGCGACCCATTTCGGTGCATGTCCCTTTAAATGCTAATGAGCTATGCTCACCCCGCCCCTCTCTTCCGTGGGGTGACGAGCCATTCTCTGAGAGACTGTAACTTGTCAAGTGAGTGTAACATTAGATGTGAATGTATGTTTCACTTCTCAATAAAAGCTCTTTTTCACGAGTAAATCAGTATAATCATGTAACTTGACTTTTGCAGAATGGGACATGCTTCAGTTATTAAAGTTGATTAGATTTATTAATGTTTTTAAAAAGAGAACTTGCGCTGTTCCTCAGGAGGCTTGTGCTCAGTGACCAAACAGATCAAATACACGCATAAATGAGTCAAAATGCGGCGCTTGGTGATTATTCACGTAAACCTGTGTCAGTTATGTAATAAATGAATGTAAACAGATGAGAATGAAAATACATGTGTAACAGCAAATTGGATCCGTGCGGCTCTTAAAGTGACAGCGTGCTATATTCCTGCTGCCTGTGTGCTTAATATTATTCAAACAACAACAGACAAAGACAAAATAACACACTGCTCTTCATAGAAGGTCTTTTAAAAGGTCTTTAGCTTTAATAAGAAACAAAGGAAGTTTAATTCCTACAGTGAAGACTATGCTGTTTTATTTTACATTTGATTATTCAATTTAGGCTGTTAACTGAATACTTTACACTTGCATTAATTTTAAAATTTTTTTGGTTATATGGCCCACTAATAATCGTGTTAAACAATTGTGTTTACAATACAGACCAAAATAATTGTGATTATGATTTTTGTCATAATCGGGCAGCCCTAATGGGAACTGGTTACCAACACACTTCAGAATATCATCTATAAAATCCCTTTTAGTTTAAAAGTTAATCGTTGTAATAGTGTACATTTTTAAAAATGTTAATAGTAATACAAATGATATGCAGTATAATTAGTAAAAAGTAACATTTCGAGTTTACGAAATGTTTTAGGTCAAGGCATATTCCCATCCAAAAGACATACTGTTGTTTTGGTCGTATGCAGAACCAGTGGGACTGTAAGAGCTCGTCTTGCCCTGTCATCTGACAGTACTGTTGCATCTGCATGTCTGCCATCTTTTGTTGTTTTCTTTCTCTCACCTGTTTGTGTTTGGGTGTGTTTTTAGTGTGTCCCGATGTCTCCCTCTGTGTTGATCAGGGAGGTTCTTGCACAGGGGTTTGTGGGTGATGGGTATGGGGCTACACAGTCAGGTGAATGCAGAAATGAGTTTCACATGTTAATGAGAACCTTGACAGAGCCAGAGACAAGGACAGTAGGTTTTGTTCTCCCTCCCCCTGCTATTCCTGTTGTATCCCCGTCTACTCATTCAGGTTTCCAGTGTCTGATTGCCCACGCACAACATGCACTCAGCTTTGCGTACATTAAGTGGAAATTGAAGGCTGCATTAGAATGGGAAAAACTGGCAGATTGATGCATGCTTGCATGTATTCGTGTGTGTGTGTGTGTGTGTGTGTGTGTGTGAGGGGGCGGCTTTTGTCCTGTCAGATGTGCTTCTGTAAAGAATCATTTTTCTCTCCTACATGAAATATTTTTAGATTTCCTGCGGTGGTCTGCTACTTTGCAGCTGTGCTTTAATTTTGCCTTGTGAATAGTTTGCTCATCTCATCTGAGTTGTTGTGCTGGTCTTTATGAAGAATGAAAGAGTTGTTTTATTAACGCAAGGTGTGTCCGCAAAACTGCCCGGGTTTCTCCACTTGTAGTGACTTGTTCTAAACAAAAATTATCAAGTGGTATCAAGGCCAATACAGGTCGCAAGCTATCCTATGCTGTGCAGGTGTGTGTGTGTGCGAACTTAAAATAATAAATAAAAACAGTACTTTTCAAAAGATGGTGTCAGTAAGATTTTTTGTTTAAGTAATACTTTTATTCAGCAATCATGCATTAATTTTATAAATGAAAATAGTCATTTTTGATCAATTTAAAGACTTCATTTCAGAGAGTTTTTTTTTTTTTTACTTTTTATTCATTAAAGAATCTATTTTCATCTATTTTATTTAAAAAAACTATTTTCAACAATGACAAAAATAAATTATTCTTGAGCATCAAATCATGCGTCACTGAAGACTGGAGTAACGACTCACGGAATCAATCACATTGTTAAAAAAATCAATAATTAAAATACGTAAAATTATTTTAAATTATAGTAATATTTCGCAATGTGTGTTGTTACTGTATTCTTGATTTAAAAATGCAGCCTTGAGTGTCAGACGCTTCTTTCATAAAATTGTACTTACCCCAAGCTTTTGAACCGTTGTGTGTGTATATTAGGGATGGGCATTTTGCATTTGAATATTTGGGCTCATAAAAATCTAATACCTATTCGTTTATTTAAATGAGGTTTAATAAGAAAGACATAATTAAAAATAATCAAGTTTTTGTCACTATATCTGAACAAGCTTATGATTAGCCGTTACACAACAATGTTCTACAACAATGTTACGTTATATTGCAAGGTTTTATTTTGGTTGAAAACATACAGAAAAAAAGCATTCAAGATCAAGCAGAGTAAACGGAAAAATCAAGCAGACTGTGCCAATGACAGTGCAGAAAGTAGGCTACATATACTCGAGTCGGCCTATATTTATTGCGTTTACATTGTTTCACGTATTAATTCTGAGATGTCTCAAGATGATTTGGCTATCAGATGCGCAGTCTTCTCGGCTCAGTCCACTGTGTTTGGATTTCATGTGATTTCTCATTGGTGGTGATATTATGATAAATCGGTTTCACTAATTAATTTGATCAGAAGTAATTACATTTAGTAAGATCATTTAGATCAAAGTAAATCCAAACTTCTACATTCTGTGATCAAATACTATCAACTTGCAAACACGCTCCACAGCGCCGCCCAGTGCATTTAGTTATAACTGCTTGGGATTTATCATGAATTCTTTGCATTTACGGCCAGCAAATCAACACACAGTAAAATTCGAATAGTGTTTTTATTGTTCGAATAATTATTACAGACCAATTGTTCAACTAATCGTGCACACCCCTAGTGTGTATGTGTATTAGGGGTGGGAGAAAAAAACAATTCTCCGATGCATCGCGATTCTCTTCAATAATTCAGAATTGATTCTGAGCTTGTTTTTTCTTCCTGCATGTGGCACGTGAGCGCGCTAGAGACGCGGCGGGCTTCATTGCACAGCATTTGCGCTGTGAGACACGTGCACATTGCTTGACAGTGTGTTTCCACCTGCCGTGTTTTCTTTAGATATGCTTTCATTTACGCCGCTTGGACTGCAGTACTATTAGATGCACGAAACTCACGCACTGACAGACTTTCACGTGCGCTTTGTGTTTGTTTGTCTTGAAGCTCGATTGCGGCTGCAGTTAAATGCACTTGCATTTTCGAATACTTTTATAAGAAATTGATGTAAACACAGTCAGTTATTTTTTCAGAGCAGGACAAGACATCTGATATATGGAAATATGTCTGTGCATTAGTCTGAATGCAGCCTGTTAAAGCTGCCGCTGTCTATGATCTCATCAGTAATAATCAAACAGCAATAATACTGAGGAAAAAATAAAAACCCATAACTATGGTCTGTAAACTTTCAGATACTTAAAGAACACTTATTTTAAATAAGTAATTGTTTTAAAAATTGGCCTGCTTTATATAATAAAAAAGCACAAAATAAATTTGATTTAAAATTTATATGAAAATGTAGCCATGTTCAGTAATATTGAAAACTGAGAATGTGACGCATCGTGATATTGAACTGATAATGATAATCGTAATCGAATTGAATCGTGAAACCAGTGAAGATTCACACCCTACTTTTAAGATGGCAGTACTGACATACAGAGATTCCAGCTGTAAACAAAAAGCATAGAAACTGCAATTTTGGTTAAAAATTAAACTTGTAAAGATATATTTGCACAGCAGAAGAATTGAAGAAAAAAATGTAGATCAAGAATCATTTTGGTATCGGATTGTGAAGTGACTGAAGATTCACAGCCCTAATGTGTGTGTGTGTGTGTATACATGTGTATGTGTATACACGTGTACACACACATATGCCAAAAATCATATATTTCAGTTTAGGGATGGACAATATCTTATCGTTTGCAATATACCGGTAAAAATTCTCCTCACGATAAGAATGTCTTCCTGCACTAATAACGATAAAGTCTAGTTGTTGACACTGACAGTAAACTTTGGATTGTTTGTCTACATTAAACAGTTTTAAACTCTAGGAAACTGTGTTGAGACATGAGAGGATTGTGAAAACTCTTCACGCGTTTCTACGAGAGTGTTGTGGTCCTGCATGAGCGGCAGAGCGCCACTGAACATCTGAACAAACTCTCAATATGACATGCACTTTGATGGCTTTTGTTTATCAAGATATAAACAAATGTGCTTGTTCAAGCGCATCTTATCAACAGCAACAGCATTTCTCGTCAAGTGTCGTTCCAAGTTACCCACCGCAGCGGCTGGTAGATTAGCAAAGTTACTGGAAACTACTCAAAACATACCTATATTTGGCTGGTGGTGAGTGTTAGTTTGATACCCTATTGTGCAGATTGTATTATGTTTGTCAGTTAGTTATACACTGAACAGTTAGATCTTAATATTATTTTTCCCCCTAATGATTTTCATTCTTAATGCAATAACAGCAGATGTTGAATCAAAACAATGTTGAACCTGTACTTCAGTAAAATGAATTATATTTTTATTTTGTGAACTTGAGTGACATTTGCTTTCGTGGGTAAATCATCTGTTGTAAACGGTGCAAAATCTTTCTAGCTCATTCTCTCTGGAGGATTTTGATTTTGTTCATCAGATAAGATGCTAAAAGTAGTAAGACTTCTATATCCTGTTGTATCTCTGACATGTGAAGTCTTAGTTCTGTCACAACATCAATAGAGAAGAGACATTAAATGGTTGAAGTATATAACCGTATTCTGTTTAACCTAGTTCTGATCGGGTCTTTTGGCTAGGAGAAGTGTGTGTGTGTGTGTGTGTGTGTGTGTGTGTGTGTGTGTGTGTGTGTGTGTGTGTGTATATATATGGGTTTGGTTTTCTTTCTTAGAGTCCCACCCTTGAGTATGTATGTGTGTGGACCTGAGTCAGAGGAAAATGAACCCAATAAATCACACTGTCCTCTCTCCTCCCTGCCTGGACCTGCTTTCTTACACACACACACACACACACACACACACACACACACACACACACACACACACACACAAACCTTAGAACCACTCTCATATGCGCACTGACCTTTTTTGTCCCAGCCTAAATCTGCCATTTCTTAATTCTTTCTGCAGCCAGTCAAGAACGCCATATGAACACAATATCCTTGCGTCTTTCTTCACAGCTACTGCCATGATAGCCTATTGATACAGTCACATGTCCAGAACCGTAGAAGCAGTCTTGTACTGTTGCACATCTGTATAGCTCTGTACAGAACCTTTTCCACACATCTGTCTCCTTGCATTCACATTCATGTGTTTGTTTGTGCACTGTGTGTGTGGTGTATGATGCATACTGCGTCGTGGGTGGGTCTCTCTTGGACACACTGAAAGATTAATGGTGCTCCAGAAGCAAATGTCAGATGGTGTGGCTTAGAATAAGCATCAACACATGCTTTTGTGCCCACACCCTGACAGTAAACCCACCTCTAGCCCCACACATTCACTGTGATCATGCCCACTGCAGCCTTTGATCCTCAAAACTTTGAGCCACTGTGATTTGTGTCAGTAAGATCTTTTGGGGGCTTTTTGATGCCCACTTATTGACTGACAGCAGAGAGCTTTAAAAACGCCTTAACTCCCATTGAGTGATAGCACTTTTTGTTGTAAATTTTTTGTTTTTAAAAAAACCGAGTGTTTTGCGTACGAATTACCTTTGAGCACAATTTGTTAGATTTATGCACTACCAGTCAAAAGTTTGGAATAATTAAGATTTTTAATGTTTTTGAAAGACGATTATACTCGAGCCTGTATTTATTTGATAAAATGACTGATAATAATTGATCATTTGGGGAAAAAAAAAGAGTGAGCATTAAATAAGCATATTAGAATGATTTCTGAAGGATCATGTGACACTGAAAACTGGAGTAATGATGCTGAAAATACAGCTTTGATCACAACTACATTTTAAATTGTATTAATAGAAAACAGTTACTTGACTGTTTCCTCCGGCCGCGCAGAGAAATAATGTGCCGCGCACACGCAAAAATGAGTTGGGAAAGCCATTTGATTGTGTTCTAGTACAAACGAAAGTATTGCAATGCTCGGGTAAACCGCTATAGAGTTAGATCCGGTGAATGCGGTTTACAGGTTTCATAGAAAGAGAATGATGTGCGCCAAATGAGTCGCTGTAGAAACTGAATACTTCAATGGTTGAGGACGAAGTAGCTCAAATCGAGAGCCAGCGCAAACGCAGTCCTCATGTATTAAAGAAGAGTGGCTTGATTAAGTGCTGGAAATGGGCACAGAACGGTAACAAAACTCAGATACATTTACAATCACACAGAGGTGTACTGTGCGAACTTAGATGGCTATATAAGAAGTCACATTTTCACTTTTTTTTTTTTTTTTTTTTTAGTATTTAACTTGCAGATCTCTGTTTAAATGCTTCAGTTGTTTTGATATTATATTATGTTAAAACAGTAATATTGTGAACTCTTAGGCTATTGCAATTTCTAATATTGGTTTTCTATTTTAATATATATTTTAAAATATAGTGTATTCCTGTAAAGTAAAGCTGAATATTCAGCATCATTACATTCTAATATGCTGATTTATTATTAGTGTTGAAAGTGTTATATTTTTTGGAACCTTTTTTCTTTGATTAGGCTAATAAAAAGTTAAAAAGAACAGCATTAATTAAAAATCTAAATATTTTCTAACAATATAAGTCTTTACTATCACTTTTTATCCATTTAACACATCCTTGCTGAATAAAAGTATTAATAAAAAATAAATAAATAAGAGAAAAAAATGTACTGACCCCAAACTTTTGAATACTAGTGTATATTGTAACACAAAATTTCTATTTTGAATAAACGCTGTTCTTTTTAACTTTTTATTTCTCAAAGAATCCTGAAAAATATCACAGGTCCCAAAAAACAATCTTAAGCAGCACAACTTTTTCCAACACTGATTATAAATCAGCATATTAGAATGATTTCTGAAGGATCATGTGACACTGAAAATTCAGCTTTGCTTCACAGGAATAAATTATATTTTTAAGTATATAAAAATAGAAAACTTTTATTTTAAATTGCAATAATATTTCACAAAATTATTTTGTGAAATAATATTTAGTATTTCTTATCAAATAGATACAGCCTTGACGAGCCTAAGAAACTAATTTAAAAAAAAAAGTACTGATTCCAAACTTTTGAACGGCAGTGTATTGTACAGTAAAAATGTTTTCTCAGATAACCTAAAATGTGCATCATTTTGTTACATCAAGGGTTAAATCAAATATAAGTAGTACATTAAAGTTAAAAGTTACACACTTTTAACAGGTCTGGTATAAAGAATGTTTTTGCTCAGGTGGCCGAAATGTCCGCCCAATAGAGAAATGTTTTGCTTAGCAAGAAAAAAAATGAAAGGGAACATTGACTGTAAGCTGTAATAATATTTCACAATATTACTTATTTTACTGTGTTTTTTAGCAAATAATCATAGCCTTGAGCGTACGAGACAAAAACATGTTCAAAAACATTAAAAAATCTTATTCCAAAATTTTGACTGGTAATGCATGCTGATTTTTTCCTGGACCAGAATGTAAAAGTCAGTCTATTTTCTTCAGGCTTTGCTAAATCTGTGAAGAGGTGTTAGTAGTGTCCTCAGCTCAGAATTGAATGAAGCAGACCTTAATACAGTTCATAAAGAGCAATTAATTCATCCAAACTGTCCTCAGTCACACAATATTCAGACCTCTGTTGTTTCACCGTATTATTTGGATCTATTTAGCCAATAACTCGGTCTTGTTTGCTCTTTATCTCTGCTTTTCTCTCTCAGCCTGTGGCAGAGCCCATACCCATCTGTAGTTTCTGTTTGGGGACCAAGGAACAGAACCGCGACAAGAAACCCGAAGAGCTCATCTCCTGTGCAGACTGTGGGAACAGCGGTAAGGAAGGGGTCATTCAAACACTTTCATTATTCATTTATATAAGAAGACATTAAGTAGTAAACGATACAAGTAAAGTCTTTAAAGTTAAGATGCTGAGACATTCTGCTGGCTCAAAGTAGTTTGCAAACCGTGAACACCGCACATTAATGCCAAGCTTATGATCTACCGTTAATGAATTATGACTCTATTTACTTGGTTTTCATGTTATAATATGTTGTAGATGGATGTAAGAGTGCATATTTTTGTCCTAATCTTTTTTTTTTTTTTTGAATGAGCAGCTGGAAGTAGTAAAGTAGAGACATTAAGAATAAGACTCCCAGTGCATTTTGGGCTTGTTTATAATTAAAAGTCCCGCATTATAATATCTTTCTAGTTGTTATTGGTATTCTGGTTACACAATTCAATTGGTTGAATCAACAAAATGTTCGCCCTCTAATTTGTACGTAACCAATTTCAGTGCATATGTATTGAATAAAATCTGTTCAGTTAAGTGATACAATTGGAAATGCATGAGTTATTATGGGTTTGTTCTGAATGGACATACAGTATTCATTTTATTTGTGAAGGTTAATTTTAATTTTTAAAAACAGGTACACTGGAAGTAACTAATGAAGGAAATTAAGAGTAGAGAAGTTGTTTTGTTACAGAGTGGGACTGTCTTCTCATTGGGATGAGGCTTTATTCTAGTTATTTAAGGCTGTCTCGTTGTGTTTTCTCAGGGCACCCATCCTGTCTGAAGTTCTCTCCAGAGCTCACAGCACGGGTCAAAGCTCTGTGGTGGCAGTGTATCGAGTGCAAAACCTGCAGCAGCTGCCAGGACCAAGGAAAAAATGCAGTAGGTTTTTTTTTCTTTTCTTTTTTTTTCTTCTATGGTCTCTCTTATTGTTGCTGCCAGATCATGTTAATTTAGGCTGTGTCCTCATTTACACTACCGTTTAAAAGTTTAGGGTTGTTTTTTGAAATAAGTCTTATGTCCTGACCAAAGCTGCATTAGAAAAGTAATATTGTAAAGTATAACTACAATTTAAAATAACTGTTTTATATTTTAATGCTTCAAAACTATTTTTTTTCCTGTGAAGACACAGCTGAGCACACCAGTCTCGTACTAATATAATTTAGCTCTGAAGAAACATTTCCTCTTTTTTGAAAACGGTTGTGTTGTGTAATATTTGTGGAAACTGTGAATTTATTATTATTCTTTTTTTTTGGAATGAATTGAAAATTCAGAACAACAGCATTTATATGAAATAGAAATCTTTTTGTAACAATGCAAGTCTTAAATTTAACTTTTGATGAATTTAATGCATCCTTGCTAAATAAAAGTATTCATTTCTTTCGAAAAATATCATTCTGGACATTTGAATGGTAGCGCATATGCTTACATTATGCACTTCAGATATGTACTTTTCAGTGTGTAGTACAATAGTGGGTCAATGGGGACGATTTTTAGTTTTGTACATTTTATTTTATTTTTTTTTTATAATGCATTTATTAATTTATTTTTTATTACTTTAGCCATGCGATCCTTATCACTTCTATTCAATTTAAAAAAAAAAAAAAAAACTCACAATCTCCTTTAGTGTTCAAAATACATAATTAGTGTCCTTGACTCTTGTGTTGTCTGTGTGTGTTTGTATTTCACAGGACAACATGTTGTTCTGCGACTCCTGTGACCGAGGTTTCCACATGGAGTGTTGTGACCCCCCACTGATGCGAATGCCAAAAGGTGAGTGTTCACACTCAAATGCATGCTTATTCTACGTCGTGTAATCATTGCATTTGTCTCTAGGCACACTCTATTAATTGTATATTGTGTTGTGTATATTAACTGTATAATGTATTCATTTACACAAGAATTAGTTTTCTCTGTAATTATAGTTATGAGTAAGGATTCTTGATTGCTGTTCTGCAGGCATGTGGATCTGTCAGATCTGTCGGCCAAGAAAAAAGGGAAGAAAGCTCTTACATGAAAAAGCAGCACAAATCAAGCGGCGATATAATGCACCACTTGGGCGGCCGAAGGGCAGGTATTATAAACTGTTTGATTCTGTTTACAACCACATTTGTGTCCCTGCAGCACAAAAGCAGTTATAAGCAGCGCAGGTATATTTGTAGCAATAGCCAACAGTACATTGTATGGCTCAAAATTATACATTTTTCTTTTATGCCAAAAATCATTAGGATATTAAGTAAAAATAATGTTCCATGAAGATATTTTGTAAATGTCCTACCGTAAATATATCAAAACTTCATTTTTGATTAGTAATATGCATTGCTAAGAACTTCATCTGAACAACTTTAAAGGTGATTTTCTCAATATTTAGATTTTTTTGCTCCCTCAGATTCCAGATTTTCAAATAGTTGTATCTCAGACAAATATTGTCCGATCCTAACAAACCATACATCAATGGAAAGCTTATTTGTGATGCAATCAACCACATGGCGAAATTGTACCTATTATAGGTTTTGATACCATATAAAAGCTGGGTTCCTGCCATTTCCAAAACTGTTTTTATTTTTATTTAGCTTGAACGTAACAAAAGTAATGGCTATCTGTAGTTGGCTGACCACCATGATTTTCAGTAACATAGTTTTGAGAAAAGCTGGTTTAAAGAGAGGCAATGAAAATAAAAGTATCACAAGTAAAAGTCACTTTACTGTGGTACAATACTTATTTTAGTCACTGTACATGATGTAAAAGATACAAAATGACCCCAAGGAACACCCAACACTTGCAAACATTTGAACATTAAGCGTATATCTGTTCATAAAACAAGACAGATTACAGCATGCAGGCTATCTCCAATTCTTCTCCTGTTCTACTACTCTGGATTTATAATACATAACCAGACAGAGTTCAGAACTGTAACTTGTAGTTTTATTTCACGCTGTCACGGTTTGAACTAAATGAAAGTAATACATAGCACCTCCGCAGCGTGTGTTAGCAAACTAGAGAAAGACAGTCTTTTCTACTTGCCACAATAAAATGCTATTTTTCTGCATTAAGTGAATTTTGCCAAGATATTTTCGACAAGATCTTATAGAAGAATAATTTAATGAAAACCCAATTTTGACACAAAATTGACTTTCAACTCGGGCTGCACGTTTAATTATATTCTACTCTCGATAATGATATCCACCTTTCTCGATTAATTAAAAACACTTATGATATTGGCCGGCTCGTTATTTATCCTGAAAACATGTTTTTAATTTGGCATTTGCGTTATCTTGCATCACTAACAAGTCTTCACTAGCGTTCATGTTTGAGGAATAAATGCGCTTTTGCTACCTGTGGCAATACAATGGGGAAAATGTACATAAATTGGAATTGTATTAGGACTTTCTAAAGTTTTTACCAGTTTTTATAATGTTAATCGATTGAAAACGGCATGGCAGTGTTATTATCAGCGTGCATCAACGATGTTTGAGCAAATTTACTGCGTGATCTGAGTGGCTTGTCTTATTTGTGAACATTGTCAAATCTAATGTGAATACAGATTACAAAACACTAACCAAAACCATGAGTTTTGTATTGAAGTCAGTGTATATGTAGTCAGTGGAGGTTGGTTAAAGGACACGTGAAATGTTATTGCATTTACCCTTTTGATAGAATAATCGTATTTATAATGTTTTATCAAAACAATCGTGATTTATCAGTTTAACCATTTATCGTGCAGCCCTGAAAACGTCCCAGCGTGACTTTCGACCCGATCGCATCATGTTTATTCAGCTTTCAGATGATGAATAAATCTCAATTTCAAAAAATTGATTGGTCCAGTGTCACATTTGCAGAACCCTGAAATTATATGCAAAAGACTGCTACAAGTTCTCTTGTCCTCAGACCGGGCCGTCCCTTTAAGAAGCTTCGAGGTGGTGGGCGTGGCAGAAGGCGGCGGGGTGCTGGAGGCGTTGACCAATGCTCACAAGGCTCCTCCTCCCCACACTCCTCCTCCAGTTCCTCATGCGAAGGCTATCCCGGCGACGATCGCATGCTGTTCTCTCTCAGAGAAGACGATTCTGCGCATGGTGGCCTGCGTTTTAACAAGAAAACAAAGGGTCTGATAGACGCCCTCAGCAAGTTCTTCACGCCATCCCCAGACGGACGGAAAGCCCGCGCTGAAGTGGTGGACTATTCCCAGCAATATCGTATACGCAAGAAGAGCAACCGCAAGGGCGAGCATGATGACCGGACAGGAGGTGAGACGGGTCAAGAACTAAACCTAAACTGTTTCGCTTTCAACATCTGTATTAGGTGATCCACGCTTGCATAAGGAAGATAACGGCACTGAGAAATGGGCATTTTTTTTCACGTGTGTGTGTGCGTGTGTGGTGAGATTAAAAGTGAAAAGTATTTCATTTTGTGCTTTACAAACAAAAGTAACACTTTCACTTGAGTGATGCACATTACTGTTCACAAACTTGAAATTTGTAAGAGTTTTTTTTCCTTCTAAATGCTCACCAAGGCTGCATTTATTTTATCAAAATGCAGTAAAAAATGTAATATTATGACATTACAATTTATATATTATATATATATGTGTGTGTGTATGTATGTGTGTATATATGTATGTGTGTGTATGTGTATATGTGTATATATACATATACATATATACATACATACATACATACATACATACATACATACATACATACATACATACATACATACATACATACATACATACATACATACATACATATACATATATACACACATACATTTTTATATGTGTGTGTGTATATGTGTGTAACCTCATATATATATCCCATGATGGAAAGCTGAATATTTTTTTATTTTTATGATCCTTCAGAAGTCATTCTGACTTTTTAATAACATTTCTTATTATCAATTCTGAAAACAGTTGTGCTGCTTAATATTTTTTGTGAAAATAATATTTGTTTTTCAGGATTTTTCAATAAATAGAAAGTTCAAAAGGACAGCATTTATTTGAAATAGAAAATATTTTATGGTAACACTTTATTTTAAGGTCTCCTCCTTCATGTACTTACTACTATAATAACAATAAATTATGCATAACTTCATATAAGTAACCCTAAGCCAAATCCTAACCATATAGTAAGTACATGTAGTTAATTAATATTAATAAGTACACTGTAACAAGGACACCTTAAAATAAAGTGTAACCTTTTTTCTAATATTATAAATGGCTTTACTGTCATGTGATATTTGAAGAAGGAATAAATGGAAACTTGTCACACTGTGTCTGGGAAGGACATAGTGTAAAATGAAAAGTAGAAATTAAATCTGAATGTGCTGTCTCTTTTATTAGTGTTTTTGCTCTGTAGCTTCATGTTTGTGCTCTCACTCACTCTTTGGCTGTTTTAACTGTCTTGGTGTCTTTCTGAATCACAGACAATCAGGAGTGTGGAGACAGCTGGCGGGAGGACGAAGACAAACTGCCAGGACACGAGAACCTAACTGAGAAAGACGTGGAGCTCTTTAGGCACATTCAGGAACTGGCACTACAGGTACAGAGCGGGAGCGCGAAACATCGTTACATTTTGCCACACAAATACAAATTAATTTGCTTTTGTCTGAATTTCATTCATAAATAATCCTTTTTTCATTTGCTGAGAAACATGCTCCTTTATGGGCTGTGTGTGTGTGTGTGTGTGTGTGTGTGTGTGTGTGTGTGTGAGAGAGAGAGAGAGACAGAACAGAATGATACTGTTATAAAAGTCAAATTTAATAAATGCATTAGCAACATAAAAATTCAGCGTTAAACATTTAATTAAATGCATATGCTAATGTGTAAACTTTGACGGGTTTTAATATAAACAAAGTGAATCCTTTTTGTCGATAAACCGAATGCTTGATGGTAGTGGTGCCTGTTGTTTGTTTGCACACACTGATTCTCTTTTGCTGTATTAGCAAAGACTTGGAAGCTGTGAAGGCCTTTATCTCTGCAGAATGTAATGTGGGGGATTTGAGAGTTTCCATTATCTTGACAGCTGGTGCCTCTCTTAGTGATACACACACAAACACAAATGCACATGTGTAGACTGATTGGCTTGTGTGTGTGTGTGTGTGTGTGTGTGTGTGTGTGATTTGAAGGTCCCAGCAGAAGCAGCCAGTCTCTGACTGCCTGAGGCCATCAGTCGAAGAAAAACACTCACTAACCCAGAGACAGACAATCATATTTGCACGCAGCATCAGACAGATCCAGCATGCTTTTGTTTAGCAGCCAGAAAAGAAAGATACCATGCTGCAGTCTGACAGTGTTAACTGAATCTATAACATTTAGGACATGTACACACTGCAAAGTTTAGGGAGCGATAGCTGCATTTAAGTATGGGATTGAATCACCCTAAATTATTATTCTGCATGTGTACAAAAATATGAGTCATTCCCGAACTTGCGATGGCAACAATAATACAACTTTATGAATTCAAAAATGAGAGAGGTGTGCAATACCAGCTCCAAGATATTGTTATTGCTGTTATTAATATTGCAACAAATACATCTTGTAGGCTATTCACTGAACATGCACATACACAAACTATTTCTATCGATCCAATTGCTAGCACTTGTTATATCAAGACCTGCTCAGTTTTGCATTTGCTTCCGTTTGTGTGCGTGTTTGTTTCCTCTTTAACAGCACAGAGATTGCACTAATTATTTTTGAACGTGGAAATGCTACAATGCAAACATTTTATATTTTTAAAACTAACATGGCATGTTCGGCTCGAGCTGTTTCACCTCCACTTTGCGTATGTGTGTGAGATGCAGAGCAGAGTAGTGTGCGATCACTACTGAGTGTCAGCAGGCTGGCAAGCGGCAGATGCTCTGAATTTCCACTTGGGCTGCGGATAAGAGCTAATAATAATCCTGTAAGCTTGAGTGTGGCGCTGTATGCTTGTGAGAAACTGTTTGTGATTATTAGAACAAAAGGCAGAGCCTAGGCGTATTTCTTGTGTGAAAGAGAGCGACTGTTGTCTTTTGTGCATGGCAGGATGCTCTGGGAAAAAAAGGCATAGTGGCCTAATAGTCTCTAAATTTTAAACGTACCCACTTTATCTGTCTTAACCCCCTTTTTTTTTTTTTGTACTTCATCTCTTATAGAAAGTCGGGGTGACTGGTCCACCGGATCCCCAAATGCGCTGCCCATCTGTTATAGAGTTTGGGAAGTATGAAATTCAGACGTGGTACTCTTCTCCATACCCACAGGAGTACAGCAGGTAACCAACAGCATGTGTCATAATCATCCACAAACTTTGACTTTTTCTTTTTCAATAGAAAAAACCCCCAAAAATTCCCATTTAAATTAATATTGTTCATTGCAGCTTCAGCATCCTGGGGTGCGTTCACACTTGTAGTTCGGTTCGTTTGGTCCGGACTAAAAAAAAGAAGACGATACATTTGGTTCCGGTCCGCTTAACGTTCACACTGACATTTTTGACAGCGACCCAAAAGATACCGAACCTAAAGGCACAGTCATACATTCACAACCTGATTGGTTGGGTTGAATGATGTGCATTTCGTGACTGAACTTACCGAACTCTCGAACTGCGCAGACCGATCGTTAGTGATGGGTGATAGAGGCTTAAAAATATATCACAATAATTTCTGGTATTTATTGTGATGATGACAATTTTATGCATCCACTAAGAGACTAAAAAAATCCTTTTTCTTTAGAGAAAGGTATTATTTTTCCTATTTTTCCCAAAAGAGGGTGTTGTGAGTGAGTGTTACTGAGTACACAATATTTAATTCATCCTGGAAGCCGGAGGGCGCCCTTGCGCAGAAACTCCACATATGCATCGCAGAAGTATTAGCACTGACAACACTCCAGGAAATCCCTAATATGGACAATACAGACAAAGGTATCCAGTTATCACAGTAGCTAGAGAGATTTTACCTGATGAAACTTGAAGATGATAAACATACGATTGCCACAATATATCTGTGTTCAAGCAATCCTGGGTATTTTTATGAGGATAAAGTATATTTATAATGCAGTGCTAATCGACATAGCCTTTATCACTGTAAATAATACTGTAAGATAGTATGATTCCTGCCACATTCTGTGATGTGAAATCACGTCTGATCACAAAAAGTTATTTCACTTAATTTGGAGAAAACGCATGTCAATAAATGATATATTTGTTGGACAACAGGTTTGTAAACAGACTCATACACATGCAAAACTGCACCAGAGTTTGTTTGGAAACAACTTGGCTTGTTTTTTGCGCACCGAGGTTCGGACGGCAGCTTTCACATTTACTCAAATGAACCGCACTAACAGAGCAATCGCACCAGAGTACGGCAAGTGTGAACACAGCCTTAATCTATTTGTGTTCAAGAATATTAGTGCTTGAAGGTCATGTATTGGCCAGGTATGACTGAATCCATTTGGCCATTTAAAATTTCTCCATTTCTCCAAAATGTCTCGCCAATTGTTGTTGATTGTGTCATGTCCCAAATCAGCTAGTAACCTTGGATGAGGCACATTTTATGACTTCCACTATCTATATATATTCTTGTCAATTTAAAATGGTAGTTTAACAGTGATGTTATTGTTGAAGGGGTCATGAAATGGAGAATCAGTGTCAAACATCTTAACCTCATACCATTTATTTATTTATTTTTTGTTTGTGTTTATATGCTCTCTCAAGAGAGATGTGCTTGTGCACCTGTGACCTTAGGCTGTAAAAACTGATGTGTGATTGTTTGGATGTGACAGGCTCCCTAAGCTCTACCTCTGTGAGTTCTGTCTGCGCTACATGAAGAGCCGCAGCATTCTCTACCAGCACATGCGAAAGTGCAACTGGTTCCACCCGCCTGCCAACGAGATCTACAGGAAGGACGACGTGTCTGTGTTCGAGGTGAGGAAAAGAAATCTCCGCCCAGATAAAAACCACAAATACACGCAGCCACTCGTGCACACTCATTTTTGTATATACGAGACACATGCTCGTCGACACTCTAGTCATGCACACGCTAATGTGTGTTTTCATACATTCTGAGCCAACAAAGGAAATCTCATTCACACTGATATGTGCACACACTCCCACACTGGCTCAGGCAATAACATCCGCCCGCTTACTGCCCTCACAAGGTGTTGTAATGATGCCACTTAGCAGGGTAATAAATGCAGAACGGCAAGCTCTCGTTGTTTTAGAATCTCTAATGGTGATTTACTACATCCTTTGTGTTTCTATAAAAGATCATTTAGGTGTAAACATGACATGTAGATCTGAATAGGTGTGGTCTAAATCAATGCTGCCAGACCAGATTTTAATGAGCTTACATGGTTACGTTTGAAGTAGGGATGTAACGATTACCGGTTTGACGATAAATCATGATAAAATTCTTACTGTTTAATATTTAAATGATCAAAACCGTATTCGATTACCGCGATTTGAACAACTCATGATAAATAAATGCTGTCCAGCATAAATCACAGTTTTCAGTAACGGCCTCACTTGCGCTCAGCAGCAGAGTAGTTTTGTTTTGAGTGAAAATAGGGTGGAAGAGCTGGGAGGTTTTAAAAGAGTGCTAAGGGAATTATACAAATGAATATATGAATGAATTAATTATGAATGTACCTCTGAAGGTTCTGACTGTCTTCAGAAACGATTCGATGGCATTTTGTGTTCATCTTCGCTCCATGTAATACCTAAAGAAGTGTTCTTTGTCTATGGAGGTTACGGAAACAGCTGTAATTCAGCTTTTCAATAAGCGCCACCTGCTGGCAGAGAGTGGATTTACAGAGACTTACATTTACTTTCAGTCTGTGCAGCAGTTACTGTCTGGACAAAAAACGGACCAAATTTGCACGCCTTGCTGTAAGTTTTGACCGGTTGATGAAAAAGCAGCTTATGTGGATTCTACACATTTAAACAATTCAGATAAGTTATGTAGTATTATTTATGGAGCAGATAAAATGCATATAATTTATTAATCAACTATCATTTTGACTTAACCCTTTTCTTTATTTAAAGGCTGAAATGTGAGGTTTACCTTTTTGTATGAAACTTTTTCAAAGCTTTATTTGAACATTTACATTAGATATGCGAACATGCTGTTAGATAAACTGTTGTCATTTAAAATCCGAACATCATTGGTAATGTTATTGTTTTAGTGATGATTCAAACAAAAAGTCTCTTTTTTTTCTTTTTTTTTGTTGTTGTTTTTGTTTTTTATTTTATTTTTTTTAAATATAAAACTTGGTGAAACGATTTATGTGTCGGTACTTTTTGAACATCTCCAGCACATTTGAATAATACTGTGATAATACTGATAACCGTGATAATTTTGGTCGCTATAATCGTGATAAGAAATTTTGGTAACACTTTACAATAAGGTTCATTAGTTAACAACATTAGTAAACATGAACTAAGAATGAACAATAGTTCTACAACATTTATAAATCTTAGTTAATTTCAGCATTTACTAATGCATTATTAAAATCGCAAGTTGTGTTTGTTAACATTAGTTAATGCACTGTGAACTAACATGAATAAACAACGAACAACTGTATTTTCATTAACTAACATTAACAAATTAATAAATAGTGTAATAAATGCATTGTTCATTGTTTGTTCATGTTAGTTAATACATTAACTAATGTTAACACATGACACCTTATTGTAAAGTGTTACTGAAATTTTCATACCTTTTATATCCATAGTTTGGAGATTGACAACCATATGTGACCTGTGCTGGCAAAATTAGTCACAGTGAGCCTTCTAAAGACCTTCTAAATGATATGATTTGTTGGAATCGGATGAAAAATAACTGAGCGTTGAAGACGATAGAGTCAGCAAAGTCAGTTTTGAGAGAACTCAAGTTGCAAAATCACCAGCAACATTACATCGTTCCCTCCACTTCCTTTCTTAATATTAATTACTATATGTGACCCTGGAGCACAAAAGCAGTCTTAAGTCGCTGGGGTATATTTGTAGCAATAGCCAACAATACATTGTATGGGTCAAAATGATCCATTTGTCTTTTATGCCAAAAATCATTAGGATATTAAGTAAAGATCATGTTCCATGAAGGTATTTTGTTAATGTCCTACCATAAATATATCAACTTCATTTTTGATTAGTAATATGCATTGCTGAGAACTTCATTTGGACAACTTTAAAGGCAGTTTTCTCAATATTTATTTATTTTTTTTGCACCCTTAGATTCCAGATTTCCAGATTCTCAGCCAAATATTGTCCGATCCTAACAAACCATACATCAATGGAAAGCTTATTTAATCAGCTTTCATCGATTTCATCATTATATGATGTTTTTATTGTATCTTTCTTATTAAAAATAAGAACAGATGCAAAAAAAACAACAGCAGAACAAGTATAAGAAAGAAACAAATAGGACTAGTGCATTACTTTTTTCATTTTACATCTAAACAAAAGCATTAAAGTAGGGTTGTTCCGATTCTGATACTAGTATCGGAAATTCCACCGATACCACAAAAAATTCTGGCATCGGTATCGGCGAGTACTTGAACCCATGTACCGATCCGATACCATTTTTAAATAAGACCTATAGTTATGCGCGCTAGCTTTGCTTAACGCTGCAAATCGGAAATCAATTCTTCTTCGCTGCTCAGAAAGCAAACACAGGAAGTTGTGCTGTGTTGCCACACAAGCAACCACTATTTAGAGCAGCGAAGTAGAAATACAAACGTGCTGTCACATTGCCAGTAAGTTAAATCACTCGCATATGCGACTAAATCTTCACCCTGGGCGACTAAATGATGTCTAATATAAGCCACTGGCTAATAAATGATCAGATTTTACTGGGAGGCTATGTATAAGTTTAGCACAGATATATTGTCACTCGCTGAACACTCTGATCGAGCGCTTCAGAGTTTCTCTCTCCGCCAAGCGATCTATTTTTCAGATCATCTGAATGAATGCGCAGCGCACTTGTATTTGACGTACCGTAAGCTCTAGTGTGAAGCGCAGAGAGAGAGAGCGAGAGAGTCTTACGTGTAGCGCGTCAATTCTGCATGGTATGTTATTGCAAACGTTATTCTTTGTTGTATTTTCCTGTCAAAATAACGGAGTTCGTTTGGAATTCTTCAGCTTTTAAGAAGTTCCGAGTTCTCTGGTAGTGGGCGGAGCTAATGCGCAAACGACAATCTCATTGGCTGGCGCTCACCTATTATCATCCCTGTTTTGATTTCAGCAAATAAGTTCGAGCCAATGCAGACAACCTGATTAATATTCATGAATCCAGCAGCTCGTTAATCCTTAGTGCGTTTTATATTGTGCTTAGCAGAATTCATAGTATGATTATTATCTTATCAGTATTATTGATAGTTTTTCCCCATTTTTACAGAAACACTGAATGACCAAAAAAGCACCACCACCACCCTAAATTCAGTTAAAATTACTTGCCACACTATCTATCTATCTATCTATCTATCTATCTATCTATCTATCTATCTATCTATCTATCTATCTATCTATCTATCTATCTATCTATCTATCTATCTATCTATCTATCTATCTATCTATCTATCTATCTATCTATCTATCTATCTATCTATTCTATCTATGGTGAAGCACACCATAAAATAATTGTATCAATTCATACAGGTCTAGTAGTACATACAGCTGTATAACCAGATACACACTCAGGTATCGGATCAGTACTCGGTATCGGCCGATACCCTGAGCCTAGGTATCGGAATCGGTATCGGGAAGGGAAAAAGGGTATCGGAACAACTCTACATTAAAGTAAGAAAAACGAATAATCAAATGTAAAAATCACTGAAGTGTGTTTGTTACAAATAAATTGAGAAATTAAGATGTTTAATTAATTACTATTTGGAGCATTAGGATCGCTAGAAGAGGACTTAATGAACTCATTTTTGTGAAAACCTGAAATTTGACTAAAATCGACATTTTTCACACTTTTTTTTTGCCTGCATCTCAAAATTAGCCCGTGCACATCACTACTCGTTTTGCCAGCACTGGTCACAGATGATTGTCAAATTCTTCAGTACAGAAAACAGATTACAGGACCTTTTTGCCTACTATCTACATGAACGAATAACCCTTTTCTAGCTTTTCTAAAATGTTTCAGTTTGATCCAGTTGCATAAAAAGTCTTTAAAAGTATATATGCGATATGGCCTTACTTGATTGTTATAAATGTGAGTGCTGTACGTTAAAAATAAAAAGGAGTTGGCTCACAGTTTCAAAGCACAAACAAATGAATAGTGTGAATTTATGACAAGTGATTTGATTATGATCTAGTGTTGATAGATTATGGCAGTGTTTACTTTATGGTATTTATATTGTAATATGTTATACGTGGTTGTAAGAATGCATATTTTCTCACCTGTTTTGAATGAGCAGGTGTGAGTATTAACAGATATTTACATTTATTTGTTTAGCTTACACTTTTTAACCAAATTGACTTACAAGTTAAGGAATAAATCAAGCGAGGCAAAAATTAAAAATTCTAACTACTTTTTCTTTTTTTCTTTTTTTTCAAATAAAAAAAAAAAAACTTTTTTTTATCCCTCCCTGTTCTGGCTTGTACTATTCTGGACACATAGACATTTCAAAATAAGACACTGGGTGTATTTTGGGCTTGATTATATCATTGATATTTTGATTACACAGTAATCTGTAATGTGTCTGGCATTTAATTCAACGTAAACACATCTGGCTTCTCTCTGGGCCCACCCGTCACAGGAAGGAAAGACTAAGAACATTATTTAACACATCCAGCATACATGTTACTAGTATCAATACAATAATCTGTGTATTTCCTTTCTTTAAACACATTACCATACCAGCAAAATCCAGTATCAGTCGTTTTGCAATTGAATTTATGCCCCAGCATGCTCAACTAAGTAAATCTGAAAATGCAATGATTAATTTTGAGATTATTTGGGTTTATTCTGAATGGACATATGGTATTAATTTTATTTATGCAGGTATTAAAAGAAGTTTGAAATGTTTTCATGATAATGGCTGTTGTGCGTAACTACATTGCGATTCCATTCGTAGCTCAACCAGATGTGTAAACCTGAAAGTTATTCCTCACTTTCCTTCGCTTTTAAATAGCTTAAAAGCACTGAGCGCATTTTACTTTCAAATTAGTGTCAATTCAGCGTCAATTCAATTCAAGCGACAACAAAATACAATGTAGAACATAGAACTTTTATTAACAAAACGAATAAAAATACACCATGCTATATGCCTAATATAAAATAACAAATAACTCGCACAAGCTTTAGGTATACAAAACTGAAGATCAGTAAACACCGTGGAACCAAATGAATAAGAAATGTTTAAAAAAAAAAAAAAAAAAAAACTTCCAATATCACCTCAGATAAATTGCAGAAGCCAACAGGCTTTTCAAAATCTAAAATATTTTTAAAACCGGTGCTTTTGCACGTGGTTTTGAAACTCTCCTCTGTCTCGCCTCCCTCCTGTCAGCTTCTCCTCACGTGATGAAAGAAATCTGATCTGTGATGTGACGCCGCATTGAACAGCCGCGTAGTGTCTATTCTCTAACTGAACTTAATGGTTTTTATTATTATACAAAAATCTAAATGATGGTGGTGTCGCGGTGGGCAAGTGACGTAACTGGTGTTGTGGCTTCACACCTGTAAAACCATCAACGCTGACTATCACAGCGACCCTAATGTGAAGTAACCACGTTTAACTCTCTTAAACTGAACCGATGCCTGTATTCTGCTGCTGCGTGACCATAGCCTGTGTGTTCCACATTAATCAACGCTACGGTGTTGTCGGGTGTGTTACTGCTTGCCTTCCTGTTTGGCCAGTTGGTTCTAGAGGCTCGGGTTTCAGTCTGGTCCTGACTCAGCAGGATACCTGTGGTGGCAGCACTGCTAAAACCTAACACTGTTGGCATTCAGCCCATTGGAAAAGCAGGAGCCGTGCAATTTATCACAGCCTTTGCTCCTGTGGAGCGAGTTTCGTGCCAGTCTCTGCTGCACGACTTCTTTCAAAATGTTGATTTAGTATTTAGTAATTGAGAGTCTTACAGACATTGCATTTTGCAAATATGAATTATGAGATTTAATTGTTAGTGTTACAGTATCTGAATCCTAGCAATGTCACTTGGATTGATCGAACCGAAAAGCCTTCATGAAAACACCTTAACCGATCCGATTGAGCTCGAACCAAACGAGGTTTCGACTGGATTGAAGGGGTGGTTTATTCCTAATATGATTGAGAGTGCATGTAAATACTTGCTTGGATTGAAAACTGAAACTGAACTGACTGTGCATGTGCAATGACGTAGAAATAGCGTAATGGCGTACGTTGCACGGAACGAGAGGTTCTTCCTTGTGTTTTTACTGCGTGATTAATAGAAACAGAATGACACAGCAGTTATGTGCTTATTTTCGCCAATTTATGACCAGAAATGGATAGACATTAATTCTGCTGTTTAAAACAAATAAAGAAACTGTAGGAGAACGGTTATTATGCACAAACAGCAGGAAACTCTCTATATGCATGCAATGTGCGCATGTCAAAAAATGAATTCTGATTTGAAGCTTGTGACACACAAACACGCAGAGTCACTTTATTTAGCGTTCATGTAAACACTACATTCAGATTCATCGGTCGGAATGAATTCAGTTCGATTGAAACAGAAGTTGTGCATGTAAACACAGCCATCGTCACTCGATTTCATCATGCCTGGTTAGGACACAGTAAGTCTGAAAACGTCTTTTTTACACTCCAGGTGGATGGAAATGTCAGCACAATATACTGTCAGAATCTGTGCCTGCTGGCCAAGCTTTTCCTGGACCATAAGACGCTGTATTACGACGTGGAGCCCTTCCTCTTCTATGTGCTCACACAGAATGACAGTAAGGGTTGCCATCTCGTAGGATACTTTTCAAAGGTGAGCTAAACCTTTTTTGAGTTGCTTGACAAAGTTGAGCAATTTGGCTTTGTTGTTAATGCAAATGTTTACTGCTTTTGTGGCTTGCTTACAGTAGATGCTTTGTTTGCTTCCTTATGGGTTGATTATCCTCCTGGAAAAGATGCTTAAAGTGACATTTTTTTATTTTTATTTTTTTCTAATCAACAGGTTTTTGCCTATTTTGAGGGTGAATTGTTTATGCACTCTGTTTAAATAATTAAGAACTATATTGACAGCTGTGTATGGCGTTCAGATTACAGAAACAGAATACGATCATACCTGACACATGCATTGTGTGGCACATGGATAGAAGTGTATTTGTTACATTTGCTTGAATTTTACAAGTTTCTTCCCCCCTTTTTTTTATCCCCAGGAGAAGCATTGTCAACAAAAGTATAACGTATCCTGCATTATGATTCTTCCACAATACCAGCGCAAGGGCTACGGGCGATTCCTCATTGACTTCAGTAAGCACTCTGCATTATATTGCCACTGTTAACTCCATTTATTTAGTTTTTTTTTTTTTTTAAGAAAATATTTGAGAATTGTACTCCTTCAGATATTGTCGTTAGACACCGAGGATAAACTGTTATGATTCTCTCTGCAGGTTACCTGCTGTCCAAGAGGGAAGGCCAGCCGGGCTCACCAGAGAAGCCATTGTCAGACCTTGGCCGGCTATCCTACATGGCATATTGGCGTAGTGTGGTGCTGGAGTGCCTACATGAGATCAGAGATCGACAGCTCACCATCCGCAAACTCAGCAAAGTCACTGGCATTTGTCCTCAAGATATCACGGCCACTCTTCTCAATCTGAATATGCTGGAACAGAGAGGAGACCGGTGAGAGATGCTCACACACTAACGGCTGATTTTCATTGATTATACATGCTTTACTGCTAACACGCAATTAACACAAGGATGCACCACACTGATCAAAAGCGACTGAAGAGACACTTTAGCGAGTTCGGTAGCACTTTATTTTAAGGTGTCCTTGTTGCACATGTTAAATGTACTTGTATAATAACAATAAATTATGCATAATTACATGCAAGTCACATTAAGACAAACTCGGTAGCACTTTATTTTACAGTCCTGTTTTTCATGTACATGTGCTTATTAATGTTATTACAACAACTAGGTACTAACCCTGAATATACCTCTAAACCTAACCCTACCCCATTTATTTACCTTATTTTACCAGTACTTTCTTAGGGAAGTACACTGTAAGTACACATACTGTAAAATAAAGTGCAACCCCAAGCTCTAATCCTAACTGTATAGTTACTACATGTAGTTAATTAATATTAGTCAGAAGTCAGAAAGAGCTTTATTGCCAAGTATGTTTGCACATTCAAGGAATTTGTTTTAGTGTCACAAGCCTAAACAACACGGAGAATAAAACACAAGATGTGAATAAAATACACACATGTGTGTTTATATAAACAAACAAAAAATAGAAAATCTAAATTGAAAAATAAAATATTGCATGTACAGGTGTGCTATAGATAAAATATAATATTACTCAGTACTTACATGTATAATTGCACTGTAACAAGGACACCTTAAAATAAAGTGTAATCAAGAGTTATATTACAAATAAGTGCTGCTCTTTTTGAACTTCATATTTATCAAAGAATCCTCAAAACATTTTTTACAGTTTCCACAAAAGTATTAAGCAGCAGAACTGTTTTCATTATTGATAATAAGAAATGTTTCTTGAGCAGCAAATCAGCATATTAGATTGATTTCTGAAGGATCATGTGACACTGAAGATTAATGATGCTGAAACGCTTATTTTAAATTGTAATATTTCTCCATATTACTCTTATTAATTATTATATCAAAGGCAGGCTTGGTGAACATAAGAGACTTCTTTCCAAAACATTAAGAAATCTTACTGACCCCAAACTTTCAGATGGTATTGTATATTTGTATCAGTCTGTATAGTAGTTTCCTGATTTGTCCTTTCTTGTTAAAGGGTGATTATCCTGCGACGAGAGAAACTGGTGGCCTCTCACATGACCCGACTTAAAGCCAAACCTCGGCTCCTTGAAGTGGATCCAGACTGCTTGCGCTGGACACCTGTTATCGTCACCAACACAGTAGTATCTGAAGGAGAAGGGGATGAAGATGAGGAAGAGGAAGAAGGAGAGGAGGGACCTAAAGATGTAAGAAATCTCAACTTTTTTTTCCTAGGTTCAGTGGATGCAGTGTTTAAGATGTGTACCAGTTAGAGCTGCACGATTAATCTTTTAAAGATTGCGATCTCGATTTAAACACCCATGTGGTCTTATTTCTAAAATGGAGCAAATCATCTTTTGAAAGTAATTTTTGCTTCAAATTGGAGCTTCAAATAACGTTTGTTGATTACATTGTTTTGCCACTAGGTGGCGACAAGTGACTGTTAAATAATGCATTTGCCATTGAATCATTCATTCAAGAGATTTGTTCAAAACTGCTGATTCATTCAGTAATTGATCAATTGAAGTATTTATGAGTGAGTCATTGAATTATTCAAAAAAAAAAAAAAAAAAAAAAAATTTTTATATATATATATATATATATATATATATATATATATATATATATATATATATATATATATATATATATATATATATATATATATATATATATATTGATCTCTATTTAAAACAAAAAAAAATTGTGATTTCTCAATTTGTCCAGAATTGTGCAGCTCTAGTTCCAGTATATACTGAAGCTGAACTTCTGCTCTCTGCATCTCTCCTATAGATCAAACCCAGCCACAAGAGCTCCCCGCTCTCTTGGCATATGAAAGGGGAACGGGAAAAGGAAGAAGAGAAAAAGAGCTTCCCAGCGTTCCCAAAAAACCAAAGCTCTCCTCCATCCTCTTCTGTTTGCAACAGTGTTCTTAGTCCTGAACGTTCTCCCCTTTTTCTTACGGCTAATGGGGAGCGCAGGGGACCTGGCCGCCCTCCCAAAAACTGGTTATGGGGCAAGGTGAAGGATGTACCACGTACAGGACCAGGTCGACCCCGTAAACTAAGGCCCCCAGAGGAGGAGGAGGAGGAGGAGGAAGATGATGAAGAGGAGGACGATGATGATGATGATGATGATGATGAGGAAGAGGATGAAAGAACTGGCATTAATAAAGTAACAACATCATCGATGCTCTCAGCCTTAGAAAATGAGCCTGACTCCACATCAGCCTGTCCCTTGGAGGCTTCTAGGCACCCCACAGTTCCACAGTCACGCAGCAGAGGGCGGCCGCCGCGGAAAAAGCGTGGCCCAAAACGCAGGCTTAGTGAGGAGCCTGAGGATGACCTGCCATCGTTGCCCCACACCACAAGGCTGAGCGAACCCATGCCAGCCTTCATCAGTGAGAGCAGTGAAGATGAGGATGAAGATGATGATGATGATGATGATGATGATGAGGAAGAGTTAAGGAGTCGCTCACCACCTGTCCTCACCAAGCCCACATTAGGGCTTAAATGCAAGGTATGACACATTCTGCCACATGTAAAGCCCATACAGAAAATTTAAATTACGTTACTCTCAGATCCTTGGTGCATACAGATAACACTGAACGCTAAAGGTGGAATGTAAATACAATGAAATACTATTTAAATATAATACAAATAAGGGCATGCAAAAAACAAAATGCAAATAGTGCAAACCAGTGAAATAAACAAACTGTGCAGATATAATGGGTGTAGTGCAAAAAGAGCTTATCAGTCTGTTAAAGTGACGGAGAGCTTATTCTAGAACTTTGCTTTCCTCCTCTTGTAGTCTCAGAAGTCCTTGCGCAAGAGGCGTGTACGTCAGCGCAGCCATCCCCACAGCAGCGTCGTTACAGAGACCATCTCAGAGACGACTGAAGTTCTGGATGAGCCATTTGTTGATTCAGATTCTGAAAGACCCATGCCCAGACTAGAAGAAGAAACTCCATTTAGCAACCCTCTCCGGCGCTACGCAGCGGCCCGCAAACACATGGGACCTGCCCCAAAGAGCATCAACAGAGGCAATCTGACTGAATCAGAGGAAGATGGTTAGTACACCTAATAGGACTCGGAATCATCCGGTGCCTCACAATTTCATTCATATCGATTCTTGGGGTCACTATTTTTAATCACGATTCTATTTTACAAGTTTTGTGCACACTGGATGTGAAACGCACAGGATTTTGATACAAAAACACACCAGTCTATAGTATGGTAGTCCTGATTCAAGAAATCAGTGTTTCCTATTAACTTCCTAATAAATCAAAAATATTTTACACGTCCAATTAGGGATGTGCCTGAATCCATATACCGTGTTCGTAAAGAAAATGACGTGTACTATGGAACCCATAAAGGCAATAAATTAGTGCTGTCAAATGAATAATCATGATTAATTGCATCCAAAATAAAAGTTTTTGTTCTCAAAACACATGTGTGTGTGTACTGTGTATATTTATTATGTATATATAAAAACACACACACATGTATATATTTCAGAAAATGTTATTTTTATATATTAAATATATTTATTTGAAATATAATTTACATGTCTATTTATATTCATGTAAGTATTTTCAAAACATACTGTATGTTTGTGTATTAATATATACATAATAAATATACGCAACACACATGAATTTTGCGAACAAACTTTTATTTTGGATGCGATTTAATTGTTTGACAGTGCTAGAATAAATATATTTAAATTCTCTTGCAATTACCGTATTGTCCCGAATATAAGACGACCCTGATTATAAGACGACCCCCCTTTTTCCAGATGTACCTTTTCCAAACAAAACCAAATCTTGTTTTTTTTTTATTTTTGTTTGTTTGTTTGTTTTTCTCTCTGTAAAACTCATTTTTTTTCTTAAATTTTCAAATTGCATATTTTTCCTATTTTAATTTTGAAAGTATGGTAAATACTGGTAAAATGTACCAACAATGACATTGAAAAATATACACTTTTTGATATATCATTGAAATAACAGGTAGCCCATCTGAATGATATAACATTTAGGCTATCCATCTCATAGTAGCCTACCAAAATTTCATTATTAGTAGAAGTGAAATCTTATTGTAGTCTTCAAATCTGGGTATAGTCTTATGTTTTAAAATCACTTACAGAGGAAGTTTGGTCCCATCAGACTAACATGACAGTCACGACTTTACAACACACACATTACATATTTCATGGCACACTCGTTATATGCGTTTTTGGCGCCACCTATTGTTGTGGGTGTATTACTGACATGTCAAAGTCTAGACCCCGAATATAAGACGACCGCGTTTTTTCAGATGTATTTCCAAGAAAAAAACATTGTCTTATTTTCGGGACAATACGGTATATCGTTGGGTAATTATACTGTATATAAATTGCGGGCATCAGGGAGCCTTTGCTAATATGCAGGGCATTGACGTCGCTTTTGAATGTGCACTGGCTTTTTGCTTTTACGTTCGAGATTCGCGATCACACGCACTCTGTGTATACTACGGAGCGGCACTTACCACACATTTCACGAGATTAGATGTTTGTCAGTGGTGCTCAGGATCTGTAAATCATTCACCATCGTCCTCAGTCATCTCTCCTTACTGTGTTTATGTGGTAAGAAAATTTGAAAAGGCCATTAACCGGTTGTTAATGTTATTTTATCATTCCATATAATTTTTGAATGAAAATAGATTTTGGAAATTTGTGAATCAGTTGCGATACATGTGAATCTACACCCCCCCCCCACCCCTAACACCTAAGGAATGCCTACTGTGGTTTTATTTGTGCAATCTTGAAAGTTTTGTGCGACGTTTGTTGCAATAGTGTGATTTCAAAGATTCTTCTCTTCTGTTCAGATCCCACTCCTGTGCTGAAGCCGGTTGCTGTCCTGAGAAAACCTGAACCTTTAGGTGCCACACAGAGAATGGGGGCAACAGCTGAGATGCCTGAGGTTCCAGTAAAAAGAAAGAAAGGCTGGCCTAAGGGCAAGAGTCGCAAGCCACTCCACTGGAAGAAGCGTCCAGGCAGAAAGCCTGGTAGTGGAGCCGGTCAGTCAGCTGACACCAGTCTAGCAGACCCATCCTCGGAGGACCCACCACCTCCAAAGATCAAAATGAAGCCTGGCAGAAAGCCTCGCAGCTATTACCTGCAGCGTGCACAAGAGGAGGCAGCCAGACAGGAGTTTGAGCAAAGCCGATTAGCTCAGGAGCAGCTAGACAATTCAACACTGGAGGACAAAACTTGTAAAAGGACAGTCAGAGCCTTAACATCCGACCTCAGTCCTGAGAAACTGAAAGACTCAGAAGAGGAGGACGATTTCCTTCAGGACTTCAGAGAGCCATCCAAACCCAAAAGGCGAGGTCGGCCTCCAAAAAATGGCAACCTCCCTCCCCCTGTACCCAAACCTCCTCCTGTGTCTGAGCCAGAAGAGGAAGATGAGGAGGAAGACCGACCATGGTCAGTTGAGAAGATCAGCCGTCCTCCTTCTCGTACCATGTCGCAGTCTTCCAGCACCAGAGCTTCTCAGCCGAGAGCTGATGAAGATGAAGAGCGGGATGATGAAGATTGCGATAACGGGGTTAATCGTAGAACAGCAGTGACACCGGGCTCAGGAAGCCGGCGCAGCGATGATCACGATGCCGACGACGAAGGAGATGGTCGTCTCGAAGAGAAAAGTGACAGCAGCAGTAGCAGTAAAAGAAGAAAGGGACAAGACTCTGAGGATGATGTTGAGGAGCAAGAAGACGAAGAAGAAGAGGAACCATCATCGCCTGCTCGCTCTCCCCCCGTAAAAGAAGAACCCCAGAGCAGTGAGGGTTTTTTAGACATGCAGACAAACGTGGCGAGGGATTACGTCAGCAAACAGGAAGAAGTTGAAGACGAGGAGGAGGATGCAGAGGAAGTGCAGGAGGTGAAGATGAGCTCTGCAGATACGGAAGAACGCCGTCGACGAGAGCAGGAGGAATCTGCGGCGGCCGCGGCGGCTGTAGAGACTGTAACCGCAATCGCGGTGCCTTCTGAGCCGCTGGAAATGCATCCTTTACACGTCGAGGATAAGACCGTGCTCATGATGGAGGCTGAGCATTCACACCAGCATCCCGACTTCAAAGATGACTTGAGCCACCAGCAACACACGCATCACCACAACAGCGAGCTGGATCTGGAAACCGTGCAAGCTGTACAGTCTCTCACGCAAGGCGAGGCCCAAGAGGAGGATGCAGAGTCCCACGGAGCTTACCAGGATTGTGAAGAGACGCTAGCTGCATGCCGGACTCTGCAGAGTTACAGTCACGGTGAGGGTGAGGAAGAAACGCTAGCTCTGGTGGAGGATTGCGGAGCCTCCCAGCACAGTCCCATGCCTAACCCACCCATGCCTACGTTACCGAACCAGTCTGTCCGTTCAGTCAGCAGCCCTGGGATGACTCCTGGTCCTATGGATCCTGCATCAGGTGTGCCTGGTCCCACAGGAACTGGAGCGAGTGGAGCATACACCCAAATAACCCCAGAGCATCCCAGCTCTCTATCCGCTCCCTCATTGCAAAACATGGAGACCTCTCCTATGATGGACGTGCCATCGGTTTCTGATCATTCCCAACAAGTGGTAGACAGTGGATTTAGTGATTTGGGCAGCATTGAAAGCACTACAGAAAACTACGACAATCCGAGCAGCTACGATTCAACGATGGGCGGCAACGGAGGAGGGAGCGGAAGTAACGGAGGTGGCATGTCCGCAGCGGCGGTAGCATCTTCCTCGTCTTCGTCCTCAAGCTCAGCCACACCTTCGTCGTCGTCATCGTCGTCTTCGCAAGGCAGCAGCTGCTCCTTCATCTCCACGTCCTCCAGCACAGGGGTCGGCTCTCAGATCCCCATGGGCAGCTGTAGCCTTATCCAGCAAGCGGGTCCTGGACAAAACGGCGGAAACGGTGTACCACAACCACCTCCTCCTCCGCCCCCGCCTTCCTCTAGCACTCCGAGTTGCGGAATAAAGTCTCCGCAAGGCTGCGTCATCGAAAGACCGCCGAGTGCCAGCCAGCAGCAACAGCAGCAGAAAAAAGTCTCTCAGCCGACTCAACAACAACAACAACAAAACCCTCAACCGCAGCCTCCACCCTCCGCTCCTCCACCTCCTCCTCCTCCTCAACAGCAATCGCTCTCGCAGTGCAGTATGGGAAACGGCTTCGCCTCCACACCCATGATCATGGAGATTCCCGAGAGCGCGGGCAGCGCCGGAGGAGGTCGGAGTTTGTATGACCGCATGGGACAAGACTTCGGCGCCGGCGGTTACAGTCAACACTCTGCTTCGTTCAGTTTAGCCAAACTCCAGCAGCTGACCAACACCATCATGGACCCCCATGCAATGTCTTATTCGCATTCGGCCGCGGTCACGTCATATGCGACGAGCGTTTCCTTATCCAACCCGGGCTTGGCGCAGCTCGCTTCTTCTCCACACCCGCCTTTGCCCCAAGCTCAGTCCACTATGACTCCACCTCCAAATTTGAGTTCTGGCTCCATGAATCTCGGTTCGCCTTTGATCCAGTGCAACATGACTGGCGCCAACATTGGATTGCCGCCTCCTCCGCATACGCAGCGTTTGCAAGGCCAGATGGCCACAGTCAAAGGCCACATTTCAATTCGTTCCAAAGCCTCTCAGATTCCTACAGGCTCCCCTCACCAGCAGCAATTGTACAGCCGCAGCTCTGGCGCTGTGACCATGCAAGGCTCTCCGCGAACTTTAGCGGTGCAACGTGGCATGATGACGAACCTCATGCCTACCCCTGCTGCTTACAACTCAATGAACATGAATCCGCTCAATGCTGCCATGTCTGCTGGCTACCGAATGCCACAGCCCATGATGAACAGCGGGTACCACAGTAACCCGCCTTACATGAACCAGCCAGCCCAGTACCCCATGCAAATGCAAATGGGCATGATGGGAGGCCAGGCTTATCCGCAGCAGCCTATGCAGCCCAATCATCATGGCAACATGATGTACACGGGCCCCTCGCACCACAGCTACGCCGGCGTCCCCAAGCAGTCGCCTTACATGAGCAGATGAGCGACAGAGAACAAGCAGAGAGAGACGTTCTCCGCCGGACTCTGCATCTCTGTACTTTACCCATTTGTATCCACCACCCTCCAAAGTCTGGGCGAAACTGCAACAAGATGAGCTTGGTGGAGGAAGAGGACATAGAGACTGCGACGATTTCTTTTCCTTTCTAAATATGTTGTCGTCAAGCTCTGTTCCTTTTAGGTTCATTTCCCAATTGCCTGAGCTGGGGAGATGATCTAATGGACCTTTATTGTGGCAAGTGTCATGCTCCCCTTTGTGGACCAACAGGGGTTGGTTTCCACCGAAATGTACGCCACTGAGACAGAAGAGGCGAAGCATCAAAGCAGCTACAGGGGAAGTGGACCTAACTTTTCAAACTGAGAAACAAATGCATTTACGTTGCTATCGAACATACATTGAATCATGCACACAATCGTTCAATTGACATAGGAAGCCTTACCTAAAAAAAAAGAGACAAAATAATTGTAGATGGACTATTTTTTTTTTTTTTTTCGTTTTTTATTATATTATTATTATTATTATTATTATAATTATTATTTACTTTTTTTTTTTAATATGTTCTCGTTTTTTTTTCAATGACTGTTGAAATGCTTGTGTTTCAATCTGACCTGCTCATGCTTTATGTGTGTGGACAAAGTGATTCACGCTCGCTCATACGCTCACTCATGAACACATTCACTCACGCAGAGCTCTGTAGCCACTGGAGAGCTTACGTGGAGACGCACGAGGCGTCTGAGGTTCCTGTAAATCGGTGTCTTCCCAGTACGGAATCGTGTATATCCAAACATAACAGTGGCGGACGTCTGGTAGTAGTGACCATGCATCTATAGACTGGACTAAACGGAAGTCCTTGGAAACTAGTTAATGTAAATATTCTGGTACTACCTGGTTCACAGCACAGAAATCACAGAAAAGAGTTTCATAAACACTCCACCGATGTCAATAGTGGGAAGGTCTTTAATTTCATACTACAAAGTGCAGCGTCCATGTAACGTTAAAGGGGTTAACCACGCCTGCAGAGCAGATAGCATCGCGACTGTGCTCATCCGGTGATGTTAACGATGCCTCCTAAAGCAGGCACCTCAAAGTAAGTAGCGCTCCTCGTACTCCAGCTGATCATGGGGTAGTGATGTTAGCTATTAGCCACCAGAGGGAGTTGTACAAATAAGTAGATCCGTGTCTGCAATGCACACACGGACCAATGAACACACACACCCGGGATAAAGGTTAAAGTGCATGATGTCCTGAGATGGTTACTGTTTTAGGACAACGGGCAGAGAATTTCTTAATGTTCCAGTATTCATTGTCAATATGAGGAATCTTTCTCAAAGACCTGACGTTTCATATATTATTTGTGCGCTTTTGTTTTTCTGAATTTTATCAGACTGGGCAGCTTTCTTTTATGACAAGCTGACTCTTTTTGACTTTAGAAGACTTATTGTAGAGAAAATGTTTTTTCTAAAATATAAAAAAAAAAAAAGAAATTCTGACATGGATATTGGTACTGTCATTTTTTTCACTTCTGTTTCAGGAAAAAAAAACAATGCATATTTTTTAGCTCGACTCTTGGGGTAATATTATTAAGAAATTCAAAACTAAAAAAAATTACAACTCACTTTTAGTGAATTTAAGATGCCTTTAACCTTTCCATTCCATCTCATCTCTAGAGTTTTCTATCTTTGTGTAGTATATTAATGCTATTTTAAAACAAAAGGAAAAAAGAGATATCTAAAGGTCACTTAGCGTTATTTTCTTTTTCTTTTTTTTTTTCTTGGTTATTGTGCGTGTATAGGACAACTTCCTTACATCTATGAGGCATGTAAAAATGAGCTCAGTATATTTCTGTCTGTTTATATTGCTTACCTTTTCGTATACTTTGTAATTGTACATGGTGAATTGTAAGCTAAGAGAGAGCCTGGTAGCCGGCGAAAGAGAGAGAGCCAAGCTGGGGCGCTCGGTGATGGTCGGAAGCGTCCACCTTCCACTCCTCTCTGTTTTGTCCTTGTATGTATTTCCATTTATTCGTTTCTTTCTTTTTTTTTCCTTTTTTTTTTTTTTTTTTTTTTTTTTTCTTAGCAAGTACTTTCAAAGAACTCTGTACATTTTAACATGGAACAAAAATAAATTATGTTGAGCCATTTCACTTATTGTATTTCTTGAAAAATCTCAAGTTGTTTTTTATTTTTTTAGTGCTGTCAAACGATTAATCGCATCCAAAATACGTTTTTGTTTATGTGATATGTGTGTATTATGTATATTATGCATATATAAATACACACACACACATGATATATTTTGAAAATATTTACATGTGTATATATTTATATTTGTATAATTTATTATATATAAATATTTAATATAGAAATATAACACTTTTCTTAAATCTATACATGCATGTGTGTGTATTTTATATGTACGTACATAAATATACACGGTACACATTATGTAAACAGAAACTTTTATTTTGGTTTAATTGTTTGACGGCACTAATGTTTTTAAATGAATTCTCTCTTTTACACCGTGTGCATAATTATTAAGCACATTGATATTCTGATGATTTTTTTTTTTCAAGCACATTTTACCAGTTCCAAACCACATCAATCTTAACTACTACTGATTTTGTATTTAATCATTTATAAGTGATATATAATTGTCTAATGAAGGCTGGAAATGAAAAACTTTCCTTTCACTGATAAAATGAGCCAAAAAAAGAGGTTTAACTCAGACTGAGAAATATTCAAAGCTAAAGCAATACAGAAATTGCAAAGTTAAGACATGACCATTGGACAGCAAAATGCTCAGTGGGTCAGCGAGGTCAGAAAAGACAAGTTAACTGCAAAAGAATTAAGAATTGATGAGAAGAATTAGTTGTAAAACCATCAGGAAACATTTAGCTTCCAGCGCCACCGTTTTCCAGAATTGCAACTTTCCTGGAGTCTCCAGAAGATAAAATGCATCCTCCAGAATCTGGCAGTAAGTTTTAGGAGCTCATTTTAGTCAATCCTGCAAGACAGACTTCAGGACAGGAGATGCAATAAAAATATCAACGTGCCTAATAATTATGCACACGGTGTAGAATTCATTCCACTCTATCAAAGCCGGTGCATGGACAGGACATCTGTTTTAAACTGAACATTACCTTCGGGTTTAACTGGAAAGACTGTTTTTAGAGATTTGATCAACTTTGAAGTTGTATATATGCTACTAAATTTGGCCCCGTGAGCTTCAGTCAGATCGTGTGATTTATTCAAGTCTTGAGTCTTGTAAATGAGTAAAAACTGATCCATTACACAAAATAGATGCCTGATATTGTGAAAATAGCTTGAAATAGCTTTTGCATTTAAAAACAAACAGGGTTGAATGTTTTACAGTTTACAATAGTGTATTAGAAATACATAATTTTGTGCTGATTTTTCTACAGATATCCAGTTTAATAATACTTTATTATTGGATACAATTGCTGCAACCATGTTTTAGATATTAACTGAAAAGTTCATGTTAAATGACAATAATTGTTGATCAATTTTAAGCAGATCTCAATGTATGTGCTATTTATCATACTGTACTGTATAATGCTGTGACGCACTTGTAGCATGCAAATGTTTTTTTATTTATTTATATTTTTACAGTATAGTATATAATTGTCTTTGTCAATCATTGGTTATCTTAATATTTAATGGTATCGGACAGGTTTTTAATTGGAGAATCACATTATTTTATAACATCGCAGCATAACCTGGGGACACAACTTCTTTTGAATAAATTGTTCAGATTTCTTACAGTAAATCAAAGTTTTCTCTATAGATCGAGAACAAATACTAAATGCAATCTTTTGTTTTCATATCATGCATGGAAACAAAATATAACGTTTATAGGAACCGGATAAAAATGCATCTTTGTGGACACCAAAATGTTTTTTGTTGATGTGCAAAGAAAATGCTTTTAATAAGTATCAGCTTTGAGGATAAGGCACACACGTTATTTTTTAATTAAGTTTATTATGTCATTTTTAACCTGAATTCCCATCGTCAGAGGACAAGCTACCTTGAGCCAATGAAACAACGCTGTGCAGTGACGTGTATTGGCCGCTGTCCAATCAACTTCGAGAATAATAGGCCACTCGCTTCCGCACTATTTACCAATTGTATATGGCGTGGGCGGGGTCAACGTGCTAGACGTAGCCTGCCATTGGTTAGAGCGAGTGTCAATCATATATTTTCTCGTCACAAAATAACGGAGAAGGAAGCGACATTTCTGCTTCTGTCTAATTAAAGAATCCTGGGAAGTGGCAGAAAAAAATATCCAGAGATTGTAAGTATTAATTCACATCTACAATACAAGCATTCACACCCCAAAGAAAGAGAAAAGACGAGTGAAAACGCGAATGAATGAAGCCTTTTAATCCGTAGCTTGTCACAAGACAGTCCTGTGATGCGAGAGAAGGGAGGAGAAAACACTGACACGATGATGAAGATGATGATGTAGATGTGATCCTGCTAGAAGCAAACCCTTTTAAACAGCTATTCTTCTCTCCGGTAACCGGATAGGGATGTAGAATAACAAATGAACTCCGAGGCCTATCGGTTACCGTGAGGATGCTGACAGGTTGCTGCTTCAGATCTGCGTTATTCATGTAGTTTAGTCGCGTTTTCTTACTTTGTGTTCCAGCTGCCAAGATGATCCACAGCCTGTTCCTGGTGAACGCGTCGGGGGACATCTTTCTGGAGAAGCACTGGAAGAGCGTGGTCAGCCGATCCGTCTGCGATTACTTTTTTGAGGCTCTGGAACGAGCCACGGAACCGGAGAACGTTCCTCCGGTGATCCCGACCCCGCATCACTACCTCATTAACGTGCTCCGACACCGCATCTACTTCGTGGCCGTCATTCAGAGCGAAGTGCCTCCGCTGTTTGTCATCGAGTTCCTGCATCGTGTGGTGGACACGTTTCAGGTCTGATGTGTTTCTGATGATGGGAATACCGTGTGCTTTTATATTATTTACCATAGTGGATAAAAAGTAAAGTGGCAGTATCATGGTACTACTTTGAAACATACGCTACCTGTTTTTGAAAAGTACGATTTTTATTTTATTTTTATTTTTTTTAAGTAGTCTTTTCTGCTCACCAAGCTTGCATTTATTTGATCCAAAGTGCAGAAAAATTTTGAAATATTTTTACTATGTAGAATAACTGCTTTCTATTTAAACATATTTTAGAATATAATTTATTCCTGTGATCAAAGCTGTATTTTCAGCATCATTACTCCAGTCTTCAGTGTCACGTGATCTTCAGAAATCATTCTGATACGCTGCTCAAGAAACATTATTATTATCAATATTTAAAACGGTTGTGTACGGGTTTTTTTTTTCTAGATTCTTTGATGGATAGATCCAAAGATCAGCATTTATCTGAAATAAAAAGCTTTTGTAACATTATACGCTACAATACCATTTCATTGGAGTCAGTATACTTTTTTATTTTTGGGGGGAAAGAAATTATAGAAACTAATACTTTTATTTAGCAAAGATGCTTTAAATTGATCAAAAGTGATTATAAAGACATTTATAATGTTACAGAAGATTTCTATTTCAGATAAATGCTGTTCGTCTGAACTTTCTATTCATCAAAGAAACCTGAAAAAAATTACTGAGCTGTTTGAAACATGATGATAATAATAATAATAATAATACAATTATTATAATAATAATAATGTTTTTTTGAGCAGCAAATCAGAATATTAGAATGATTTCTGAAGGATCATGTGACTAGTAATGATGCTAAAAATTCAGCTTTGATCACATGAATAAATTACATTTTAAAATGTATTCAAACAGAAAACCGTTATTTTAAATGGTAAAATATTATATTATTTTCATAGAGTTGGCAAATTAATATTTCATAAGTTTGAAGATACAGACATGTTGTGGGCATTCTTGGCTTTTTTTTTTTTTTTTTTTTTTTTTTTTACGGGGCTTTTTTTAAATAGTGTTCATATCGATATTGGAATTACACCATATGCATTATTCATATTCATAAACCATGTGAAATATCATGTTATTAATGTTGCATTCAGTGTAACATCATAGTGGGGTTTTTTTTGTTTTGTTTTTTAAGAACTTTTGTAACACAGTGTTAAAATAATTAAAGGAAGTGACATAAAGTTTAGCTGCTGTAGTATAATATTTTATCAAATCCATAGTATGTGCATGGTACTCAAAGGTACTTTATATGAGTTTATTACCGAATTTAATATAAAGCATTATCTCAAAGTGCTACCGTCTCAAAGCATTATTTCTGAAAATGTTTCTCCCTGCAGGACTATTTCGGGGTTTGCACCGAGGCAGCTATTAAAGACAATGTTGTGGTGGTCTATGAGCTGCTGGAGGAGATGCTGGACAACGGCTTCCCTCTGGCCACCGAATCAAACATCCTGAAAGAGCTCATCAAACCTCCTACCATCCTGCGCACCGTGGTCAACACCATCACGGGTGCTCCGTGTTAGCTTGTGCTTTATTAGATATCCGTCAGCTTTTGAATGCATTATAACACTTTGTTCTGTTTCTTATCTGTGCACAGGAAGCACTAATGTTGGCGAGCAGCTTCCCACAGGTCAGCTGTCGGTGGTTCCGTGGCGGCGCACAGGTGTCAAATACACCAACAACGAAGCTTATTTTGACGTGGTGGAAGAAATCGATGCTATCATTGACAAATCAGGTAGGTCATCTTCTTATATCTTATAATACTTTACAGATCCAGTCCTAAAATGCAGATGTCTTTGCCTCAAATCGCTCACCTGTGAGTCAGTAACTCCTTCATGAATCTTTATATGTGTATTTTCCTCCTAAGGTTCCACCATCACAGCAGAGATTCAGGGAGTGATAGACGCCTGTGTGAAGCTCACAGGAATGCCTGATCTCACCTTGTCATTTATGGTAAATCTGGACATCTTTTCTAAATAAAAGCTTGTTTTGTTGAATGTATTTGAAGTCCTGAACAACTAATGACCGCTATCGGCCTGAATGCATCGACATCATATACATATACATCATATGTTTTTATTCATAACTAAAATTATGAAATTACTTTTGTTAGATGAAATAAAGTAATAATGAGAAAAAAAAAAAAAAAAATATATATATATATATATATATATATATATATTATTTTATTTTTTATTTTTTTCTTCTCATTTTTATTAGGCTTTTCTCAACCTAATAAAATAAGTTCATGTTTTTTCCATTTTTATATATATATATATATATATATATATATATATAAACATGAACCTATTTTATTTCAGTTAGAGGCCAAGACAACAATTTTTTTATTTTTAGGTGCGAAAACTACAAAAACTAAATTAAATAAAAATTGTAATATATTATAAGAAGATATAATTAAATATTTAAAAAATAAAAATGAAAAAGCATGTAACAAGAATACTAAAATTTAAAATGTCAACTGAAAATCGCTAATTAATGGCTAAAAAGCTCATTCACAATATGAATATTATGATAGCATGTAACTAATACTAAACACTGATTTGCAGGCTTACAGCTGGTCATGTGATCTGAACAAGATACTTGGTGCACTCTGTAATGTTTTGACACCCTTACCTTTCAAAACGGTTATTTATATCTTTATATGTCAGACATTGTTAATTTGACATTTTTACATTTATGCATCTGAATTTGCAATTATGCAATGAGGGATGAATTGCCAACTTCACTTTGAAGTTCAAGCTTGTAATATATTCTATGTTACTGTATACGAACCCATTTTATTCCTGCATCTTTGATTCTGTAGAACCCTCGGCTCCTGGACGACGTCAGCTTCCACCCCTGTGTCCGGTTCAAGCGCTGGGAGGCCGAGCGAATCCTGTCCTTCATCCCACCAGACGGCAACTTCCGCCTCCTGTCCTACCACGTCAGCTCCCAGAAGTGAGGACTCCTGATGCATCTTCAGACAAAACAATGACACTGACATATTTTAAGATCAGTCGGTGCAAGTGTCTTTGTTGAAACAGCTCAGACTTGCGTTTCAGTCTGGGACTAGGCTTAAACCTTGTTTGTGAAACCGGGGGAAATGTAATGTATTGCTTTGATTTCAAAGCTGAATTTCCCAGTCTTGAGTGTCACATGATCCTTCAGAAGTCATTCTAATATGCTGATTTGAAGAAACATTTCTGATTATTATCGATGTTGAAAACAGTTGGGCTGCTTCATATTTTTGTGCAAATGGTAATGTTTTTATTTATTGATTTATTTTTCTCAGAATTCTTTGAATGGACTTTTTTTTTTTTTTTTTTTTTTTTTTTTTCTTTTTTTTGGGTCTTCACTGTCACTCTTGATGAATTTAATGCATCCTTGATCAAAAAAAAAAAAAGCATTAATTAATTTATTAAGAAATCATACTGACCCTAAACTCTTGCACGTTAGTGTGCATAACTTTGCTTGTTATTTTGCAATGCAGTGTAGAGTTAGACCTGTGATTGGTGTGTTCCTCAGCCTGGTGGCCATCCCGGTGTACGTGAAGCACAACATCAGCTTCAGAGAGGGCAGTTCTCAGGGGCGTTTTGAGCTCACCCTCGGCCCGAAGCAGACTATGGGTAAAGCGGTGGAATCAGTCCTGGTGAGCAGTCAGCTGCCCCGCGGCGTCCTCAACGCCAACCTCAACGCCTCACAGGGCACCTACACTTTTGACCCGGTCACCAAGGTAAACAAGGGTTTATTGTGTTCTGTGTTCATGGTTCTGATGTGTAACTGACAGGGTTCCTACACAGTTTGGAAAAATATGGAAAAAAGAAAGCGGAGTATGGAAAAATATTTGCATTTCCAGACTTTTGCCCCTATTTAGTTTTCTATAATAGAAAATTAAGAATTTAATGAAAGTGTCTTTGTTTCTCAGCCGCCATTGAGGATGCATTAAATTGGACATGAGTCCTTGATATTAGAGGTACTACCTTAAGTAAAGCCAAATTTTGAGCAAATAGATCTTTATTAATTCATGTGCATCCATGCTTTCATTTTCTACATAGTAAGAAGGCAGTGATGCACGACGGAAATAGGTTATAGTATCTATAAAACTAGAAATTGTAGTGTGTAAGCACACTAACAGAATTCCCATGCACATGTGAATAGTTTCCATGTGCATGCAGAAGTCTGTGGTGGTGGTGTTTTTGTTGTTCACACCAAGAACAATAACTATAAAGGTAACTAGAGGCTCCAGCATCTTTTAAAAGTCAGTGTTGTCAAGTGTGATATTTTTCCGCTTGCGTTTTATTTTTACTCGTGAAGCTGGGAAGTTCTCTGCGATCATGTGATGATTAGTTCAGTGATGACAAAAGTTAAATGCATAAATAGCAGGTCATAATAATTTACCAGAAATGGGCTCGTTTTGTTTCTGCTTGTTAATCACAACACAGCAAAACAAAACGTGAACGTTTAACTGGTGGTAGCTGCATACTAATGTTGCGGTGGATTGTTATTTGCAGCTTTTGTCTTGGGATGTGGGTAAGATAAACCCCCAGAAACTGCCCAGTTTAAAAGGAACTATGAGTCTCCAGGCCGGAGCGTCCAAACCTGATGAAAACCCAACAATCAACATCCAGTTCAAGATTCAGCAGCTGGCCATCTCAGGTACAGTCCATCAGTGGTTTCTCAACTGATTTCGCTTCGGACGTTACATGGGACATAACGTGGTGACCCAACACATTACTAAAGTTGTTTAACAAGATGGTAGAATAACAAAAATCACTTCTGAAAGCATTTCAGCCCAGCTAATTGTATTCAAACGGCAACAGTTATATATATATATATATATATAATTAATTCCGGTTGTTTTGTGAATTACTTAATTATGCACCATAGAATTTGCAACATAGGATATGAAATGTTTTGCATTCAAATATATAATTAGTCTATTCAAATAGCACATTTGTTTCAGGCACCCTGGAGATTTTCTTCTGTTAAAATAAATGTGAACAGACAAATTTTCACAGCTGACCTTCAGTCAGTAAATTGTTTCTTTAATCGCCCGCAGGGAACGTATTAAAGCATATGAATTAGCAATTGAAAACATTTATGACAATTGTATTATGTGGCCAGGAGATGGAGCCGTTCTGATGCGGAAACAGATGGTTTGAGCAGCTGTGCGTGTAGCATGGAGCAATGCTGGCGCAGGTTGACTGGTTATTGATTTAGTGCTTTCGCAGTCACAGCCTTTCCCCAAAAACTCTCTTGTGCCAAATACACACCTGTTTTGCAACTTACATGTTTGCTTTCCGCTTTCTCACCCAACAGGTTTGAAAGTAAATCGGTTGGACATGTATGGCGAGAAGTACAAACCTTTCAAAGGCATCAAATACATGACCAAGGCCGGCAAATTTCAAGTCCGAACCTAGACGACCTCGCTCTTCTTGCATTCCGTAATTAATTCGATTGGTTTACGGCGAAATGGGGAACAAGTTTGAGTAAATACATCTCCTTTTGGAATGCACTTCAGGATCAATTCAGGAAAATGTATGACAAGACATCTGACTTCCAGAGAGATTATGTTGTTGTTATTAACACTATCAAAATGTGCTTCTACAGGTCCACCCGAGTTAAAGGGACAGGAACTACATAATCCTGTTTTATTGCGTCCATATTATTTGCAGCTTCTCTGGATTACGGTTGCTCTCTTTACTTGATTTCTTATTGCCAGTTTCAGACCTCTCTGCTCTCCTTCACACTGTATCTTGAGATTTTCTTCATGAGATGGAGCTGCGCTGTTATGTATTGATCTGTGCTCTCCTCCTCTGAGGAGCGAGGCGATAGGCGACTCATTTCTGCATTGCAGAACAATAATCTTATATTACCATTACAGACTGACTTCGGCCTCCGTCCCCAATGATTGTGTGCAAAGTAAACCAAATTTTTCAAATGGTCAAACACTGAACTTTTATCTTTGTTTACTGTGGTATTATGACAGTATACATCTTTTGTTTGAATTGTTATTGAAATGTGTTTCTTATGCTATTTATTGCCTGTCTGGCCATAAGCAAATGATTTAAAGCATAACTGACCACAACAATCCATACCTGATGCTTGATTGTTCAGCGTCTCTTGTTTAACCCTGAATGCAACATGCATTTTAAAAATGATGGACTTGATACACGGTACTTTTGAAGTGCAGATTTAGAGATTTGATTATGGATACTGATTGAAATATACACCGAGTAGGAAATATGTGAATTTTGTTTTTAGCTTCTATTGATGTTGTTTTCTTTCCTCCATACTGTTTTTCAGATAAATACAACTGTTTACAGTGCTATGAAATGATGATGATAATAATAATAAAAAGATTAAAAAAATACACAAAGTGTCCCATGTTTGGCAGCATGCTTCTTTAAAACCAAGCGAACTGCAGAAACGCTGATTAAATTGTGAATTATGTTATAAAATGTATATATCTGGAAACTGACTTGTCACCATGTGGTGAGGATAGTTTGGCAACGTGACCTATCTTTTGAGATTAGAAAAAACCGTTAACACGTTGCTTCCCTTAAATTCTGCCCAAATGACATCTTGTCACCGCGATGACGCAATTTTAACCCCCTCGGTCCACGACACCCTCTGAACTCCATTCCGCGACTTACTTCAGTCTCTCGCCGCCTCTCCTTCCTCCTCTTCATCGTCTTTTAACTCTAAAACTTCCCTAGAGTACATAGACGAGACACAGAGGAAAGTTAAAGGGTCTGTCCCATAATGAAATAGCAACTTTTTTCCTTCTCGTGTAATTCGCCTTGTCATGTCTTCTTGACTGCTTGGCAGTTTTTAACCCGTGCAGCAAAATAACTTTTCATGTTTCTCTCATTAGCACTGCATTTTAAGCTAAATCATAATGACGTTTTAGTCATGTGGAACTTGCATGTACTATTTTTAAGTAACCGTCGTTTAAATCTAAATGGGATTTGACAAGACGCACAAAGAACGTGTTCATCGCTTGGTAAGTCCTTATTGCATATTATTTCTTATGACTGGGAAACTTTTTCTGTTTGAAATAAAAAAATAAAAAAAAAGGGTATAAAACTGCAGTTTTGCAAGAATGAAATTTGTGTATTCCGCTGTGTAAGTTTGTGTATCCCTAATGAGGTGATTAGCGCAATACACATCGATTACTGATAAGTTTTTCCACTGTATTATGCGATGATAATGATAAGAACCATCAATGTTACAACACCGGAACAGCCGTTGTTACAATGTACCGCACGCGTTAAAAATGTAACATTCTATTTGCTCGTTTTGTTACATTCTGTTTCTTTGTGAGAATTCGCGCCGCGGGTGTTGTTTTCTTTATGCGGAGGGGGGCCTTGCTGATGTGTCGCTTCTCTCACCCTTCCAAGGAAAACTGTCACTTGTTTGTCAACATAGATCGGAAAAGCTAATACAGGCGTGTACCTGCCGCAGTTTAAGCGATCATCGCCGATTTTTACACCTTTTCCTCAGCTCTCCATTTTTGCCGCCAGTTAAAGCGCCGGCTGAGTGAGGAGCCACGTGCTCAAGTCTCAGAGCGCGTGCGAAACACTTGACTGGATTGCTTTTTATATGTGAGCCATTTAACAATAATGCAGGATTCCTTAGTCATCAACGGCACTGTATTATTACTTTTCGTTTGTCCCTTCTAATAGGGTTCAGGCTGATTTATTAGCTCTTTGCTGCTCAGTCAGACTAGGCTGCTTGTCATTCAAAAGATCGGTCACTACTAATAAATTAACCCTTAAATATTGCTTTAACGCGGGGTGAGTTATAAAGCACTTATAAACTAGCTAAATGAGTGGAGTTACTATGTTACCACCATCCTCCTGTGACGGTACAAGTTAGTTATAAAAATATGCAAGATTTGCAGGACAAAAACAATTCCACATGTAAGTATAATTTCACGTCTGTCTAATTTGTTTAACTCTCTATATATTCTCCAATCAAGCTTGCATTACAAGTTAAAAAGCTTGACTGACCTGGCATGGAGGGTTGTAGCAAGTAGTTTTTTTCCTGTGGATGCACAGTGCACAACCCTTAGGAAAATTAACCATGGTTTTACTATAGGAAAAGTGTAGTAACCATATGTTTTTTTTTGTTTTGTTTTTTTGGCGTATTGATTACTATTTATTACTATAGTACAACCACTGTTTTACTACAAATACCATGGTTAGTGTAGCAAAACTATGGTTAATCTGTGGTCACTATGGTTTAATTATAGTAACAATGTTTTTTTGTTTTTGCTTTTTGTAATTTTACACAATTTTACACGGGTTAGGGACACTTTTTAGGCTATAGCATATGCAAATTATGTTAGCAGATGAACATAGAAATATATCAAAGTTTAAGAGAGCGAAAAACACCGAACTAATCTGCTCACTCAAGCATGCACTTTCTGCTTATGCAAGCATTGCCATATCTTGTGCAGCTGTCATATATGCATTTAAAGAAAACAATCAGCCTACTCTTTATATAGCACTTGAAACTATAATTGGGAAAACACCCAATAAGGTTATTTTGCTCATACTTGTAAACAAGTCCTGTAGACTAGACTAAAACTTATGTTAATATTAAAAGTCATACTAGCCATGCCTTAGAGAGCAAGAGGACTGGGTTACTTCCAGTGTGTGTGTGTGTGTGTGTGTGTGTGTGTGTTGAGCGATGCTACGGTCTTAATCTACTGTATTAATTACTCTGCAGCAGCCTATGTGAGAATTAATAATCTATCGAAGCATGAAGCGAGGCACCGAGGGAATTCCTCATTAAAGCGCTATTATCTCCACAAATACTTTACAGAATAAATAATGCGCCATTGCGAAACGCAACGTTTCGTTAACGACTCCTCACGTATCTTAACCACGCGATGCCTCAGCAACAACACACAATGCGTGCGCGGCGTGACCCGTAGTTACCGTTAAAACATTTGAGTTTATTGACGGTCCCCGAGCGCCGAACAAAGAGCGTCGAGCGAAAGTCCTGCATTGACTCGAAGCAGACAAACAAAGAGCTGTGGAGAGAAATGGAGAGCTGTCTCATGGGGATTCGCCATTCTAACACAGCATTTGCTCACATTTCGCACGTAGTTCCTATCGTCATTCAGCACCTCTGTGTCTTGTCTGGGGTTTCTTTACCTTTGCACTTAATTGTAAGAGATTGTATAGTGATCATGAGATGTCAGGCTGGTATTGTCAATGTCTTTTGACTTATGACCTTTGACAGACAGACAGACTGATAGATAACTTCTAGATGGATATACATATTTCTAGATAGAAATATATTTCTAGATAGATAGAGATTGATTGAATTATTATATTATAACATGTATCATGGTAATGTTAACACAAACCTGTAAAGGGCTAGTATGTTTGATTGTAATAAATAATTCCCTCTATATGCACACACACGCACACACACACACACACACACACACACACACACACAGTTAATTTGACCAAAACTGAAATGTATCCTAAACCTGACCTTTTTCTCCCACACAGCCCCCGATCTGCCTTCACTGGCAATGACCAGAACTGGTTTCTGTCTGCATCCAAATGACATCAGTTCTGTGTAACGGAGAGATGCTCTCCATCACCTGCGGCCGTGTTCCTAACGTACCTGCACCTGCAGGTGAATGACGTCATGCCCAGAACTGTCTCCTTAAAATAAGGAGTTCCTCTTGTGCCTTTTAAGACCCTTTCCAGACGTTCCTCTCTGTGGCCCTAACTCAGCACTCACACTTTATGGACTGGTCTGTGCTGTGCTGTAAAGAACCTTATTTTTTACCTTGTATTTTTAAACCGTTAGCGGCCACTTTTACCGCTCTCTTGTCCCGTAAGAGAGCGGGACCCTCGGTATGCACAAGCTGAGGGGAGGCCCTGGCCCTCCCGTCCAGGACATATATGAATTCTCTCTGGACGAGGAGGACCCTAAAGTTTTCCTCGGGGCCAGGAGCGCAAGGGTGGTGTCTCCTGCGGCCGACTACATCAGGTCCGAGCATGAGCAAGCCGGCATGTTCTCCTTGCCGCAGATGGAGGTGGACCAGGAACCGATGGAGGCTGTGGTACCTCTTAAAAAGAAGAGAAAGAGATGCGGCGTGTGTGGGCCTTGTATGAAGAAGGAGAACTGCGGTACCTGCAGCAACTGCCTAAACCGGAAGATCGGACACCAGATCTGCAAACTGAGAAAGTGTGATGAGCTGAAGAGGAGGAAGAGCCCATGGGAGGTAAAGATGCTGCACTTCTGTTTTTGTACATAAAAGCATATTATATAGGCCTAGCTATTAGTGCTATTTATTATTAGTACTATTAGTGTCATAAGTAGCACAGGTATATTTGTAGCAATAACCAACAATACATTGTATGGGTCAAAATTATCCATTTTTCTTTTATGCCAAAAATCATTAGGATATTAAAGATCATGTTCCATGAAGATATTTTAATATGCATTGCCAAGGACTTAATTTGGACCACTTTAAATGTGATTTTTCTCAATATTTAGATTGTTTTGCACCCTCGGATTCCAGATTTTCAAATAGTTGTATCTCATCCAGATATTGTCCTACATCAATGAGAAGCTTATTTATTCAGCTTTCAGGTGATGTATAAATCTCAATTTAAAAAAATTGACCCTTATGACTGGTTTTGTGCTCCAGGGTCACATATATTATGCACACACAAACTTTTATTTTGGATGCAATAAATTGCGGTTAATTGCCCAGCACTAACATCTATGCATCTTGTCTGCCAGTTTTTTTTTTTTTGGAGGATTTAACACTAAAGGCTGTGCTGCAGTCATTAGTTCCTGTTTACTAGCTGTTATTGGTCCTCCTAGACACATTCCTCACCTGTCCCGTCCTGACACGTCTCCTTTCCTCCTTCCATACTTGCTTACATTGTAATGACCTGAAAATATGGCCAGTTTCTTAGAGTCTCAAATAAGAATCGTCTTACTCTTTTTATATAAATAGCATTTATCTCCATTTCAAACCTTTAATGTAGTCCTTTCAAGTACAAGACACTCACTGCATTCATTTCCATATATGCTATCCAATATTTTATTTGGTAACACCGTTTCATTGGTTGACATTAGATAACTATCCCAAGGCTTAAGCCTAGTCCCAGACTAAAATGCAAGTCTGAGCTGTTTCAATGTGAAGAAACCTGCTCTGACTGATCTTAAAATATATCAGTGCCTTTTTGTCTCAAGATGCACACCAGAAATGTGCTATTTTTTTTTTTTCTAAGGCATGTTTATAAAAATAACTATAGCTTAATCCTGGCTTAGTCTAAGCCCTGTCCGTGAAACCAGGCCTAAATTAGTTAACCTGAACTAACTATGAAAAATACTTCTAAAAGACGACTTATTACAAAAATCAAAAGTTGTGTCTGTTATTATTATTTAATGATCCTGAACAGTTTTTATGAAACTAGCATTATTTAATTAGTATGATATTTTGATTTATGTTACTCTACATGCTATATGAGATGTTTACTGGGAGTTAGTGGTGTATTACACTATACATCGCTTGCATTAAGAGGCTTTGACTCTGTTGTGGTAACTGCTGGCTGTTTGTGTGTTAAGGAGCATGTTTGTGTTTGGGAGGTTAGTTAAGGTATGAAAATCAGCCCAATGAGACTGAAAAGCATTGAAGAATTGCTCAGCTGCCCACAGCAAAGCTCCCTCTCAACAGCTTAGCAAAATGAGCCTCTCTTTGTTTTATTGTTTATAGTGTGCTTTTTTTAAGAAGCAGCTGCTGTAGTGTGTCTTTTTTTCCAGCAGTGATCACATACGACGGTGGCTGATCATGACTAAAGCTGGCTACACATTTTCGTGTTTTCTTCCTTTTCTTTTTTCTCTTTTTTGTCAAAGAGCGGCTGTCCGTAAGGCAGTTATTCTGACAAATAAATCAAGAAATGATCTGCAGCAAATTTACCAACTCTATTTTATTTTATTTTATTATTATTATTTTTTTTTTTAAGAAAAGATGAGTGTTTGTTTGCCCATGTCGATATCGTTGCCATGACATCAGGTTGTTGTGGGTGGTTGCCAGGTTGTTGGTTTGTGTTTGATAAGATGTTATGAGTGGTTTTTGGCAAAAAAATTTTAGTTGCTAGGGTATTCTGTGAGGTTGCTAGGTTGATGTTTACTGGCCTTTTTACTCAGTATTTTTGACTTGTTTCCTATTACAAATATCTAAACATTCTTAAATCAAGATACATTTACTTAAGAAGTAAAATGACTGTTATGTCTGTTAATTATTTAGTCATATTTTCTAAAATATCTACCAAAATGAAGTGAGTTTATACTTAAAACAAGATTATCTGTCCGTGCAGTAGAAGAAAAATAAATTTAATTCAAAGGAAATAATCCTTACAAATGATCCTAATAATCTTTGTCCCACTGACAGATCATTTTCTTGTTTTAAGCATAATCTCACTTGATTTTGATGCATTTTTCAGAAAACATGACTTGCATCTTGAGAATGTTTTTTATAATGGAAAACAAGACAAAAATACTAGGAAAATATTTTTTTAATTTATTTTTATTTTTTGTTTTTGCAGTGTAGCTTATCCCTATGGAAGGCCGTTTCTGCCACTGAATAAAAAATAAAAAAAAGTTATTGCAACTTTTTCTCTCACAATTCTGCCTTTTTTTTCTCATAATTGCGTGATATAAACTTGCAAGTTAAAAAGTCATAATTCTGAGATATAAACTCATAATTCTGAATTCTGAGAAATAAAGTCAGAATTGCATGATATAATCTCACAATTATGACTTTTTTTCTCATAACTGCGTGATACCAACTCACAATTCTGACTTTTTTTGGAGAATTCTGAGAACATATCAGTCTTTTTTTCCCCCTCAAAACTGAAACTGACTTTAACTCGCAATTGCAAGTTTATATCTCACAAATCTGAGAAAAAAAAAAGTCGCAAAAAAATTTATTCAGTGGCGGAAACAGGCTTCCATATATCCCAGATCAAGTCTCTGCTTTAATAAGTATGTTTTTGATGCCTGTTTGATTATTTGCAAAGACAAAAAAATGTAATTTCTCTTAATTAAATAAAAATAGCACAGCTCTCCTCAACAAGCCACACAATTTCAGGGATTATTCATGTCCGAAGCACAAACAGTGTGAGTTATGCACAGATGTTTGATACGTATGGCTATGGGATTGTGCAAACAGAATGTTGCTAATGAAGCACCACTAATAATGTGACTGGTTTTATTAAATAATCTATTTAGCTTAAAGTGTTTAGGATCTTTTTGTCTGTCTTTTGAGGCTCACATGGGTTCCAGGTGTGTGTATATGTGTGTTTGAGCAGGTTTAGAGTCTCCGCGCGGAGAATTCCTTTTGCTTACTTTATATACTCTGCTCTTTGACCTTTGACCGTTAGAGGCGTGGGGGCTGACCTGTGGCCAAATAGAAGAGGAAGGAGATCGGGGGAGGGAGAGCGCGAGAGAGAGGAAAAAGAGAACCAGAAAGAGGAGATGAGAAGTACTGAAAGCAAAATAAAACGAGAAACGGTGGAAAGGTAAAGGAGAAATGCAGATAAACAGGAAATGCTGAAAGCGCAAAGGACAGGGAGGACAATTGAAGGAAAGGTATCCAAGTCTCTGTGTGGGAAATGGACAGAAAACAACAATACTTCCTCTCTCTTACACTCCCGTCTCATCTTCCCTCAAACTAATTATTGACCATGCAATTCAAGGCATGGAATGCAAGACTTCTGGTTACATTTTAGCAGGAAAAAGCATTGGTAGCTAAGTAGACATGGATGTTTGACTACTCCGGATACTGAAAATTCATTTTGGTAGCTTCATTTCACATCAAAGCATTCCTCAGTTCCATCATGACACATGATTTTGTTTTATAGACCGTAAGGTGTTCCTGTAGATGTTCCAGGAGCATATGGAAAATGTAAATGTTTCTAATGTTTTTAAAGTAGGCTCTTATGCTGACAAAGGCTGCATTTATTTGTTAAAATAATACTGTAAAACAGTAATAGTGTAAAATATCATCACAAGTTAAAATAAGGTTTCTATATGGTATCACTTAAAGCCTTTATGTATAATTCATTATAAATGGTTATTAAATGCTGCAGTGCATTATAATAATAATTATTAATAATGTGCGTTGTAATACAATATATCTTGTTGTAAATAATTATAACCAAATTTAAAATGCATAGTGTAACAATGAACTGTGGTTACAGTTATTCATGATATTGTACAATGCATTATAAGATGCATTACAAGACATAATGTATTTTATAATGCAATATACATAGGCTTTAAGTAAATATTTTTTAAAACGTGTTTTATTTTTGTGATGCAAAGCTGAATTTTCATGTTTCATGATCCTTCAGAAATCATTCGGATTAAATATGCGGATTAAATACTTTGTTGAAAAGGTTGTGCTGCTTTAGTTATTTATTTATTTGGTGGAAAACGATATATATTTCTAAGGATTCTTTGATTACTATAAAGTTCAAAAGAACCTCATTTATTGAAACAAATCTTTTGTAGCATTATGAATGTCTTTACTGTCACTTCTGAAAATTCTTAATTAATTGTAAACTGTTGAAATCGACGCAGAGTATTCAGAGCGCATGAAGTCATGCTGGAAGCTGAGCGATAATACGTGGAAATGTTTAACTTGTATACACATTTGTATGCAAGCATCGCTATTAATATTGCATTTTAACTAAATCATAACCCTAAGTAGTCTATTCGTCTTTAACATGTAACTTGTCCCTTATTGTATTTGCCACAAACACCACTATGTGCTAAAATGACCTCAAATGATTACATAACCTTGTTATCACCTTGTTGATAAAACTAGTGAAAAAAAACATATTGAAGGAGGCATCCGGGTTGTGTCTAAAGAGCAGAATATCAGAGACTTGGACTCTTTTGACTTGCAACCATCCAGAACACCCCAGCATTACGATGGCCAACTTTGAGAGGAAATACGAGTAATACTTGCCTGTACAATTTCAAAACAAATAGTAGTAGTAGTAGTCTGGCTGTCAACAATATCAGTTTCATCAGTCAGACATTTTTTTTTTTTTTTAACTTGTCAAAGACGTTTTTTAAAAGACCAGTTTGCTGTTTTTGTTTACTAGCTGAGATCAGACAAAGGATCAGGTGGATTAGATTTAAATGGGGGCTGTGTGTGTGTGTGTGTGTGTGTGTGTGTGTGTTTGTCAGGGTCACCCATCCCCCCTTTCCCTCCTCATCACTTCACTGAGCACATGAAGGAGACCGGCTCCAAAATCTACTACCCATGCAAGTCTCACATGTGCAGCAAAACATTCATTAATACATCCCTGAATACTGAGAAACCCAGTAATATTCACTCAAACTAACCCAAAATCCAGATTCACAGAGCGTTTTGACTTGGCATGTGTGCACAAACACCTATTCTGAGCACTTGTGTATTTGAGATTGAAATTTTGAAAGATATTATCTTTGGAGAGCTGGAACAACAAGCCTCGCTGTGCTACAGTGTCCGTACTGGCCATATTTCATTGAGCTGACCTCTGCACTATACCACCGGCTGACTTCACTATTGCCTGGCAACCAAATCACATTATAGCCTTCTCCACCAATCAGAGATTTGCTGTGAGTCAGAATGAAAGCAGACCCAGCGTGCATGACAGGTAGCAGCACTCAATAATGCTAATAAACCCCAACCAGTCACTGAACGGGAATAATTACTGTAGCTGCTGGTTGTCTTTGTGTTAGGAAGATGAGCAACATTAAGCGGTTTGGAGCTAAATTTGCATTATATCCGATATAGGTGTAAAAAGGTGCATTTGAAATGAATGACAATGTAAATAATGCAAAACTAAAGAGGGCTCTTCACAAATGACCATCACAGGCCGTTTATTGATCCATTCACTGCAGTGTGTATCAGTCAGTGCTACAGCATATACAGATGCTGCATCAGTCATGTGAGAGTGCTTTGGAGAGTTTTTAATTTGAAATGTAATGCATTATTGCATCATACAAATTAAAAGTCATGCAGTTTCGTTAACACTTTTTGCATAATTTTTCCCTCACTGTCATCATGTGACACTGCGGTAATGCTATGCTTGCTGTGTTGGGTTTAATGCATTACTAACTAATTAATTACTGTAATTTTAATTACATTTCACTTGATAAAGTAAAGTAAGGGATTACCATTAACGTTTCTGTAATTTAATTACAGTTACTTCTGATGTAATAGCATTAAATACTGTGTGGACTGTGTAGATAAAACAATAGTGGATTTAACATCAGCATTTAACATATAATATTAAAATGTGTGTTTTTAATGTAACCTTTCCCTTTAAATACTTCGGACAGTCCAAGAATAATTAATGTAACTTTATATTATTTATTTGAATGAATTAAAAGAGCAATTCCATGTTGTTCAGCTGCTCCAGGTTGCATATCAAGTAAAAAAAAAATACAAGGATAGACATGAAACACAATTTTAATTCTGTGAAATAAAAAAATTGCTTAAATTTAGAAAGTAATAAGTAATGCAATACTTCTAAGAGAGAGTAATTAGTATAGTAATCTCACTGTAAAAAGTGATAAATTGGCTTAACTTAAAATTGAGGAAACCCGTTGCCTTAAAATTAAGTACATAATAATAATAATAAAAAAAAAGTTAAGTGAACTCAACAATTCAATTAACTTATTTTTTTAATTATCATTTACTTAATTTTAAGGCAATGGGTTTCCTCATTTTTTTTTAAGTTAAGTCAACTTATCACTTTTTTACAGTGTAATTACACTGTAATTAGTAATTAATAAGGTTTTTTTTTTTTTTTTTTTTTTTTTTTTTACAGTAACTTACCCAACACTGTATGCTTGGCTTGCAAAAGATGTTTGAGTAATTTTTTTTAGTGATATTTTATTTAAATGATCCCTGAACATAATTATTTGCAAGCAATGTATAGATGTTGTACTGCTTCCAGGGTAGACGTGGTGTCATGCGGACTGCAGTAGATTATCATTTTAGATTGTTTTTGTAAGTAAGTAAATGAATAAATAAATAGAAACTTAGCATACATTAGTTTTACTTAGATAGGTCAGGTATTAGGGTACATATTCAAAAAGTAAATTTTTTGAGTATTTTTTTCTTTTTATGTAATTTTCACTATTCTCTATGATGATTCTTTTTGCATTCTGTATTGCATTGAATACATTGCTATATTACAGTGGAAAAACTGTAAAAATATACATAAAGGTATTAAAAACACATACTACCAAGATAAGTTTGGTATTAAGATAAGAGCGTGAAAAAAAGACATGAATCATTTTTATCTCATCTCAAGTCATGAGTCAGAAAGGTTTAAATGATGACAAAGCTCATAAAATAGAACATGCTTAATAAATAATCAAATTCTGTCCTTTGCATTTATACGTGTGTCTATATCGTCCTAATGCACGGTGAGGAGGAGAGTTTGAGCGGCTAAAGACTCTCCGAGGACCACAGCTGGAGAACTGCAGAAAATAGTTGAGTCTCGGGGTCAGAAAAAAAAAAAAAAAGAAAAGAAGTCAAACAGCGCCTACATCAGCACATGTTGTTTGGGAGGGTTTCAAGAATAATTCTCCTCACTCATCCAAAAACAAACTCCAGCATATTCAGTTATCAGACACGACTGGAGCTTTAGATGAGACTGGCTTCTATGGTCAGATGAAACTAAAACATGAGCTTTTTAGCAGCAAACTCTCAAGATGGGTTTGGTGAACACAGGGATAAAAAGTACCCCATGTGTACAATGAAATATACTGCTGTATTTCTGATGTTGTGGGCCTATATTTCTGCTGGAGGTCCTGGACATCTTGTTTAGACGCATGCCATCATGGATTCTATGAAATACCAACAGATAAAAAATCAATAAGTGACTGACTCTGTTAGAAATCTTATAATGGGCCGTGTTTGAATCTTCCGACCGTACAATAATCCAAACACAAACCTCAAAAACAACACAAAAATGGGTCACTGAGCACAAAACCAAGCTTCTGCTGGTCATTCCAGTCCTCTGACCTGAACCCTGTAGAACATGAGTGACCTGAAGAGAAGAAGCTGTGAATCTAAAGGGTCTGGAGTGATTCTGGATGAAGGAATGGTCCCTGATCTCTCGTCAGGTGTCTCTGACCTCATCAGCATTACAGGAGAACATTTAGAGCTGTTAAACTGACAAATAGAGGTTTCAAACAGTATTGAATAAAAGGGTGCCGTTAATTGTGGCCAATGTGTATTAGAGAAAAACATTTATTTCATAATGATATTTCCCCCCATTTTAAATTCTTATTATCCAATGAAAGGTTCGATTTTTGTGATTTTTAAAAAAAATAAAAGATCAAAAGGATTAACAATGCAGATTAATTATCACAGCCTTCTTTGATCATATTTACCAAGAGTGCTGATATTTTTGGCCATGACTGTGTATATGTGTATATATATATATGAAGTATTGCATATTATATTAGAGTATTCGTCCTCTTTTTATTAAAATTGTCATGAAAATATTGCACAATAACAAAAAAGTTATTATTTGTTGCCCTAAGAAAAAAAAAAGCTTTATTTAGCAAAATTCTTATTTTATAATTGTGTGTGTGTGTGTGTGTGTAGGTTCAGTTGTGTATTGGAGCAGGCTCTTAGAAACTCTATGTGGATTAGTTCAATTTGAGGTGGCTATTGTTCAAGAAAAGGGGGAGGAGAGAGTTAATTAGGATTGTTAATCCTTCTGTTATTACAACGATGTCTTAACCCTCATTTAAACTCACGCAGACATGCACACACACAGAGACCTTTGCAGTACTTTGACAATGATGCCTTAACGATGTTTCTGTAGTCTCACTCCTCTTATTACGAGAACTGTGTGTGTGTGTGTGTGTGTGTGTGTGTGTGTGTGTGTGTGTGTGTGTGTGTGTGTGAGAAAGTGGGTTGGGGGGTCACAGGTAGGATTACGACAATTTTCTGACTGTCCTAAGGGGATTTGCTTTGATACGGCCTGAGTCACCTGGCCTGTTGCGCGAGTGCCGGGGAAGGAGATTAATGACCACTTACGCACTTTGGCTCTCGTGACAAACCAGGTGATTCAGCCAGTATCAAAGCAAACAGACGAGATAACATCAGGAAGGCGCGAGTCATTCCCAATGCATTTGCATCACAGCCCAGTCAGTGGAACGTGCTTTGCATATTGCATTGTGTACATCAAAATAACGTCCGCATCGTTTCTTACGATGCCAGAAGTGTAAAAAGAGAAAAGTTTGAGTGCCACAGCGCAACCTTCTCTAGCCTCGTGGTTACTGCAAGCCTTCACGCAAATGCACACACGCACAAACACGATGTTCCTGGAACTCCCACGCTGCGTAATCCGCTCTCATCACAACTGCTGCGTCACCAAACGTCCGCTGGTTCTTCGAAAGCCTCCCTCTTAACGCGTCTCTTCCGTCAGCCACGCTCCCGGTTACGCTCTGCTCAGGGAAAAGACAGATATGCAGTAAAATGCAATTGTTGATCTGTTTATGACACATACAGTTTTCACGAATGGAAACTTCATGAATGGAAGCGCGTGCGATGCTAACCCTCGTGGATGATTCCAGCGTCAGTTTTATTCTAACGACTCGCTCGCATTTCCATCTAGCAGGCGTTTGTAGGTCTGGCCAGCAGAGGTTGTAGTCTACCATGTTTGGTTTATAGACTTTTAAAGACTGAAATTGAAGCTCTTATAGTGGTATTTTAGGCATGCACAGTCGAGCATTTAAAACAGCTGAGATTTGACTCGCATTTGCAATGCCAGTTGCGTGTAAAATGCTGTTGCTTTCACTTGTTTTGGTTGGAAAAATGGAAATTGCGTGTTTTCAAACCACCGGCTCCAGCTGATCGCGCGTCACCGGTTTGGTGAGGAGGATTGCATATGTGTGTTTCTCTGTCAGTGTGCGCCGTTGCACCAAAGACACGGCGTGCAAATGCATGTGCGCAGTCCAGTCCAGTTGTTGCATGCAGCCGAGACACAGATGGTCTTCAGTGATACCACATTCCAGAGCCATTGTTTAAGGAAGGCAAGCCGGGTTAGATAATTGACAGCCACAGCGTGCATGAGAGGAACCCTTCCCCCAAGTCTGAAACACACAGACGCACATGCACACGCATTGTTCGCAGCACGCGCCCCCTTCTCTTTCTTTATCCAGCACATCCCGCCCTCGTGCTCTCTGCGTCTATGTC